>JZKD02S2318521.1:17034-32796 GCA_000966675.3 Picea glauca | reverse complement strand
TCGACTACATAAGAAATATTGGGAAAATAGATTGATTGAAGTTGTATGGGAATACAAAATAACTTGGAAAACCACCACATTGTTCAAGCCCAATGAGCTAGTATATGGAACAAAGGAAATGTTCCCCGTAGAATTTGAGATAGAGGCACTTAGAACAACTTCAACCCTAAATCTAGGCCTATTTTTATCCCAAATAGAAACATTACAATAGCTAAACTCCTTGGATGAATATAGGAAACATTCCTTATTTCACACTAAAGTAGTCCAACAACAAAGGAAAAGATAGCATGATAAGTTTATGAAGTCTAAAGTTTTCAAAGAAGGGGATTGGACCCTTCTCTATGAATCAATATTTAAGGACTTGAAGGGTAAACTAAAGACCAGATCGCTAGGTCCATACCAAGTGGACACATGCTATGACAATGGCTCAGTTAAGATCAAAACAATAGATGAATAAAAAATACCTCTTTTAGTCAATGTCTATAGACTCAAATTCTACAATAATCTAATGACAAACAAGGACTTCACCAATATACTCAAGAATCAACAAATAAATGTGGCTAGCAATAGCAATGCTCATGTTAAGACCTAGACAAAGCCCTATTTTATGTTTAGCACTCCTTATTAAGCCATAGTTATTGAATTATTATATTTATTGTGTTATATTTGTATGTAGCCTTTGAACTCCTTCATCACACCCTTTCATTATAATTGTACCATTTGTCTCCTATATATATACCAAGGAGAGAGAGTCTTAGGATCATATTATCTCATCTCATATTGTGTTATGAATTGGATATATGATCAAGGAGGTTTCCCTTTTGAAGTGGATTCTAACTCATTGACTTTTTATCATTTTTAAGGCATTGGTTCATAACACTTGGTATCAGACCATTGATCCCAGGGTTTTTTCTTCTCCAAGAAAGACATCTTAGCATTTTCACTATAACTTTTTTTTCTGGGATGATTCAAATAGTGAAACTTGGAGGTATTTAGAATACATATCAAGGTATCTATGGTAAAAATTTCAACTTCTAGATCGTTATAATTTCAGAGATACACCCTATGGAAGATAGGGTTTTTGAATAGTCCTATTACTAGTCTAAAACAGGTGTTCTTGGTAAAATTATCATATATTCTTCAGCGATGATCCAAATTCAATGAGACCAATTGCATTGGAAATAAGACAGTCTTTAGTATTTTTGGTACAATTTTTACAATGATATAGCAAAAAATGGATGTGTGGCATTCTATACAAGTTCTCTCTCCTAGAAATTCCAAAAATTGGCAACGTTTAGGAAAGTTACCCTAACTTTCAATTGGCACATGCAATTTTGGTCAAACCTATGGAATTGAAGAGAGGACATATTAGAGTACTACAAGTCAAAATTTCAGACTCAAAAGGTCCGAAATTGCATAAATACATCATAAGGAAGGTCAACAAGGAGGACAGATTCCAAATTAAGGGTTTGAAATGTACATAACTTACAATTGGCATAATTTTTTATTGGAAGGTCTGTTTTTGGTGATTCAAAATTTGTGATAATGAGAAACAAAGAGGAGTATTATTATTTTTATTATACATGGGTCCAAAAAACATGTCGACACTAATTAAAACTCCAGAAGTCTCATCTATAACTCATGAACAAAATGATGAGATACATTACATTTTTCCCAAATTGGAGGATCAACTTAATGGTTTGTCAACAAAAACTAATGATTTTGTAAACTCTCAAAGACAAATTCAAGAAATGGAAAGGAAGATGAATGAAATAGAAAATAAGATGGAAGAAAATAAGAATGACATGAAAAAGAAGATGGATGAAAATAAAGAAGAAATACAAAATTCCATGTCTTCCATGATCTTCCAAGCTCTAGATGAGAGACTCCCTAAAGGAGATATCAAAAAGCAAGGAACTCATGAAAATAAAGGTAGTATTCATGTTGAACAAACTGTCGATAATAAACAATTTTCAACTAGTGAATTTAACTCTAATAGTGGAGTTAATTATGGTGGGAGTCATAAATTCAACTTCCCTGAGATTGAATAAAATTTGTTTGATGGAACAAAGGTATTTACTTGGGTGAACCAAATGGAGCAATATTTTGACCTACATAATATTATGGATGATAAGAAAAGGATTTACATAGAAACTTTGAACTTTGAGATAAAACCATATCAATGGTATCAACGGATAGTGAAAAGGAAACCCCCTTTTTATCATTATACTTGGGGTCTATTTACAAGAGACTTAGAAGCACAATATGAGAAATTTTGGGAACATGACTACTTTAGTGAATTGACAAGAATCAAGCACTTAGGTGATATTGAAGATTATAATTCATAATTTCAGGCATTGGCCACAAGGGTGGATAACATAAGTGATGCACAATTGTTGGAAGCTTACATGGGTGGATTAAAAGAATAAATTAAACATGAAATTTTCTTAAGACATCATGCAAATATTATGGAATATATGCAATATTCTTGTCATATTCAAGCCAAGAGAAGGCTACAATACACAAGTCTACCATTGGAGCATACACAGGAAGCATAAATCGTTTTGGGGTTCATAAGATGACCGTACCTCAACCGACAAGGTTGACACCTCAACAAATGGATGAAAGAAGAGAAAAAAGACTATATTTCAATTGTGACAACAAGTACAGTAAGGGGCATAAATGCGGTGAGAATAAATTGTTCTACATAGACTATGAAGAGGAAGAAAATCAAGAATTGGAACCGCCACAAGATCCAAATCTAGAAGAGACTACTCCAACAATATATTGTCATGCATTGGTCGACATCAATAATCCACAAACCCTCAATATACAAGGATATATCAAAAAGAAAAAGGTAACAATATTGATTGATTCTGGTAGTACCCATAATTTCATCAATTACAAATTAGTAAAAGATCTCAATTTGTTTGCATTTACCGCACCAAAGTTTCAAGTAATGATTGCATATGGAGGTACCATAAATTGTTCAAGGAAATTCCATAGTATTAGACTCAACATGGGGGAGTATTTTCTAGATAGCCCCATGATTTCCATCCAAATGGGAGGTGCTAATGTTGTATTAGGGGCCTAATGGTTACAATCATTGAGAATAGTGGCCATTAATTTTCAAGATCTTCTCATGAAATTTTACTCATATGACAAATAAATTGAGCTTAGAGGTATCCAAGGGAAACCCTCTAAAGTGATAAGCTCTAATAGCATGACAAAATTACTCAAAAAGGGACACGGAGGTGTATTTGCACAATTGTGCTCACTTGATGTTCAAACATCTATATCATTTATTCCATTAGACCTCCAAATATTTATCAACAATCATTCCAAGGTATTTAGTGAAATTCCTAAGGGTCTTCCACCTACTCGAGATCATGATCATGTTATCCATTTGCAACCAGGAAGTGTACCACCTAACATTGGGCCTTACAGGTATTCATATGCACAGAAGAGTGAGATTGAGCGCATGATCTAGGAATTGTTAGAGACTGACATAATTTAACCAAGCCAAAGTTCTTTCTCTTCACCAGTGGTGATGGTTACAAAAAATGATGGTCCATGGCATATGTGCCCAGATTATAGACAATTCAACAAAATGACCATGAAAAATAAGTTTCATATTCCTGTCATTGATGAATTATTTGATGAATTGCATGGAGCACAATTCTATACTAAGTCGGATCTTCATTCGAGATATCATCAAATCAAAATGAGGTAGAAAGACATTCCTAAAAAAAAAATTTGAACACATGAAGTTCACAATGATTTTTTGGTCATGCCATTTGGACTTACTAATGCACCTTCAACATTTCAAAGTTTGATGAACTCTATTTTCAATCCCTTCCTTAGAAAATTTATGTTAGTATTTTTTGATGACATACTAATCTACAACAAATCTTGGGAAGAGTGTGTACAACATGTTGACATAGTATTACAACTATTGAAAGAATAACAACTTTATGCAAATCCTTCCAAGTGTTCCTTTGGGGTTCAAGAAGTGGAATATTTGGGTCATATTGTATCTCATGAAGGTGTAAAAGTGGACCCTAACAAAATTAAAGCTATGAGGGAATGGTCGATCCCCAAAACCTTGAAGAAACTTAGAGGATTCTTAGGGTTAACGGGATATTATCGCAAGTTTTTCAAGAATTATGGTCAAATAACATCACCTCTAACAACATTATTAAATAAGGAAGCATTTTCTTGGACCAAAGAAGCAACCAAAGATTTTGAAAAACATAAGGAGGCTATGTGTACTACTCTCGTCCTAGCCACACTGGACTTTACAAAAACATTTATTGTGGAGTATGACTCCTCGGGCCATGGAATAGGTGTAGTTTTAATGCAAGAAGGAAGGCCCCTTACCTTTGAAACAACCCAACTTAAAGGAAAAAACTTAGTCAAACCGATTTATGAAAAATGATTTTTTCCCATACTACATGCAGTTCAGAAATGGCGCCCTTAAATAATAGGAAGACACTTCAAAGTAAAAACATATCATGATAGTTTGAACTACTTCTTGGAGCAATGATTATCTTCAGCAGAGAAACAAAAATGGGTCATAAAGATTCTAGGTTATGACTTTGAAATTATCTACAAAAAAGGAAAACATAATGTTGTGGAAGATGCCCTTTGAAGGAAGGAAGAAGAGATAGAAGGTTTATTATGTGATATATCTATTATGCAATATGATTGAGTGGAAGAGGAAGAAGCAAGGATATAATGGAACAAGATCAAGAGATATGCAAGATCATTCAACAACTGCATGAGGACACCAGTGTTATAGAAATATTCCCCTGCGGACAAGTGAACTTTCCCTTGGATTACAGACCCCTAATACCAAGACAGAAAAAACGCAAGTGGACACTAACATCCCTTTGAATTTAGTTTAACTAATCAGAAAGAGAGAGAGGGAGAAAATGTGTGATGCACCTAGTTTCGAAGTTTGTCCCCGTTGCTTCCAATCCAAGCTTGATCTTCAAACTCCTTAGCGCAACTTGATACCTGCAATGCAATAGACAACAAAGAGAAAATGTGCTTGTCTTTTCTCTTACAAAGTGATATTGTATTTCAATGTGTTTTGACTTTGCATGGTAAACTAGATTGTTGGCCAACTTTATTGAACTTTAATTATCTACTTTAGTTGATGTAGGTACTTCTTGATTTTCTCCCATATCTTCAAGAATGCACCTAAGCCATATAGCTTCACATGTAGCATTGCATAATTCTTTGTATTCATATTTAGTAGTGGAAAATGAAACAATTGGTTTTCTTTTGTTGCTCCATGGAACAATACCAGATATTATGGTGAATTAAAATCCACTAGTGGATTTTCGATCATCCAGATTACCTACCCAATCAAAATCTGGATAAGGTATCAACTCAGCATTCAAATGATTAGTACATTCAATACCATAGTCAAGAGTTCCTTTTAGGTATCAAAGTAATCTCTTCGTAACTTTCCAATGATTCTCATGTGGCCTAGCCATGAATTGGCTAAGTGTACTCATTGAATCTACAATGCCCAGTCTTGTTGTGGGTAAGTAGTTCAAACTTCCCACCAATTGTCTATACAGAATGTCGTCAACTTCTTTTGTACCTTATCATATATGTAAAGTTTGACATTATGTTCCAATGGAGTAGAAATTGGTTTACATTCATGCATGTTGAATTTTTAATAATGTCACGTGCATACTTTCTTTGAGTTATCAAAGTATTTCTATTCTCCCTCCATATTTCAGTGCCAAAACAATAATGCATTTGACCAAGAACTGTCATATCAAATTCTTGAGATAGATGAAGTTCAACTTCTTCCATCAAACCTATATCACTACTAGTTATGATCATGTCATCTACATACAAGGAAATCAATCCAATATTCTCTTGGTCATATTTATTGATGTACAAATTTGGATCAATTTGACTTTTAACAAATCCACGTTGAAGGAAGAACCCATCGATTTTGACATACCATGATCTTGGAGCCTATTTAAGACCATATAATGCTTTCTTTTAATTCACCATTCGAAAAATATGATATAACATCCAATTGGTATATGTCCCAATCATCCTTTGTTGCAAGTGTAATTAACAACTTAATGGTATTCATTTCGGCGACATGTGCAAAGGTTTCTTCATAATCTATGCCTTCCTTTTGTAAGCAACCTTTTCTGACTAACCTTGCTTTGAATTTGTTTCTACTACCATCGAAATTAAATATTGACATGAATAACCATTTAGAGTCTATATGAACTTTATCTTATAGAAACTCAGTAAGTTCTCACATATCATTTTTCACAATGGAATCATATTCTTCATGCATTGAATTCATCCACTCTTTATCATTTTATACTTCTTCAAAATTTAAAGGTTCAACAATATGGGACATTAATCCATAGTTCTTATTGTTAAAAAAATAGGTGTGTTGGTTTCACCATAAACAATATAGCAATATTGTCACCCAACCACAGGCACAAAGGCCACCCCCAATCACCTTAACCTTGATAGACAGAATAATTTTGAAAGCAATCCAATAACCAACCAAGGTAGCGCACCTTTCTCCAAGGCTAGCGCACCAAGCAAGAATAACCAAATACCAAGCAGAAATTCCAAACCATAACCAAGAGAAAGTCCAAGCCAAAACTGAAATGCCAGTTGCAGTAGCTACTACTACAACTACAGTTCCTCTCCAATATTGTGCACCACTGGTATTATGCAATTGTGAGAGTGTGAATGAAAAATGAGCTCTAGCGCCCTCTATTTATACTACTCTATCTCACTTGACTGGGCTGAATTCTCTTTCTGGAGGCTAATAACTAAATATTAAATATTCTCTTGAGCTGACTTGTCTCCTAGAGTTATTATCCAACGTTTTAGGGTTTCTCTTGCTTCCCAGAATATTTTGGTCTTATCAAAGGTTACATGTGGAGGTTAATACCTCTCGCAGCTACCATAATATAAACACTCCCTCCTACCTAGGGAGGTATTAAAGGAAATGGTCTTGAGCACAAACATACCATTCAATTGGTAGCATCATCATAGCCACGCAGGTTATCTCATGATAAAATCATGAGCACCATCATTACTATCAATATCATTTGATAGCATAAAATGCATCATCTCTCGAAGCCATACCCCATCTGGGTAATCGGGAATGATGTTGAATACGTCATTCACTCCACAGAGTGATACAAGAACCATTCTTCTAATTTGGACATATGTCTTAGAAGAATAATTGTTCCAATAGATGTTGGAATCCACGCCATGGGCTACAAGGACTATACTTCTAATCTATACATACATCCTAGAAGAATGATTGTCCTAGACCATTTTCCACAGAGAGAATGTATGTCCATCAACATACTGACTATCCATCTAGCTGGTAATCATCTCTAGCACTAGCGATAGTCTCTATGGCAATCAGAACAATTACATTCAATAGGACATGACAACCATGTCTATCCATAGTAGTACAAAACTATTATTGAGTGGTACACAACCACACCTAGTAGCACACGGCTACTAACCAGTGACACATAGTCACAACCAATGGAACACATCCACCATAGTGGCAAACAACTAATGTCCAGAGACATACATTCTCCAAAGAAATCATATCATATGATATCAACCTGCATAACAATATCATGATACAAACTGAGTCATCTGGGCCATTCTTCCACTCACATCTGTGAGATATGGAAGAGCATCTACCCTCAGAAAGTAAAACATCAACCATGGGATATCTGGACTATTCTTCTCAAGCATATAAGAATAATTGCCCCTGATTTCTGAGCCTGGACCATTCACCTAAATGGGCCATTCCTCTGACACTAATCATAGTGCAACCTTGAGAGAATGATTCTGCCCTAGGGAATGCATGTCCCTGATTGTTGAACCTAGACCATTCACCTAATTGGGCCATTCCTTCTGCACTAATCACAGTGCAACCTAGAGAGAATGATTTTTCCCTAAGGAATGATTGTCCAGACCATTTCCTATGGAAATGACTGTCCTGCACCAACCTCCAAAACGAACCATTCTTTGAAACTTATCATAACTGTGAACTTCGAAAGAATGACTACCCAACGAGGCAGACCATTCTACTTGACTACTACTCAGAGTGATTGTCAAGAAGAATGAATGTCCTAGAGCATTCCCCCACACTGGCCACAAGGGTAATCATTTTCTACGGTACATCAACAATCTATCGGATCATTTTCATTACGAAAATGATTGTTATATCTAGACCATTTTTTGAATTGGAAAATGCATGTTCATCATAAATCTCGAACCACTTTCCGAACTGGAAAGGAACTGCCCATCCTAGACCATTTTTCGAACTGGAAAATGACTGTCCATAAATCAATAACATATCAGTGCTCCCTCCCAACCTGGGAGTAATCACTTCCTTTTCCAATAAGGAAGTTGTATCCACGAGCCTTGGCTTGTCTCTTAAGTACGCAAAATTTTCACTTTGGACAGAGGTTTTACCAAAATACTTGCTATATGCTCATCTATGGAGATATACTAGAGAACCACTTCTCTCTTCTGGAATTATCATGAAGAATAGAATGCTTGATCTCAATGTACTTCGACCTGTCATGGAACATCAGTTTTTGTGAAGGCTTCACATAGCTCTGATCATTACAATATATCATGGTCGAATTCAACACATGATCAGACGGTCCAAAAACCAAATTATGGAGCCACATTGCTTCTGTACAAGCATCACAAGCTGCAATATACTCTGCTTTTGTAGTGCTGAGTGAAACAGACTTATGTTTCCTGATAGCCCATGACATCATGGAAAATCTCAAACTGAAACATATCCAAGTTGCACTTCTCCTGTTATCTGCACTCCCTGTCCAATCTGAATCGATAAATTCATGCAGTTGTATGTCATTATTTAAACGTCCCACAAGGAAAATATCTGACTGAATATTCTCCAAATACATTAACGAGCCAATCCATTGTTGATACAGAGACGGGTCTACTAGAATAAAGTCTCTCAACTTCTTTAGATATGTCATCATGGGAGTTTTCCATGGATTAGAAATCCATCATCCCGGACTTCTGAGTAACCATTCTGATACACTTTCTCTATCAAAGAAAGTTTTCACCATGCTTCTGTTGTATATGAGATACTCTACATCAAGTTGCTTGAATCGATACAAGGTCTTCTTATATCTACATACATGGGTCTCTTTCTGGTATAAGCTTCTTTCTCAATTTGTTTTATTGGGAAGAACAGTCATTTACATATAAATTTCAATCCATGGATACTACAAGAGGTATATATGGTTTACTAGAACAAGTTGTCATCATAGTATTCTCCCTCCTTTTGGAAGGAACTCTAGTTTTGAATCTTGCAAAGCTTCCATTCATAAGTCTTTTTCACATTTTCTTACATACATTATTCTTCATCACAACTTCCATTTATTCTTCTTGATTTCTTCTAGTGGGTTCAAACCAAGCTAGTAGTCTTATAATTCTTGGTATAATAATTGGTTGTTCTAACTTTTCTTTATTTCTTGGAATCTTCATGTTCTTCCCCATGTTCCTCTTTAGATTTTGGGTCCATGGAGTCTTCTATAGATTCCATGCCCTTCCTTCCTGAAGATTCCAACTTCTTCCTTTCATCATAGGAACATGGACGTAGATGGACAACCAAGGATACCTAAGACTTCTTTTCAAAGAAAACTTCTTCTAGAGTCAAATTGAACACGTGTTGCTTATCATGGCTACTACTTCCAATGGGGAACATGGACAGATACTTTCTAATATTCACATATTCTTTAATGGATCATATCATTTAGGATTATCTGCTTCCTAATCCTAGCTTCATGCCTAAATGCATTCTCTTCTTTTGGAATTCTGCAATCAGCTCCCTCCATCCAAGAGAGTCCATGATTTCGTCTGCATCCTTATTTCTTTATGCAAAGTGTCACAAGTTTTATTCTAGTTTCTTCTTGATTACTGACTTCTTTCTGGTATGACTCCTTCTGGGTCTCTTCAAGTTTGATTCTGATTGTGGCCCATCTGGCAGTTGTTACTTATATAATGGCTTCCACATGAATTGTCACCAAAGTTTGTCAACGTCTTTCATCTTTTTCATGTGCATTGTAGTCATCGTAATAACAATCCTTACTTTGTTATTCTTCCATAGGTATTGTTTCACTGGCCATATTTTCTTCTAAAAAATAGATATGCATGATATCTACATGAACTATGTAAACATGGTATGTACAAGAACTATGTTATAGAAGAATATGGTTACCTTGACTAGAAGAAGTAGTATGTTTTATCCTGCTTGGATTTCTTTGAGGGTTCCCTTTCTTCGGAAATGATTTATTCATTTGTTTCCTTCCTTGTATTTAACTCATGAAAATGGTTCTTGTAGTGACCATATTTTTGACAGTTGAAGCATTGTATTTTTGACATATCCTTTTCTTGATCTAGTTTCTTCCTTAAGCCAAAACTTCCTCTTATTCCTGAAATTCTTCAATTTTGTTGTGAAGGCTTGATCATCATATTTCTTTTGGGATTCATCTTTTGCGCCAATCCTTGATTCTTATTGTACACAACAAGTCCAAAGTTCTTCAAATGTGGGATACTCCTTTCTTGTGTTCATGCTTGCAGCAAATGCATCCCATGTCTTGGGAAGGCCATTGAGTACTATATTTACTAGTTCTTTTTCTAAAATGATTTCTTCAATAGCTTGTAGTTGATCTCTTAACTGAGATATTATTACAAAGTATGATGTTATGTTTTTATCATCATTCATTTTCATTTCACGGAGCTCATTCTTCAGACTCATCACTTGTCCAATGTTTCTGACTGAGAATAGGTTAGTTAGGGCATCGTACATCTTCTTAGATGAGTCAAGATGACAGATGTAGGGTATCAAGTGGTATTTTACAAAGTCCAATATGATTCTCATATAATTGATGTCATTGTCCTTGAAATTCTCCATAACTGCAACATCCTAAGGCTCCTTCTCTTTTCCTGCTTCAAATTGTGGTTCCGTGATCTTGCCTTTCACGATATCCAACACTTTATTCTTGGCAATGATGAGGTCAATCCTTGTATTCCATGATCTGAAGTTAGAATCCCCTTCTAACTTGTTTTATGACTTCATAAAGTAATTCAAGGCTGCTTTGACTTGGTCAACCTTCGACTTTGACCAAAAAATCAAGCTTGATGTCTTGTATTGCTGAGAGTATCAGGAGGTGTGCTAGGCTAGGGCACACTAGGCTATCTAGGAATTAGGTCAAGCTCTTCACTTAAGGTTCCTTAACAAGCGAGATAGGGTTTCGTTGCTCCAACAAAACTTTGATTGCAACTGTAATTGATAAAATCCTCCCAATCTATCTTCTAGTGGTTAGACTATTCGAAGATAGTGTGGGCCCATAAACTGTTAGAAAAATAGGTATGCTCGTTTCACCATAGACAATATAGCAATATTGTCACCCAACCATAGGCACAAAGGTCACCCCCGAGAACCTTAACCTTGATAGACAGAGTAATTCTGGAAGCAATCCAATAGCCAACCAAGGTAGTGCACCTTTCTCCAAGGCTAGCGCACCAAGCAAGAATAACTAAACACCAAGCAGAAATTCCAAACCATAACCAAGAGAAATTCCAAGCCAAAACCGAAATGTCAGTTGCAGCAGCTACAACTGCAACTACAGTTCCTCTCCAAACTTGCACACCACTGGTCTTATGCAGTTGTGAGAGTGTGAATGACAAATGAGCTCTAGCGCCCTATATTTATACTACTCTATCTCACTTGAATGGGTTGGCTTCTCTTTTTGGAGGCTAATAACTCAATATTAAATATTCTCTTGAGCTGACTTGTCTCCTAGAATTATTATCCATCATTTTAGGGTTTCTCTTGCTTCCCATAATATTCTAGTCTTATCAAAGGTTACACGTGGAGGTTAATACCTCCCGCAGCTACCATAATATCAACACTTATACCTTATTAGAGTCTTAATGTTCCTTGTTTATCTTCTTGGTGTCATGTTGCTTAATGGAGTTGCTTCTTTACTTGGTGTCTTTTTTTTGGTTTAATCATCAACAATTTGATAAATTTCATCTACCTCTTCTTGCATCATCTCTTCAATTCCTTCCTTGAATATGCTCCTTGATTTTTGTACATTCTCCTTATGATAATCATTTGCATACTCATGAAAATTCACACACTTACTTGCAAACACTTGATGAGTAATTGGATCATACATCTTATAGGATTTATGATTAGAGAAATAACCAACGAGAAGATATTTCACCTATTTTGCATCAAGTTTCCACGTAATTTCTTTTGGAATATGAGAAAAAGTTTTACATCCAAATATTCTCAAATGATTCAGAATTAGATTATAACCAGAAAAATATTCATAAGGAGTTTTGAATTTCAAGAACTTAGTTGGACTCATATTTTGTAAGTACACAACTATAGTTATAGTTTTAGTCCACAAATTGTTGAGGAGATTTTTATTCTTCAGCGTACTTCCAACACATTCAACTAATGTTCCATTCTTAATCTCAGCTACCCCATGTTGTTGAGGACTATATTGAATTATGTGTATTCTGATATAGCATTTTATTTACAATATTTTACAAATTCATTTGAATTGTACTCACCCCTTGCATATGATTGCAGGATATTGAGATGATTTCTTGTTTGTTTTTTAATCATGGACATCAATTATTTGAATTATTCAAATATAACACTTGTATTTCTAATGAATTACACCCATGTATAATGAGAATTATCATCAACAAATATCAAGAAATAAGATGCTCCACCAAGTGACCTAGTTGGACAGTTCTCAAGAAGTTCTCGATTTCTTCTATCTATTATTATTGGAAATTCATTTCTATGTTGTTTTCCTAGTGCACACCCTTGACATTCAATATATTCATTCTTGAAAACAGGAATACCCTTCATTGTATCATTTCTTTGCAACAAAGAAAGATCTCTAAAATTTAAATGACCACTTCTCAAGTGCCAAATATCCTTTATGGATACACTAGAAGATTCCATTGCTTAATAGTTTACAATAGTTTCTTCAATATTGTAAAGGCCCCCCATTTTGACGACTTCTACAATCACCTTGTTGTTATCAAGTGTGTTCTTCACAAAGCAACTTTCCTTACAAATTAACCTTTATTCCTTGATCTGCAATTGTTGAAACGGAGATTATTTTTTTCCCATTTCCATGTACATACATCACATTTTCAATTTTCTTTGCACATCCATTGGGTAATTGCACACATACATTACCACGTCCTTTTATTTCATGAGATCTATCATCTCCTAATAATTTTTTTCACTATTAGTTCTCTCATGAAGATCATAAAACCAATCTTTGTTACACACCATATGAAGTGAATCCCACAAATCAATAAATCAAGTGTCACAGTAGTATGTTTCTACAGATAAAGCTGCATTTCAAATGAATAGCTCCAAATCATTGTTTACATCGCCTTCTTTATTAATGAAATTTTCTTCTTGTCTTATATACTTAGATTCATTAAAATTTCTTACCCTATAGTATTTTGCATAAGATTCAGTCTTACCACAATAAAAACAATTACCTTCCTTTTGTACATAGTTGTTTGGTATTTTTAATGATGTTCGTCCTTGATGAGACTATGAATCTAGTATGCCTCCTTTATTTTTCTTCCATGGCTTTCCCTTGAAAGTTTGCTTACCTTTGGCCATTAGTGCAAAATCTGTGGGATCCTATATGTTTTCAACATTTTTCCTCATATTTTCTTCTCACATGAGAATACATGTCAAGTCATCAAAAGATGGTACCTTTTCCTTAGTTGCAAGACTAGTGATATTTAAATTTAGTATTATGACAACATCCCATTTAATGTAATGACAAGAAAATAATTTATCTAATACTTTTTCTCCTATGTCACAAAGTTTGTCTCTCAACTCCTTCACTCTAGATAAGTAAGCACTAACAATTTCATTTTGTTCCATCTTAATTGAAAGAAGCTTACATTTAAGACACAAAATTCTATTTGGATTTTCCATTGCATACAAGTTATTCAACACACTCCAAGTTTTAGCAAATCTCTAGAATCTCTAATGTGAGGATCGATGTTATCTTTCATAGACATTAGTAAAATAACTTTAGCCTTAGTTTCTCTTTTGTCCCAATCTATGATTGTATCTTGAGGATTAGCTAGTTTGACTTCATTACCAATTACAGTCAACCAAAGATTGTAACTTTCCATTAACATTTGAATCTTAAATTTCCAATTCACATGATTTAACCCATCTAATTTACTAGCTTCATTGAGATGAGTCTGTAAAATTCGACATGGCTAATAAACAAGAAGGAAAATGAAGGACCAATAACACAACAATTTGCTAAAAACAAAGCTACTTGGATTACCTCTTCTTCAGGAAACTATTTCGTATTTGAAGAACTCTTAGTTCATGGGATTCACACTTGCAGACACAACTATGAATTGTTTATAAGAAACGATGGTGCTTGAAATATTATGCTTGCAACTTCTATCCCTCTATCACACATCTTCTCCAACAATTAGAAATGTTGGCTCCTTTCTACATAGCATGTGATCCTCTCTCAAACAGTGGCTCAATTGCTAAAGGAGACAAAGAGATTGTTGGAGTGCCTTCAATCCACATAAGATGCTAGAGAAAATTCTTCACAGCATAAACAATTTCTCTCTTCATACAGTAGCAATGTAGTAATACCTCTCACCTACACAACACCTCTCTCTTCAATCTAGCACCGCACACTTTGATTCCTAGATGTTTTATGGTGGCTCTATCACTCATACTCATGTTCTCCAACAAATCTGCTAAAGCACCTTACCTTGAGCTCTAATACCAAAAAAAAACAAAAAAAAAAGACTTCTTCAGGGACAATTTTGAACACTCAAACCATAATTTGATATATTGCATTAGCACACAATAGTTATTTATTACATATGTGAATGGATTCATACCATTGACCTTGATAATAAATCAAGGGATCACATTTAAATTTATCTTCATCCACCTAGCAACCTTATACTTATAGATATAGACATGTTGTATACATATCTATTTCTCAATTATCTCTAATGCAAACATGCACACAAACCCCTCTCTTACACATACATATATACATATGAGTAGTTATAATAATTAAATTAAGGATGATATTTGTAATGAAAAAACAAAGGGTTTCTACCTTTCATGGTCTTACTCCTCACTAACCATTTAAGATTTGAAAAATTATGCTCTAGGCATGAGAACCAGAGGATCTTTGCTTGAGGGGAAAAGAGAGGATCACGATTTTGGCACACCTTCTTTAATATGTGAGGTTACCATGTATGTATCAATAAATGAGGATCAAATAGGCTTAGAGTAACTACAAAGAGTAGGGCCCGTGAGATCACCTCCTCATATGATTTGCATTAGCGAATATATGTAATATATGGTTAAATCTAGTACTTTAAATGTTTATGTTTAAGCTAGAAAGTACACTTTGGAATAAAATCAAAGTAATATGATATTAGTCAATCTTAGTAACTTAAGTATTTAATAATCGTGGAATTTGAACAATCATTTATTCTATGTACTCACATAGAATAATTGTTTTGATGAATTGAAATATCATTTGAATCTTTCTCTATCCCTATTATTGGTGCAAACTTTATGTATCATTGTAATGAATTTACTACAATGTTTTCAAGCCATAACAAAATATG
>JZKD02S2318521.1:0-15228 GCA_000966675.3 Picea glauca | reverse complement strand
CTTAGACAATTATTAACATCTTAACACTTAGTCATATTTAAGCATACATCCATGAACATGAGAATCCAAGAGAACAACAACAGAACAAATGAAATACATACACAAAAATATTGCGAGCGGCATGAATCTTGCCTAACAACTAACTAAGTCTTTGTTATTACGAAACAATTACAATATGAGCACTATCGGCTCGGCTTACAACTTCGACAGAGTCACATGACTCACCTCACTTCACCAAGACACTCATAAATAGATTCTTCACACCAAGACTCTCTCTCGCAACTGTCTCAGAAAGATCTTGTGGTGCACCTCAGATGTGCCCTCAACTACAGACCTTTTGTCTCTTCGTTTCCGCAAACATCACAAATTTTGATTCTACCTCACACATGTCTCCAACAAACCCATGTTTCCAAACTTCCCCAAAATCGGCCCAAGAGAAGCTCACCCAACTCTGTCCACTGAATTCACCTCTAGGTAGCACAAGTCCTCCCATGTGGAGCGACTTGGCTCCTTGAGGGAGCTCGGCCCTCTTTGTCTAATCCTGCCTGAGAACCGCATAGCTCCTCTTTCTCTCTTCCAAGTCGCCTCCCTTGGTTGCGTGTCATTGTGCCTTTATAGGTGTTGTCTCCGCAAAAAATCCCATGAGTCGTGCCCCTTCACAATGTTGGGTCGACTCCTTGGTGCATCGCAAGCCCAAGGAACCCCAACTCTTCCCATATATGAAGACTTTGTTTCTTCAAATGCACCGAGCATCATGTCTGCCTGATTTCCTTTGTTTCAGTCTGTGGTGGAAGTGTGCATGATCGGGCTTGGTGCCCCAAGCCTTACATTCTCCCCCACTCCAAGTTGTTTCCTCCCTCAGCAACATCCATAGAAATATGTTGTCTCCAAGCGTCTACCCAAATTCATTCCTCCATTCATGTTTATGTCTGCTGGAAACCCCAGATTTTGTCCAAGTGGAAACCCCAAGTTTCCAACTCGCACTACAATCATCTACAACCTCTGCAACCATCCATGTTACCCTACCCAAAGTTGTGTGTGACCTTACTGT
The DNA here is from genome assembly GCA_000966675.3 of Picea glauca. NCBI lineage: Eukaryota > Viridiplantae > Streptophyta > Pinopsida > Pinales > Pinaceae > Picea > Picea glauca. Next base: position 14,177 of record JZKD02S2318521.1, on the reverse strand, counting down.
CTGCTACAATGGAAATAAGTCTCATCCCCAACTCTGTATGTAATGTCTTGGCTTCCATTGCCCCACTTCGACGATCACTCTTCGTTATGCTACTGTTGTTGTCGCCTCAACTATTGTTGCAAACTCAACAAAAAATTCAAAAATGTTTAAGTGTTGAACCGTTATGAACTTGTTGTTGCGTCCATACTTCAACCAACTCTATCATGTCTTCTCACATTGCTATAGCCTCAAGCCCTACACTGGTTGGGTAGCTAGTCCAACCGTCACATCCAGTTCTTGAAATGTGCATCTCCATGCCTGAGATTATCCTTTTTTGTCTGCATCTATGTCACTCCATCCAAATCCAAAGGCTAAGGTAAGTGTCCATCCTTGCCTCATCATTGTTGCCATTGTCTGATATTCGTCAAGGAGATTGTCCACAATGTCTAAGTGTTGCACTTAGAACCTACTGGTGCATTTGCACTTTAACTTCCTTTTGCAATTCGGTCCATCCGCACAACAATCTCATACTAAGGAAAGGTCTCCCCTCACCTTGTTGCATTATGAATTCTCCCCAAAACAAACTCATATGTGGCAACTTAGCTCCATTTTCCTCCTCATGGCACAATGAGCCAATATTTTCACCAAGAACTGCATGTCCAAACTACCATTGCCTTATTACTTCATAACCTAGATTTCATTTTGTTGCGTCTACTTCTCTCTTCTTTGGAATGGTTAGTATTCACCTTTAACCATGCTTCCCAAAGCAAGAGAAACTTCCATGTCCAATTAATCTCTCCATGCTGCAATCTTCCTATCCGCACAATCCTCCAAGCGAAGGCAAGTCCTCATGTAATGTTCTTGACTTGGCTAATCTAGGAAACACTGCTAATGTGTGTGTAGGATTAATCGTTTACAACATATAAATGATCATACAAATAACAAATGTGACAAAGGACTGCAAAGCTTATATTATGATATCTTTGCGGAGTACAAAGGCCAAATGCGGCGAAATAAAATAAATCACTCTGCTAGATCAAAAGACAAAAGGATCTTAGCCAAAATACAATAAGAAAACTAAATGATAATCCTCGATAATAGATGAGCACTGCGGGATCAATGGATGAGCTGGAACTATGGCATCTCGTACGGTAATGGTTGGAAGTTTGGAAAGTTTTCCATGGTGGCTATACCTCTTGGAATGGCCTGGAAACTGTCCCAAATGGTGCGCCCTGCTCTAGCTCACATGCCTGGCAACTGATCAACCCCTCTGCTGGTGGGTCTAGGCCCCGGATGGATCCGCCTGGGGGAATGCGCCCCTTTCTCACTGGCAAAATGCATCCTAGTGATTCCATCATCGGAATCGGTCGAGATGTATCTCAAAATGATCTCCTTGGTCTACTGGGAAATGGGTCGGAAGGGTTTCCCTTAATCTAATCTGATGCTCACTCGGGAACCCCGAATGTGTCCGCCAAAAATGTCGCACTTCGAAGTCTGGAAAATGCGCCCCAGATGATTCCTCTGTTAGAATCTGACGAGGAAATAGGCAAAAGATGCACCTTGCCTTCCTCTCAACTGGATCAGATGGGAATCTTTGAACTCTCCCTGGATGGGATGAATCGATTCCCTGAACCTCCTTAGGAGTTGCGCCCTCACCCTGGATAAGTGCTCCCTTGCTACTGGACCTTGCGTAATTGTTGTTGAAGAATGATGGAAGACCTGTGTGATCTTCTTGGTGACTAGGGTGTGTCTCACAACACCAAAATCAACCAAATGGTGTCTTCCTCCTGGAATCCACTGAACTTTCTCTCCTGGTATGTGCCTCTCTCCTCAATGACAAGTCATAATCTGCATAATAATGAATTAGGTCGTTGACTCTTCTCTTATATTTTTTCAAAACCCTAATTCACTGTTGACTCCTAATTTTATCTCATATGTTCTATTTTTAGCTCATAATGACTTAAAAGCGCTTTTAACCATTTTTAGCTCAATGTCACTTTCCGAACATAACAACTTTGACTGGAGTGACCTCTAGTAACCCTATTTACCCCTTTTTTGGCTCTGGCTATAGTCTAACGAGGTTGTTTAGACCATTAAACCTCCTCTCTGGAGCTCCTAATTGGAAAGGGACATTACACCTCAACTCGCCTCCTTTTGTCAAGTCACCTCTCCACAGCTCAACATCTACAATGAGTGTGGCTCTCACTCCTCAAATGTCCCAAAAAAATGTACAAAGTGCTTCAAGTAGAATGAATCACCTCAAATGACTTCCATGCCTTTGGCATGTTCAAATCAATACTCTCCCAACCTCAACAAATGATCCCTCTCAAATATCTGAGTCATCGCACAATCATCTGCAAGTCACCAAGGTGCACTCTACCTCATCCAATGTTCCATACCAAAGGAGAGTGAACACCACCCATGTCACTTGGTTTGCATTACACACATTCAAGTTGACTACCAAAAATTCTTGGTTGACTTCCTTCGTGATTCCAGTTGTCTCCTAGAGAGAAACTGCCTTGCACCTCCTGCAAGCATTCAAACTCTGGCACTGCCATCGCGATTGTCAAGTCATCGCATGGCCAAAAAATTCTAGCTAAGGAACCAAACACCAGGGCACCTCAGCCATCCTCTCATATCGACATGAACATATTTCACTGCCCACTTCACTGTAGTGAACTGTCCAACGCGCCTCATCAAAGAGTTAGGCAGCTTCCTCAAGCCACCTCCACAAATACATCCAAATTTTCCTAAGTCCACCATAAGACTTGTCCAAGTAATTCATCCAAGATCTGTGTGCATTCTCCCAACAAAGGCATCCCAAACTGCTACAAGACTTATTCAAATCTACACCACTTGAGTCACCCTCAAGTCTTTCACTTTTCACCACGGAAACAAATTTCACTTGAACCACCAAGTCATCTGACTTCCCTTCAAAGAAATCACTACAAAACTTAGGAAATGAAAGAACTCAAAACCAACCATACCTTTCCAATGGAATCCTTCATTGCAACCATGTTCTAAGTCTCTTGTCTTGGACCTCTGCTTAACCAAGCAACCGATTCTCTGCATGAACTCCGCTAAATCATTATTTGCATCTCCACAAATATGCAAAAGATTCGTTATGATATAAGGTTGATTCCATCCATCCACTTCAAAAATCCTTTTAAGTCCCAAACTTTGTATGCAACCGTCCAAATTCATGTCCATGTCTTGCCATCTCTACACCTTGATTCCTTTCGCTTCAAGGCACCATGCATCCATCGCCCGACTGTCAAGTCATACTGCTACTAACTAACTGTTGTAACTCTACGAAGAGTCACCTCGTCCAAAGGTTGCAGTCGACCCATTCATCCAAGAACCCAACTCAACTCGACTACTATTCTCAGTGATGCATGACACGAAGACATCATGATGGAAACGTTCCCAACCAATTGCCTACTACGAAGCTACTCTAGGTCACCCCAGGTCGTCCAACACAACCAAGTTCTTCACCTTGTTGCAACTCAGTACTGCTCCCTTTCACAATCACTTATGTGATCACCCTCTATGTTTTTCTTCTGTGGTCACTTCTACGGTTAGATTCACGACAAGTCGTGAAACAGATCCTATGTTCAAATGCTTTTCCCAAGTGCTCGGTTCTCCCAATGAACTTTGCGCCTGGTCTCTTCAAGGTGTGCACAACATGTTTGTCACTAACTTCCTTCATGAATCAAACCAACCAAGGTTGTACCCAAAATGTCTCTGTGATCAAGTCTGCGACAAGTTCTACAATGAACTCTGCAGTGATTTATGCGATCACCCACCATGTCTAAGTTCTTCATCTCACCACAAACTCTGCTCTTGGCCTACAAAATGTTTGCACCCATACCAACCTTTCACTGCACTCTCTACCAAACCTCTGTCGTAGGTCTGATGCAAAGTCTACGATGAACCGATTCGCTCAACTAAACATTTCACCAAGTCTGCTAACGTTCCCACCGAACCGACTTCGCAACAACTTATCTTCTCAACAAGTGCACCCCCTCCCACAATTGTTCTGACTGCAGTAGTGGCAAAGAGCCAAATATGCTCTGATACCATCTGTCACATCCCCACAATATTGTGCCTTTAGATCATACACCTCTTGAGGGCATGCGACACTGCAACGTTTCTCACTTGGCTGCTTGGAAACACAAAAAATATTTCGTCTAAACTATACCGCTTCACCTAGAGCATACCCATACTCTGTTCTAGGCTACCGACAAATCACACTCCTACACTAATGTGACTCTTGTATACTTAGACAATTTTTAGTAGTTTAACACTTAATCATATTTAAGCATACATCCATGAACATTAGAAGCCAAGAGAACAACAAAAGAACAAGCGAAAGACATACACAAAAATAGTGTGGGCTACATGAATTGTGCCTAACACCCGACTAAGTATTTGTTATTGCAAAATAGTTACAATATGAGCACTATAAACTCGATTTACAACTTCGACAGAGTCACATGACTCGCCTTGCCTCACCAAGACACTCATAAACAAATTCATCACCCCAAGACTCTCTATCGAAACCGTCTCTGCAACCTCCTGTGATGCACCTCAAATGTTCCCTCAACTGCAGACTTTTTTTCTCTTCATTTCCGTAGAATTCATAGATTCAGTTCTGCCGCACACATCTCTCTAATATACTTGCATTTCTAAATTTCCCCAAAATTGGCCCAAGATAATCTCGCCCAACTCTGTCCATCGAATCCACCTCAAGGAAGCGCAAGTCCTCCCATGTGGAGTGACTTGGCTCCTTGGGGGCGCTTGACCCTCTTTGTCTAACCTTTCCTCAAAAATGAAAATATCATCTTTCTCTCTTCCAATATGCATCCCTTGGTTGTGCACCCTTGTGCCTTTATAGGCATTGGCTCCCCAAACGATTCGTTTAGGTGAACCAACACGACCCATGAGTCACACCCCTTCAAAATGTTGGGTTTATTTCTTGAAGTAGAAATATGGTGCATCTTTTGAATTTAAATTTATTTAAGGAATACAATGGAAAAGGATCTTGGAAGAGTATAAAGGTGGAAGGTATTTAATGTCAATTTTCTTCTCATATACACCACAACAAAATGGGGTTGTGGAGCGGCAGAACATAACACTTGTTGAGATGGTAAGATTCATGTTGCAATCTATGGTGGTACCAAACAAATATTAGGGAGAAGCAATACACATTGAATTATCCCTTTCAATAGAAATCCTACAAAGGTAGTGTGGTACTTCAACAACAAATGAAGCTTGGTCCAAGAGAGAACCATAAGTTATTTTTTTGGTTCCATAGCATGTGTGTTGATTTCAGCTAACAAGAGGTCTAAGTTAGATCAAAAAATGTAGAAAGTTTGTTTTTTTGGGTTAAATAGAACAATCTAAAGTCTTATAGATTGTTATATATCACTACTAATAAGGTAAAGATAAGCAAAGATGTGGTTGTATATTAAAATTTAGGAATTTATCTGTCCAAAAAAAAATTGACATCTAATGATAATTGTTGGTTGGAAGCTGAAAAATCAGTCATGATGCAAGGTAAAACAGTATGAGATGGAGATGGTAGATGTCAAAGCTACACATGTTGATCAAGAGGTTAAAATAACACCAAATCAAGAAATGAACAATGCTACTTTGGTAGGAAGAACTAAAAAAATGAAGACCAAAGTGGCTACGACACTTTGGAAGATGTGTTGTTGAAGGAGCTTCCTCAGCTAAGAGAGGAAAAACCAAGTGGGGAGGTTATGTGGAAAGGTAAGAAGAAACATGAGAAAATTTATTTTCATTTACTTGCTAATGTGGTAAACTCATTAGTGCACTGTGTTGCTAAATATGATGAGCGAAAGAAATCCTTTAGAGACGGTAAAGGAAAAATTCTTTCCATAGTAAACCAAGACATAATATTGCCATCCATGGGAGTTCAATTTGATTGGTGGAATTCCAAAATGAATGTAAAGAGTAATTTCATTTAGATAGAGGTACAATGGGCGGGTTGGGAATTTTGCAGGTCAAGGGAAGCTCAAAAGACTTGGTTTTTCAACATTCATATATTTTTCTACAAAAGCATAGAAAAAGTTCTTTTATTGGAGAAAAAAGACAACTTCTTCATCGATGGTAGGTAGGCTGAAATTTTCATCCATCATCAACTCCAATCAAGCTAATGAGTCAATGGATCAAATGGTTTATGAATTGTTTCTCAACCCTAATGGATAAAGGGTTTACGGTCAACTGTATATTTTGTGTTGTGGCAACATCAAAGAGAGCATGTGGTGCATAGAGGTGACAACGAAATAAAAAATGGTGAACCTTACTTCATTGTTGATTGCTCGTGCTACTCAAAGATAAGTTCTAGACAATTTCTACAATTTTCGTGGTCCAATTAAATTGACAATGTTTTTTGCGACAAACAATTGTCTAATATGACCATTAAAAAAGGGTATTAAGGAAGGATATTAAAGTATATGTGTAATGTCATATCTAGTACTTCAGATGATTTTTAAGTTAGGAAGTACACTTTGGGATAAAATCAATGTAATATGACTATTTTAACTTAGTCACTTAATTATCATGGAATACAGACAATTATTTCTTTTTTAATGTATTCACATGTATGAATTTGTTTGTATGAATTTGTTTTTAATGAAATGAAGTATGGCATTAAATGTTTTTCTCTCTATTGATAATGAGAATGTTCAAGTATTATTGTATGTATTTAATAACATTTCAACCAATTTCCTATACAACATCCAAAGAATCCAACTAGAAAATTTTAATAAATAAATCATTTTAACGGAAATTTTATTTCCTTTTATCATTGAAGTAACTCTTAATCCTTTATGACATTCTATTATAGATTGAATAATTTAATAATAATCACCTTGAATTTAATGTGAATACTTTGTAATTTAAAATTCATCTTTCTTATTGCATCATTGTTTATCTAGTGATTAAATGTACTAAATTAGTAATTGTATAATTTTTTGAATATACATGCCATATATGTTGCTAAAATAATTAGTAAAATTTACTTTGATAGTGTTGTAATTGTGCATCGTGCTATTATGTAGATCCACCATTTGCTCGTCTTCCAAGAATAGATGTTCCAGAATTAACATGCATGTGTTCCAACAAGTATAATAGCACTAGGGAGGGGAAAAAACAAATTTGTATAATAAAGTAAGTAATTATGAAAACGTGGGACAATGAGACCCTTTTTTTGTGAATTTCCAATAGGAATCTATTCCTTAGAATAATGTGGAATACATTACTTTGAAAGGTTGATATTTTAACCTTCCCAATTAGATATGATATTATTTATTCCATCAAGAATTAAGAAAGTTGTGACTTGTTGAATGTAGGGTTTGGGAAAGACACTCAATTTTAATAAGATAGAAAATGACCTTTGTGTATATGGTTTTATTTTCATTTGGTGCATGAATTATTTAAAATTGGGATCTAATTTGTTATTAAGATATGTGGATTTTGTCAATCATTTGGATATGTTGAATATTTTTAATCTATTTATAAATAGCAATGTTATGATATATTGAAGTTTTCCTATTATTGTTTTAAAGGAAAGATGTAAATTCACAAGAAATGTTTTAAGATCGGAAGAATGTACAACCTTTTTTGTTGGTAAATAGCAATATTATGATATATTGAAGTTTTCCTATTATTGTTTTAAAGGAAAGATGTAAATTCACAAGAAATGTTTTAAGATCGGAAGAATGTACAACCTTTTTTGTTGGTTCTTAAGAAGGTTGTGCTAAAATTAAAATGATCTAGGATGTAGTGTGAAAATTATCATTCCCCCGACATTTTTAAACTAGGAACACTTCTAACATCAAGACCCCAATAAAATGCTCTTTTAAAGAAAATACATTTTTTATTGCAAAACATTATAAGATGCTTCTTAAAAAAACAACCTGAAAATCATTTTTTCATTTTTTCTTCATGAAAGAAACTATTATCAACTTGAAAATTGTTATCGACTTGAAAATTATCACTCATATGCAACCCTAAGTTCCATTGTATCCCATAAACCAAAAAACAACTAAACATCTTAAAAAAACATTAATTTAAAATTAAAATATAGATAATAAAAATATTTTTATATTTTATATAAATAATATAAACATATTTATACATTCATTTATTACTTAAACCTACATTGTCATTTCCCTTTTTCCTAAATATTGGAAAGTTTCGTTTTCAAAACTCATTATTTTGTTTGAAGGAAAAGTAGGTCTAGTTGGTTATACATGAAGAAAGAAAAAGATGAATTAAATTATAAAAAGACTTAACCATTTCATCATCCAATTAGGCCTCTACTTCCTTAAGGAAAAAATATATATTTTATTATCAAAAGAGAGATGAGAGCGAAGATGACCATTTCACTATTGACACATCATATTATTCTCGCATGAGACTAACACCTCCTCTAGGATGCAAGAAATTCCCTTGAATGGATAATGATGAAGTGAAGAGGAAATGGAGTTAGAAGATGAGTTTTATAGTGTCATGGATAATGATGAAGTGAAGAGGAAATGGAGTTAGAAGATGAGTTTTATAGTGTTTCAACAATATTCGAGAAAAACATTTAGCTTTTATTATAAAAAATATGGTAGAGAGCTGAGAGAGAAGAGGGTCATTTCATTATTGGCACATGTTATTATACATGCAAGAGACTCGCACCTCCTTTGTGATGCAAGATATGCCCATAAATAGATAATGATGAAATGATAAATAGATAATGATGAAATGAAGAAGAAATGGATTTAGAAGAAGAGTTTTATAGTGTTTTAACAATATTCTAGATAGATTACAAGTTATGTATTTGGGTTAAGATCAATTTTTAATGATGTTTTTCTTTGGGATATTAACATTTGACATTATGTCCATCTTTTGAATATTGTTGGTTAAGTGGTTGTTATCGCTTACTACATTACTAAATAAGTAGGCTTTTTGTGATAAGCTAAACCTATTTATCATTTTCAAGAATTAGATTACTACTTCATTATGGCCAATTCTAGTTCCCTCAAATGCTAACAATCAAAACATAATCAATAATTTTGACATATAAGAAACTACTTCAATATGTATGCGGTCTAATATTTGTGAGAATAACTTTTATGCGGCCCAATTCTTAGGTTGAGATTTGTTTTTTCCATGATTGTAATTCCATTTATTTGATATAAATATGATTATTTAACAAGTGTAATCTAGTAGATTACAACTTCTAGTGAACATCTTTCTTGATTTTAATTTGTCCCTTTTTTTTTAATAGGGGAAGGGTGTTAAACAAGAAACAACTTTCTTCTTTAAACATTGTACTATGTTTATTGAAAATAGGTAGAAAATATGGAATTACCTTCGAAAATATTTTCTTAAATAGAGGTGCTTCCTAAGTTTGTCAATACAAATACCTAGTTTTTTTATGATGACTAAAGAGTATGTCCTTATTACACAGTTTGAAGAATGTCAAAGTTTCTTTATTTTGTTGTAGAATGAGAATATTAAAATCAATGTGTGTTTAATTGGGATTGAAAAGAATCAATTAATGTAGCTTATTCATTATACCTTAAAATATTTTTGGGGAATTAAATCAAAATTTTTATTTTTATAGTTTTTCCTTTAATTTTAGAGTGTATTAACTATCAGTGAATTGAGTTAATTTTTTAGTTGTTGCTAATATGTTATATTGTTCACTTTCCATCATTTTGCAGCCAAGAGGCTCTTCGCATTCCGTTTGAGAGGTTTGGACCTATAAATGATGTATACATTCCAAGAGATTACTATACAGGGTAAATTCATTTTATTTATCTATGGGTTATGTTTATTGTTTGATATTATTTTATCATTTATGTATTTTTTTTAAAATTTTTCCTCATTTAGTGTGATCTAAAGATATATTAAAAAAAAAAAACCATTTTGTTTAACACTTTAAATTTTTTAATATTTGTATATATTGAAATAATGAAAAGATGAAGATTCTCTTTTAAGAATTTTGTTTTTGCATTACTTTAGTGGTACACATTTTTGCATTACTTCAGCAATACAGATTTTTAATATATATTTTTCAAAAATAAAACACTAAAGACAAAACAATATTCATATTTTTTACTTTAGTCTTAAATAGACTAAACAAAAATATGTACACAATATGTATTATGGATTCTTGTCATTTTCTCCTTGTTTATAGAAAATATTTTCTAGAATATTTGAAAAAAGATGAACCGTATGTAATAGTATTATTGTTTCATATATGTTTGTTTTTGGTATAGAGCAATGCATCTTCTCATAGCAAATTCATAAAATTTGGAGTTCTTGAACTAAGGGTGTTGGCGTTGAAGAATGCTAGAATGGCATTAGATATCATCCATGATTAACAACAATGTTTTTATATACCAAGAAATGCAGACCCTACTATATAGAAAAGAAAGTCATGCAACTACTAAAAAGCTTATGTATGGAGTGCAAACAATAGTATAGAAAAAAATGCATCATACAACCACACACTCATTGCTAAATTTCACATATGGGTGCATATGTACAATATTATAAACACACGTAATTGAAAATAATAATAAATGTCACATATATTCATAAGAAGCTACACCAAATACATCATGGGAGCTCAAGGTGGGCTACTCAAAAATACACATATACCACTCTCTCATCTAATCACCTCTCGTAATATTGATATATTGTAGCATCCTTGTTTTTAATCTCGGGATTAGCAATATGTAATGTAAATACGATGTAGAGCCGCTAGCCCGAATTTGTAATATGTAAACATTGTATATCGTAATAATAAAATAAAGTGTAACCTATGTTGCAGAAGATGGAGTAATGTGGGGATAAGTTTCCACAAGAGAGGGGAGAATCTAAAAGATGGGGTCCAAGGGGGAAATATTCATGTGCCAACCCACTTTTCTAAAATTATTATCTGTATTAACCTTCTAATTTCTTGTTGAGTGTATCAAAGCCACAATCATTAAACACATGTAAGAGTATGGGTGTGAAAAATCATTTCACATAGTTAATGAGAGCATGGGGGTTGAGTACAATCAACATTGGGGAATGTGATTCAATTTACATGGGTAAAAGGGAAACTCAAATGCCCAGTGTGGGAAGTTTTTACATGCAAGGTTTTGGAGCAGCAAGAGAAGGGAGAGTATTGGAGCTTGAAGGCGGCCATAGTAGGAGTTGTGGGAAGATTGTTGGAGCTATAAATGCATGAAGAAGCAGTTTGTTAGGCTTGTAGAATGAGTTTTATGTGTGAGAGTTTTCCCTAGAGTAGTGAGTTGTTGTTGTGAGTTTCATGTGGCAAGTAGCATCCCTAGAGTCCCCAACAAGAGAGATTCCTAACCAACATGTGCTAGAGCTCTGGAGGGAAGTGTGAAGGCCTGAGGGATTGTGTGCAGTGAAGGGGGATCCCATTCCTTAGGTTGTACAAGATGAAGGGAAGAGAGCTAGAGGATTGGGATAGATGTAGGAAAAAGCAATTTGATGTGGGTAAAATTGGGCTATGAGTGGACAATAGAGACAACCTCTCTTTTGGATTTGTAGCCCCAGCTCAAGGGTGATTTGTTGTTGAGAGTTGGAGCAAAAAATCTACATTTGGGAGGAATGTATGTCCCCTGCAACCGGTTGCATATTTGTTGATAAAAGATAAGTGTTTTATCTATGTTCTCTACTTTTAGTAATGGGTTTTATTGATGTGCATAAAATCTGAGTTTTAAGCAATTTATATGTTGATGTGGGAATGTTATTTTAGTTGCATTCATGTTTTAAAAAATTCTTGTTATATGCATGAGTGTTTTTAGCATGCATTAATTTTAATGGTATGAAAAAAAAAAATCTTATGGGTTTAGTAGTGGGGACACTACTTACATAGCATCCCTAGGTTGGTTAAGTTTGTTTAGGCATCAAACCCCTAACCTAACATTATCATATAATCTTGGTCATATTTCACTCAACATATTAAATGGCTTACATACAACCCTCAAATATATGCATTCATGTTATATTCTAACATTAGCTTAGTGTCAAGTTCATGAGTTTTTGCCTTAGCCCTTTTTACAATATAAAGAGGGGGATTAAGGAGGGAGGATTAGATGTTGGAATTGTCATAAGTTTTAATGATTAAAACTTAACAAGTTTGAATTTTTAGAAACGGAGTTGCATTACCACAATGTGGGAGTAAAAATATGATTTTATTTATATTATTACTTGTTCCCATTTTTTACATTTTACCTCATGCGTGTATATGGATGTGTAAGATTTCACTTTACACTACCATATTTCACATATTTTCCTTGAACAATTCATTGGTCCTACTTAATTTCACTAATTTTTCTACTAAAAACATTGATTTCAATTTGTTTCTTAAATGACACCCCATAACATTACATTAAATTGAATGGAATGTAGTGATGAAATTTGATGGGACTAATTAAAAACATTATTGAAAAATCCATATAAAATAAACATAAATTGCAATTAATATGGTTCAGTTATTCAAATTTAAAATGTTCTTAAAAAACTTCACAGAAATAAAAAGAAAACATCCTTTATTAAATAAACTATGGTAAAAGATATTCATTAAATAAATTATAATAGAAGATATTAATTTTAATTAATAATAATAAGTTTGATGGATAAAAAATATGAGAAAATTACATATGTATGTAAAAAAAAAAAAAATTTAATCAAAATTGCATATGAAAAAAAAAACCTTCCTCTTAATCAAAATTGCATATGGAAAAAGAAAAACCTTCCTCTTACTCAAAAGTAAATGAATATATAAGCATCTTGCAAAACATAAATTTGATAAGAACTTTTGTGTGCAACATCCTTGAAAAAACCTTCCAAAGTTTTAAATATCGATCCCGAAGATAAGTTGATAAATGAGAAAGAAAGAGCATGAATCATGTCATAATGCTCTAGTCTCCAAAATGGGAGAATTTGAATATGGGAAAGCAAAAGAAATCAACTGCGGACATGGAAAAAAATTCGAAGGGGAGAATTTGAATATGTGAAAGCAAAAGAAATCAACTGCGGACATGGAAGAGTAAAGCTCACAAGTCTGATGGTTATAGTGGGTTTTGTGGCAACCATCGATATTATAAAAGTCAAAATTGAAAGAGAGATAATGAGATATTGAAAAATAAAAGTCAAAAGGGACAATGAGATTGTGGCCAGGAAATTGCGTCATACAGGAGCCGGAATTGGTGTAAGATATTCATGGAAAACAAACAGAATTGGCATGAGATAGGAAATTTTAAAAGGAACATACTCAAAGTTTTTGATTTATTTATTTAGCGTATTAATATTTTAGAAACATCGTTAAAATTAACAAATTTAGAAACAGATTAAAATTTGGGATCGGCCATAAGTTTAAGTTTTAGTAGATGTTAATTATCATCATCATTGAGTAACAACAACAGTTCGTACCGAACAAGTACGACCTTGATTGATCAATAACAACAAGAAAAAAAAGACAACAAAAAAAATAGTAATTGTGTGAGAATTAGGTAACAAATTGCAGTGAATAGTTAAAAAATGATGTGGAGTTACATTTAATAAAATCTGAAGATAGAGTTAATAACCCAAAATTCAATTTTGCGTAATTATATTGTAAAATTTTGTTAAATAGTTTTTCAAAAATTAGATGATTTGAGTAATATTACAATGGATCACTTTCATTAAAATTTTTTTAATATTAAATAACTTAAATAATCTTAAAATCAACCACAATCCAAAGCAAAAGCAAAGTTGCAACGATAACTACTGAGTTGAGTTTTTCCAGTTTTTTGCACGAAACGTGTGTTTAAAGACGCGCCATCTTTCAATTTTTTCGTTTTGTCCACACCTTATAAAACCCACCACCTGTTTGTCACCTGGCTTGAATGCTGCTAATTGAATTCAATGACCAAATTGCGTTACCCATAAAACTTTTTCTTGCCTGCAAATCCCCCTCGAGAATCCCGGGATCCAGAAACGCTATGCTTATGAGAAATCCAAACCCAAACAAACACAACTTCCACCATGAAAACGGAGGCACGTAACCCTCGTCTTCTTCGTTCAGATTGTCTATGTTAACAGCAATTTTCTTGCTGATCTCAGAAGTTCACTCCTCTCCATCAATTTCTAACCGTTGACATATTGACTTC
>JZKD02S2318510.1:0-10099 GCA_000966675.3 Picea glauca | reverse complement strand
TTTCATCAATTCACATTTGCTTTTATATTTTGTTAATTAACACAATAGATCAACAATACACTTGTTTGTAAAATCAATTATATAGATATAATTAATAAGAATTACAAGACTTTTATGAAGAATAGTGAAGGACACCAATCCTTTTAGAGCACCAACTCCCTTGTATTTAGGGCACCAACCCTAGGAAGCACCAATTCCCTTGTATTTAGGGCACCAACCCTAGGAAGCACCAAATCCCTTGTATTTACAGTTAAATTGTATGAATCCTTCCGTGCTCCTCCCTTCCACCCTCACTTCATAAGAATCATCAGTTCTTCTTCTTGGACTATGATGTTGTTTTGATCTTTTGATCTGGACTACAAAGACACTTTTTTCTCACCATTCTTTCTTGTTTATATACTCTTCCAACTAGTGTGAGCTATGAAGCATTGTGTCCCTTTATTTGGACCATCACACCTCTTCATCTTAAATTAACAATAATCTCTATTATTATTCAATCATTGTGTAGGTTGTTAATTCAGTGAGAGTTCTTTTAAATTGATCACATGTATGGATTTATTTCTTTAACTCGATTCCATGTATCTACAAATATTGCAGAAATTGAATCCCGTAGAGGCGCTTCCTTCAATTCATTTACATTTGACCAATAACACAAAACCACAGGCTTATTAATTAAGCGATGTATCCATCGCCTCATGGATTATGTGTTCGCAACCCATGATCGGGGGATGGAACCTAGTCCTCCGATACTTCGGCCTTCGGGCAATTTCTCTCTCATCCAATCTTTCGGAGTAGTTTTCTTCGAAGTAGATCGAACGATTGATATTCGTTCTTCCGTAGATGGATGATCCTAGCTTGTCCATAGGATTCAAAGAAATTGATGACCAGGACTTGATCTGCCATTGAGTGGACGGTTCTCATTCACTTCTCACAAGGATTGATCCAATGGTTAGCATGAATCCTGAAACCAAATCAACGGTCTAGATTCAATCCTTACTTTATCCATCCACTGCTTAATCTAACGGTTGTGACTTAATCAAAGGTTGAGATGGACGGTTCTCGTTTACTTCAGGACTTCAATACTTCAGAGGTTCAGAGGTCTGGGTAATAGTGGTTCCAATTTCCACCAGAGTTGGTCAACGACGAAGTGGACAACATGGGAGAGCTTACGTCATGTTTTTATCTAACAATCATGATTCATCTTGGAGGATCTTAGATCAATGGTCATAATTGAATTTGCCATTTGACGCTTTGGGTAGTTTTTGGTTTCCCCCGAAGGACTAACTCCCAGAGTGATGTAACTTGCTGATGCTATTGTTGACTTGGCATTGGTCGAGTGGCTGCCACATGTCACCTAGATTCGTGAATTACGTAACCTAAAATTCCAAATGGACCTAGACACTTGTCACCATTTGATTTCCCCACGTGTCCTTGATGGCATGGATCTCCTGACACGATATATGTCCTCCTCTTGGATCTAACAGTTGTGATCAGTTCTAGATCAAATGTCTAGATTTATTTCAGCCTTCAAGACCTTAAATTGTTTGTTTCCCAATTCTCAATTCTTCCAAAGTGATATTCCTCGAGTAAAACTCGAGCAACTTGAATTCATATAATGGTCAAGAATGCTCCTGTAGTATATCAATGATCAAGGATGATTTCAGAACCAAAAGTTTCACAATCGTTAACTAAACCCTTGTATCCTGCAATGGTTCTTCGCCGTTGAATTTCCCTTACTGAGATCCGACGGTCAGGAATTAATCATATGTTTGATCTGAAGGTCCTCCTCTGTAACATCAATGGACAAGATTCTCTATCGATTATTCTGTAGTTTTATTGTGGGGATTTCACTCCTGATTGTGTTTCTGTAATGCACTTTCCCTTATGAGGTTTTTGGTAGATTCCTCTGCATGTTGTTTATATCATTGCAATGCGCCTTCCCTTCCGAGCTTTTGATTTTGCACTTGGATTCTAACTGATCAAGATCATTGATCTATTGGGAATTCGATCTTGATGGTGTTTCTGCATCTCCGTTGATCTCGTGAAATTTAATATGTTGTCTCTCCTGAGATTTAGATAGTTTTCACTGCATTTTGTTCATAACAACTCATCATTACATCATAATGACATTGACTGTTGACATCAATGACAACAACTCAATGACAATATGTCCAACATGCTCATGTTCTTCTTCATACTTTGAGTAAATAAGTATGTCATCCAAAAATACAATGATAAACTTATCTAAGTATTCTATGAAAATACCATTAATTAAACACATGAAGACAACTGGTGCATTTCACAATCCAAATGGCACCATGGTGAACTCATAATGTGAATACCTCATTCTGAAAGTAGTCTTGCTAATGTCTTCTTCTTTAATTCTCACTTGGTGATATCCAGATCTGAGATCAATCTTTGAAAATATCTACGTGCTCCTTAGTTGTTCAAAGAGGTCATCTATCCTTGGGAAATGATACTTGTTCTCTACTGTTACTTTGTTCAACTGCCTAAAGTCAATACAAAGCCTCAATGTACCATCCTTCTTCTTCACAAACAATACTGGGGCACCCCAAGGTGACACACTTGGGCATATATACCCCTTCTTCAAAATCTCTTCAAGTTGCATTTGCAATTCCTTCAACTCTAATGTACTCATCCTATAAGGAGTCTTGGATACGAGGGCTACTCCAATAATCACATTTATAGAGAAATCAATATCTCTTTTCGGTAGAAACTTCAATATTTCTTTAAAGACATCTGCAAATTCTTTTAGTACTGCAAAATCTTCAACATTTGGGACTTTATCCTTAGGTGCCTCTTCCATTTGAGTTGTAAATACTTGACATCCTTTCTCGTTGTTAAATCCTAGGTATGTACCTCTTCCTTCTATTCCTCCAATCAAATCATCCATATGTCAATTTAGCTTCTACTTAGTTTTTTTTCATGATGTGTTGAGTCATTTCAATTTGCTTTTGTTATTCTTTATTTGTTTTCTATTAGTTCCTTGCTCTTTATAAGGTCAAGTCAAGTCATGAGTTGAATTAAATAAGTCACATCACCATGGTTATGTTACTATTGGGTTTAAAAAATGATAACTTATGCTTATTGATGCAAAAAGGTATTGATTGCAGGAATTCCCCCATTCTTGAAAACAACAGAAAAACGTTGTTTTATAAGTTTTAACGTTATAAAAAATATTTAAAAGTTTAAATGAAAGCACGTTGGCGACCAACATGTGATCGCATCTACCAGTGCACTTGAGATTGTGTGCATGTTTACCTTGTTCATCTATCATTACAAATCTCGTGCTAAGATCATGCATGTTTGTGCCTCGAGTTGTTATTATTGCAGGGTTGTGTGTAGTTATCATTATAAGTGGTAAGAAAACCCTAAATAACGTATACCTGTGACCACTATTCTCAGCAGAAGCAGCTAGAGCACAATGGTGTCACCTCAAGAATGTTGGAAATTGAACAGAATAGAGCCAACGAGGCTCAAATTGTTCAAAGATATACCATAAATAAGAGATATATTTATCATAGGAGAATAGTTTGACTTCATATGCGCCTTCAATGGACATCACATAGGAGTGGCCCTAATCTTCACATAGAACTTCGATGAGTTTCAATATCAACTCGGAGACACAACCATTCACATTACAGAGTACTTCATCATTGGGGCATGTGCTCTACCAATTAGTGGCAAGAGATGGTTTAAAAAGTGAAAATTTCTAGCTGAAGTCTGCAATAAATTTCTGGTGGAAGAACATCAAAACACTGATTAGATCCAGGACATCCCAATCCTTTGGCTTAAAGAAGAGTGGAGAGGTATTATGTCTGCAATTCAAATATATATCACGAGAGAAGGTAGATTCTCAATCATTCATTGTTATCACATTAGATTCCTCATGCACTTAAACGGTGAGAAGGAACTAAAGCTCCCATTCTATTTGCTTAAGAGCCTAACTAAAATGTCTAAGAGAATCCATAATTACCGAGAATATTCTAATAGAAGCATATATCACTAGGGGTTCATTAACATACTAGTTCTCTTTTCTTTGAATGAATTGGAAATTCCATGAATGGATTTTCTGGTGTCTTTAGGGTTATAGGAAGAACGAGAGGTTAACCAACAACCATAAGAACATATGGACGAGGTTAGCCATGCAACTAGGGTTTTTCCTGAACCTGGAAACTCATCTAAAGCTACCCATAAAGACAAGGAGAAGACCTTACCTAAAGAAGGGAGGACCCGATCAAGGAAAGCAAGATCAACTACTCCACTAAGAGAGGAAACAATTACGAAAAAAATCTCTCTATGGCTAGGGGTAAACCACAACAGACGAAAATGACTGTAGAAATCAACTCTAATATCAAGTATTCTATATAAACAAATATGCTAGTAAGACAAGATAAAATGCCTACCTCGTCCAGACATTTGATGAAGTCCACCATTGAGCACTCGACTCAAAGCAATACACCTACAAATTGTCCTCAAAAACTAAGAAACGCAAGCATATGGTGATAATATATAATGTTAGCACATTCAATAACATAATCCAACAACATTCATAACAAATATGCCCATGGAATAACAATTCAAATATTTTCAAGATATTAATTGGATGAGAAAAGAGTATTTCTATTAAAATGTAATCAACAGAAGTGAATGAATTAAAAACTTCCGTGTTGGCACAATTCGGAACAAAGAAACTAAGTTCCTTCCAGCTGGGCCTCCACCACTTCAATCCTCCACCAAAGGCAAGCTCATATAAGAGAGAGAATGTGGTTCTCAATCAAATAGGGAAGAGCTTGGGGGGTGAACAATGTGTTCAGACTTAAAAGGACAAAGGGATGCAGACTCAATATGAAGTGAATAATTTCTCTAGAGTAACTTTGCTCTCAAAGTTGAATTCTTATCCTGTTTTCCATAGCTCAGATTTGTCCCATTTATAGCCTTCAAGTGGAACTGAAGGGTCGATTTGGAACATTTCCAGTATATGGAAGGTCAAGGATCATGGATCTCATGACGTGACATGGAAACCCGACACCATTTTTTTTAATTTTGGGCACAAAACCTGATGTACACGGGTTGTAGTGGTGTAACCTACGTATACATATGCTGTACAATAGGTAGGGTGCATATATGTGGAAAATTAATGTTTTTGGCTCTGGGATTTACAAAAATGGACTTCAAGTCTGCATAGGGAAATGGAAAAAGGCCTTTTGTGCAAGTTTTCATAGGGTGAGGCAAATCTTGCTATAACAGATGCCCCCTAATGTGTGAGGTCATAAGAGTATCTGTGATGGTCGAAATACATTATAATACCCATAAGTGGAGTAATTGGGACCCAACTAGAAGAACTAACTGCTCATGAGACTATTACAATATGTACCCGATTTGCACACATGGATGCAAATTTGAATTACACTGCAGATCCATGTGAAAATATACCAAACAACTATCCATGGCCATGAATAGGAAATGCAAAGGTGGCTACATGACAAAGGTTGTCATAGTCACGAACAAGGTCCAGTAAAACCAATCTCAAAATCAATATGAAGATATCTGTATACAATGGAGTACAATCTGATCTCCCATGATCACTGAAGTCACATAGGTATTATTCCAATGAAAGGTAACAACAACTTAGGAAAGATGTGACTATGAACTGATGTCTTCAAGTCTTCTACACAATCTGCCAAAGGTGCAAGTCTACATCATGTGAATAAAGGATTTGAGGTCAAACACAACGAGACTTTGTTTGATTACCGATCATTAAGGTATATCGTTAACAAATGCGAGATAGCCTACCAATAATGAAAGTAGGTATCAAGGAACTGAGTACATTCTTACAAGTATGAATAGAGGTGTTGGGGTCGAACACTTGAAGAATCCATTGATAAGGAGACATTGATGTATTCCCAACTGTCGATGGCGAGAGATCCTGCCACTAATGACTGCAAGCCTCTAGGTAATCATAGGAATCTAGGTCTCGTCTCCATAATAGATGAGTTGACTTTGATGGAAGGAGACCCGCTGAAAGGAGAGAATTAAGGCATCTCTCATCATTCAACACGAGGTACAAAGCAGGATCTTGATGATTTGGAGGAAATCAGACGAAGAACATGTTCATGAACCAACAATCCTGTGCGTCTTTCGCATGTGCTAGATGCAAGCGATACATGAAAAAGACCCTCTGAATAGCAGTCAATAAGGAAAATTTATGAAAAAGGTGAGGAAACCACCAATAAGACTAATGGAATCCAAAACACTACATGAATCCCAATGTGTGAATATATTTCTTGCTGTCGAACATAAGGGAAACCACCCAGTCAATGATCAATGATGAAATGTCGACTGTTGAGTTCAAGGTTACCTACCAATGATGAAAGTAGGACCATGGTGCGCAATAGGACCACAACTTCATGTGATTCTGAGACACACTAAGGGTATGACCAACATGAAAAGTCAAGAGTTCTGAGGAATGGCCGACACAGGTTGATAGAAATCCTTTGAACAAGAGCATGAGACATATGGAAGACTATGGAAACATAGACTCAATGATGAAACTTTGAGATGCAGGAGGCATAAATCAAACTCTCCTTAGGTACTGGAAGAGTAACCAGTCGGGGGAGTAAACTCTCTGTAATGAGCTCAACTTCCTAAGGTCATGCTAAACCCAAAATTTTGATGAAAAGTGGACTCAAAATGTTTTTTCTCTGTTCAAAGGTGACACAACTGCTACCAATATAAGATAATATTCCTTTCCTACCTGTATTTTTTTTTTTCATAGTCAAATGAATGCTATGATATAGAGGAGGAAACGAGTGTTGCAAGTAAGCAAACTAGTTCCAACAATGGAACATACCTATGCTCAATGCAAGGACATGCATGCGAGAGATGGACACTCGGGGGAATGTTCCTTCCTGGGTATAGGGTGTCAAGCTGCAAAGGATATAAATAAGGCTAGGCTTGGATGATGATATAAACTACTGAGGTGAGAGGATTATAACACAAAAGCGAGAACCAACAATAGGCTCAATACTACAAGCAATATAATGAGATGCAATTACAACTTAACGCCAAAAAATGTCATTTTCGTAATCTTAGTCTACTTAGTTTGAAAAAGGGATAAACTCTCACCAAATAGACATCCTTTCAAATCCACTTTAGGAGTGTGAAAGAGACAAGTTCACTCGACAATCTTTTTGCTTTTTGAGAGAGTCGGAAAAGAGCTTAAATCAGACTCACAACCTTTCAAATCCAATTAACGAGTGTGAAAGAGACAAGTTCACTCAACAATCTTTTTCGCTTTTTAAAAGAGTGGGAAAAGAGATTAAATTAGACTCGTTGGGGGATTTCTAGGAGGCGTGTCATGGGGGAGGCCAAGGCTCCTATGCAGGATTTCTGTGAAAGTTCAACAACTTACAAATAACTGAAACAATCTTGGGAAAACCCAAAGCTCTCCAAGTCAAGGAGGATAAAATGCTAGTAGAGGTTACCTTCTCAATGATATATTAGAGAACGTGTCTTGCCTGAAAAGGCATAGGAGGAGGAATTTGATACCCCACAAGACCATCCTAGTCAAAGGGAACCTCTCCAAAACTTGGAGGGAGAGTACTCGGGGAGAATAGAACTCTCTCTTGTTCAGAAGGTGTAGTACTAGAAATTCTAAGAACATGGTATAGAAGGTATAGAACTAGAAGAGTGGGATCGACTAAAAATTGAATCAACGTGACCACTTATTCAACCATTGGTTGAATAGGATGTGAGACAACAAGGTCAAAAGATGCATCACCCCAAAAAATAGGAGTTGTGTCGGTCGAAGATTGCATCGACATGACTGCTGGTTGAGCAAGATGTGAGACAACAAGGTCAAGATATGCATAAACCCCTAAAGCAAGAGGGGCGTCAGCCGAATATTGCATTGGAATGACCGATGTATCAAACAAAGAAGGTTGGGAAGCCAAAGACAACTCAGAATGGTCCAAATGGATGTCAGTGGCCTCCCACCTATTCCAACTGGTTCATTTTGGCAATTTTTTTTTCCTAGTTTTCGGGTCCCTCACTTGCGAGGCCATTTTGAGGCCCTAAACAACGTTTTTAGGGCTCACCACGTTAAAAAATGAAGACCGTATGCAAAATTTATGACTCCAGGAAGTTGATGTACTAACTTACCCAAACGGGGCCCACATGACTCTTGGCGCTTCATCTCCTAGGGTTAGGTTTTTGGATGTCTAGTGTTTTTGACATTCATGTTTATTGTAAAAAGGCCATTAGAGCCTCATTGTAATCATCTTCTTGCGAATAAGCGCAACCGTCACATATCTTCTCAGAGATAAGCCACCACCATTCCAACAAGCTTGTTTTCCGCTGCATTTTACGGTTTCAGCTTATTTCCTTATTGAATAGAAAAGCAGTTTTATTGTATCTATGTTATTCATTTCATTCTTCTCATAAAATCTAGATCGTAGAACCTGAAGGGCCCCTAAAAAAGGACCACACTTTTGGTACCTCAGCAGTTGTTGGTTTACTGAGAGGGGGGGGGGGTGAATCATGAATCAGTAATAGAGCAATTGAATCCTTTTTAACCATATAATCCAAGTGTTATATGAATGAATCATTATCATCTAATAACTGCAGAGTAAATAAGAAATGAACAAATGAACAAACATACACATACACAGTACACCAATGTTTTATGTGGAAACCCAAATCGAGAGAAAACCACAGAATGCTTTTTCTTATATGTCTTGAAGAATTACATTCATTGGAAGCACAAACTTCCTTTGATTTCCATTTGCAACTAGAAGGAGGCTCTAACCCCCTAGATTCTTAGACCACAACCTGAGGGGAGCTCCAACTCCCCAATTCTCTGGCTACAACCAGATGGAGGCTACAACCCCCTATGTTCTTCAGCTACAACCGAAAGGGGGCTACAACCACCTGTCCTTGCTCCGTCCTGCCACCCTGAAGTAGAAGTAGAATGATGGCACCACTGTCAACCTGTCACTATGATATATATTGCTGTAAACCTGTACCAATAAATCTAAACCATGCATCAACTTGTACCTCAACCTGTACCAGAAACAAGTGCATCAACCATGCACCAACCTGTACCGAATAATCTGTAATCAACCTGTACCATAAACAAGTGCATCCAACCATGTACCAAGTATGTACCAATAATGTGTCAACTACTCCTCAACTATGCCTCATCAATATATACCAACATTATCAACTATACACCTCATGTATGTGTCAACTCATCAACTACTTGTCTCAACCATGTACTCAACATGTACCTCAACCAAAAGACCTCATCAATTTCATCATCCAAATCTGATTTGTAGCTCTGTAATAGACATGGTGTATATAATCACATTCCTACAAACATTCCTTAACTTCAACAACAAGAGACTAACATTTTCATCAAACGTTTCTTTAGTCTCACATGCCTAGTTTTGGATTAGTCAACAACCCTAACTTGAAGTAATCATAAATTTGTACCTGTAATGTATAAATATTTGAAACTTATACAAAATGTTCTTCAATGTGTTTTGTGTAATTCATCCAGGTGTCACTACTTGGAACCTCTCAGAAAAAGAGTTATAGCAAAAATGGCATACCTTGCTGAATTTTGGCTTATTCTAGAGAGAGACCTTGTAGAGCGTTCCCCGCATGGAATATTTTTTGAATTGATCTGAAACTATGACACATCATACTATAGACTGGACCCTAACCAACACATTTGGTTTCACTAAATTTAGATTTGTTATGAAGAAGTTATGGCATTTTTACCCGAAACACCTTAGAAAGCACCATCAAAAGAATTTATCCTTCCTTGCATTTCGGCCTTCTTTTCTTCACCTTCCCTCAGAATTTTGGCTTATATATCCTTGGTTACCTCAGAAACCTATATATATTCAATATTCTCAATTGTATTTAAAATGAGAGATCCGTGCCTCTTATTTATAGACTCCAAGTAGCTTCCTTAAAAACATCTTCTAGGTCACTTGGCCCCACTTTCCTTATTTTAGGGTTAACCCACTTCTAATTTCTCCATTAAATTTATTATTGAAATAATTTATTT
>JZKD02S2318499.1:21583-32797 GCA_000966675.3 Picea glauca | reverse complement strand
TTAATATAATTAAATGCACAAGTAATGAATATTTTTTGTGAAAAGATAATAATTGAGGGTTGTTTGTTATTCAAAATGTATAATGAACAATAAGTTGAATGGAACTATAATATTCATAAATATAATATATATATAATAAATATAATAATAAATAATATATTACATAATAAATATAATAATGCATAATAATAAATACATAGTACAACTTTTTATATTTAGATGTGGTGATTGGTGAAATTCATTGATTATGTAATTAATTCTACATATTGAAAGACCTGAAGGGAGCAATAACACTTCAATTCTATCAACCAATTAGAAATGAGAAACACAAATATTTGTATTATATCCAAAAATATATATTTGTTTTCCTATGTTAAACATTACATTGCATACACAAATTTATGGTAGAAGGCAAATTAATGTCACATCAATGTCACATCAAAAGAAAACTCATTGCTATAGTCCCATGGTAGGGACTAAAAATAGAAAATCTTCAAATTTATTTTAAGGTAGTAAGAGGATAAAGTTAAGGGTGTCCATTGTCTCTCTTACTTATTATGTCTTCAATTTTTTATAAGGTAATGTCCATTATCTCCTTTTCTTATTATGTATAGGTAATGTCCATTATCTCTTTTTCTTATTATGTCTCCTGACATTATGTTTTTGGCCATTTTTATTATTTGATCCGATTGTTTCGAGGGTGAAAACATGGTTTAACCTAAAGTTTCCTAACCGATACGGGAGAAGGCGGTGGCGGCTTTAATGTCTAGTTCGTTTCAGTCGATACTCACCACACTGCAGTCGATGTGCATTCACTGCCTACTCCTACTGTCGTCTTCTTGAGAGTGTTTCCCCCACGGTTGCTATTCAATTTCTGGCCTTGATGAGTGCCAACTGTGTTTTTTTAAATTATTAAAAGCGTTGCATTGCCATGCCATTCCAATGTTTGAATAACCCATTTTGCTCAAAAATATATCGTCTTTGGACTGAATCGGTCCCTCTGCATTGTTGATACACTTGAGTGATTTCATTGAGTGAAGTATGAAGGCAACTTATGAGATTTGAAGCTATAAATTATCTCCCTATTCATATTCATTTAATCAGTTTGTGTAAATTATTCCCCTGTTCATAATCATTTAATCAATTTGTGTGGACAAGCAGGGAGGGATTGTTTGATATTTCTGTTACATTCGATGGTGCGTTGTGCGTTCTCATCCAGATTTGCAGTCTCCGATGAACAAGATCTTAAATGGTATGTTTTATTAGCCTAGATTCATAAATCTTCCCTGGTTTGTTGGATGGTAAATTGCTAGAGGATCCAATCTGTTTTATATAATGAGATTGGCNTCAATTCTATCAACCAATTAGAAATGAGAAACACAAATATTTTTATTATATCCAAAAATATATATTTGTTTTCCTATGTTAAACATTACATTGCATACACAAATTTATGGTAGAAGGCAAATTAATGTCACATCAATGTCACATCAAAAGCAAACTCATTGCTATAGTCCCATGGTAGGGACTAAAAATAGAAAATCTTCAAATTTATTTTAAGGTAGTAAGAGGATAAAGTTAAGGGTGTCCATTGTCTCTCTTACTTATTATGTCTTCAATTTTTTATAAGGTAATGTCCATTATCTCTTTTTCTTATTATGTCTCTCCTGACATTATGTTTTTGGCCATTTTTATTATTTGATCCCATTGTTTCGAGGGTGAAAACATGGTTTAATCTAAAGTTTCCTAACCGATACGGGATAAGGGGGTGGCGGCTTTAATGTCTAGTTCGTTGCAGTCGATACTCACCACATTGCAGTCGATGTGCATTCACTGCCTAGTCCTACTGCCATCTGCTTGAGCGTGTTTCCCCCACGGTTGCTATTCAATTTATGGCCCTGATGAGTGCCACCTGTGTTTTTTTTAATTATTAAAAGCGTTGCATTGCCATGCCATTCCAATCTTTGAAGAACCCATTCTGCTCAAAACTATATTGTCTTTGGACTGAATCGGTCACTCTGCATTGTTGATACACTTGAGTGTTTTCATTGAGTGAAGTATCAAGGCAACTTATGAGATTTGAAGCTATAAATTATCTCCCTATTCATATTCATTTAATCAGTTTGTGTAAATTATTTCCCTGTTCATATTCATTTAATCAATTTGTGTGGACAAGCAGGGAGGGATTGTTTGATATTTCTGTTACATTTGATGGTGTGTTGTGCGTTCTCATCCAGATTTGCAGTCTCCGATGAACAAGGTCTTAAATGGTATGTTTTATTAGCCTAGATTCATAAATCTTCCCTGGTTTGTTGGATGGTAAATTGCTAGAGGATCCAATCTGTTTTATATAATGAGATTGGCAGTGAGTGGAATTTGGTACCTATAGCCGGATATGGATCGTATAATTGCTTAGGTTTGATTTGTATTGGGTACGTCTAGCGAGTTGTGGATCCTATAATTGCTTAGGTTTTATTTGTTACAAGAATCAGAGAAATGAATACAATTGGTAAACGTACCTAGATAACATTTCTATCTTTTAGACTTGATGGGTGTAAAAATAATTTGCACCAAATTAAGTCTAGTGATAGGCCTTTGTTATGTTACCAGAAGCCTCACCTAAAGGGAAGGGGTAGCTACACCATAAATCTATTTATGGTGTTCATTTCCCATTTCTAGACGGGGTAGATACACCATAAATCTATTTATGGTGTTCATTTCCCATTTCTAGACNATGGTAAATTGCTAGAGGATCCAATCTGTTTTATATAATGAGATTGGCAGTGAGTGGAATTTGGTACCTATAGCCGGATATGGATCCTATAATTCCTTAGGTTTGATTTGTATTGTGTACGTCTAGCCAGCTGTGGATCCTATAATTGCTTAGGTTTTATTTGTTACAAGAATCAGAGAAATGAATACAATTGGTAAACGTACCTAGATAACATTTCTATCTTTTAGACTTGATGGGTGTAAAAGTAATTTGCACCAAATTAAGTCTAGTGATAGGCCTTTGTTATGTTACCAGAAGCCTCGCCTAAAGGGAAGGGGTAGCTACACCATAAATCTATTTATGGTGTTCATTTCCCATTTCTAGACGGGGTAGATACACCATAAATCTATTTATGGTGTTCATTTCCCATTTCTAGACGGGGCTGCTTTTTGAGAAATAGCAATTATGCCTCGCGTGCGGCCAACCGAAATCCCATAATTCAAGTTTCTATTATTACGCCGAAGGAGTTCTTTTAGGGGGAGTTCACTCTCAAATTTTCATCGTCTGTCCATATCCATTGGAAACCTGCTAAGTGTTTTTTCTATTATTACGCTGAAGGTGTTCTTTTAGGGGGAGTTCACTCTCTAATTTTCGTCATCTGTCCATATCCATTGGCAACCTTCCACGTGTTTTTCCTGCTCCACCACCTCACTGTCGGTTGTTTCCTTCTCCGATACACTACAACCTTGTTTTTCCCGCTCCATCGCCTTCACCGATACGCTATAGCCTTGTTTTTCCTGCTCCACTGCCTCAGTGTCGGTTGTTGCCTTCACCGATACGCTACAACCTTGTTCCTGCAGGTGGCGTTGTAAGGTTGTACAAATATGGATTTGCAATGGCATTCCAGTCTCTTTCTCTCAGGGTGCCTTCATCGATGGTGTTGCTTCCATGGACATAACACTCGATGACACCACCGACGTATAGGCACGTATTTTCCTTCCCGATTGTGCCAAGTATGCCAAAAACAATGGATCTTTGCTTTTACTCATAATAGTTGTTATGCCATGTTACAGGTCGAAAAAACAAGACTTCCATTGTAGTAGGTAATTAATTATTTATTCATCTATTTATTACATAAATCACCGCATTAACCTCAGGTTGATTACATGGATATAAATATATTCATTCTGTCGCAGGTTGTTCAGTTGGAGGAGTTGTGCTAGAAACAATAGAACTAGCACTATTCTTAACATATTGTGTCAAGAAGAGAAAGACTTCCCTTAGCTAGGGTCCTGCGAGGGACATTGAAGCATGTGTGCCTAGTATCAATATAGGAAATTTGTCAATATTCTCATAAGAATAACTTCAACTGGCTACAAATTGCTTCCATGAGGAGAATGAACCTGGGGATGGAGAGTTCGGGGCGGTCTATCTGGAAGAACTTCGGGACGGAAAAATAGTGGCAGGGATAACTCTAGATAGTTCATCAATGAGGTGGAAATATTTTTGACCTTGAATCACCCACGAGTAGTACGTCTTTATGGTTGTACCTCTGCAGACAGTCCAGAGCTACTGCTCGTATACGAATTTGTTCCAAATGGGATCTTGGTCGATCATTTCCATGGCGATCGCAGAAATCCTTTGGGATTGTCATGGGACATTCGTTTGAACATTTCTATACAAACTGCAGAGGCTTTGTCTTTCCTTCACAACATTGATCCACCTATATTCCACAGAGATGTGAAATCCTCTAATATTCTCTTGGATGAGAATTTCCATATCAAAGTGGCAAATTTTGGGATTTGCAGGCATATGCCTATAAATGCCTCACATGTCACTACTACTCCACAAGGAACACCAGGATATGTTAACCTAGAGTACCATCAGTACTATTAGCTGACGAGAAATCCGGTGTCTACAGCTTTGGGGTGGTTTTGGTGGAGATCATCTCTACCAAAGTAGCGGTAGACGTAAATCAGAATACAAGGGAAATCAACCTTGCTAAATGGNTGGTAAACGTACCTAGATAACATTTCTATCTTTTAGACTTAATGGGTGTAAAAATAATTTGCACCAAATTGAGTCTAGTGATAGGCCTTTGTTATGTTACCAGAAGCCTCACCTAAAGGGAAGGGGTATCTACACCATAAATCTATTTATGGTGTTCATTTCCCATTTCTAGACGGGGATGCTTTTTGAGAAATAGCAATTATGCCTCGCATGCGGCCAACATAAATCCCGTAATTCAAGTTTCTATTATTACGCCGAAGGAGTTCTTTTAGGGGGAGTTCACTCTCAAATTTTCATCGTCTGTCCATATCCATTGGCAACCTGCTAAGTGTTTTTTCTATTATTACGCTGAAGGTGTTCTTTTAGGGGGAGTTCACTCTCTAATTTTCGTCATCTGTCCATATCCATTGGCAACCTTCCACGTGTTTTTCCCGCTCCACCACCTCACTGTCGGTTGTTGCCTTCTCTGATACACTACAACCTTGTTTTTCCCTCTCCACCACCTTCAACGATACGCTACAGCCTTGTTTTTCCCGCTCCACCGCCTCAGTGTCAGTTGTTGCCTTCACCGATACGCTACAACCTTGTTCCTGCAGGTGGCGTTGTAAGGTTGTACAAATATGGATTTGCAATGGCGTTCCAGTCTCTTTCTCTCAGGGTGTCTTCATCGATGGCGTCACTTCCATGGACATAACACTCGACGACACCACCGACGTATAGGCACGTATTTTCCTTCCCGATTGCGCCAAGTATGACAAAAACAATGGATCGTTGCTTTTACTCATAATAGTTGTTATGCCATGTTACAGGTCGAAAAAACAAGACTGCCATTGTAGTAGGTAATTAATTATTTATTCATCTATTTATTACATAAATCACCGCTTTAACCTCAGGGTGATTACATGGATATAAATATATTCATTCTGTTGCAGGTTGTTCAGTTGGAGGAGTTGCACTAACAACAATAGAACTAGCACTATTATTAACATATTGTGTCAAGAAGAGAAAGACTTCCCCTAGATAGGGTCCTGCGAGGGACATTGAAGCATGTGTACCTAGGATCAATATAGGAAATTTGTTAATATTCACATAAGAAGAACTTCAACTGGCTACAAATTGCTTCCATGAGGAGAACGAACCTGGGGATGGAGAGTTCGGGGAAGTCTATCTGGAAGAACTTCGTGACGGACAAATAGTGCCAGGGATAACTCTGGATAGTTCATCAAGGAGGTGGCAATATTTTTGACCTTGAATCACCCACGAGTAGTACGTCTTTATGGTTGTACCTCTGCAGACAGTCCAGAGCTACTGCTCGTATACGAATTTGTTCCAAATGGGATCTTGGTCGATCATTTCCATGGCGATTGCAGAAATCCTTGGGGATTGTCATGGGACATTCGTTTGAACATTTCTATACAAACTGCAGAGGATTTGGATTTCCTTCACAACATTCATCCACCTATATTCCACAGAGATGTGAAATCCTCTAATATTCTCTTGGACGAGAATTTCCATATCAAAGTGGAAAATTTTAGGATTTGTAGGCATATGCCTATAAATGCCTCACATGTCACTACTACTCCACAAGGAACACCANAAGGTGTTCTTTTAGGGGGAGTTCACTCTCTAATTTTCGTCATCTGTCCATATCCATTGGCAACCTTCCACGTGTTTTTCCCGCTCCACCACCTCACTGTCGGTTGTTGCCTTCTTCAATACACTACAACCTTGTTTTTCTTGCTCCACCACCTTCATCGATACGCTACAACCTTGTTTTTCCCGCTCCACCGCCTCAGTGTCAGTTGTTGCCTTCACCGATACGCTACAACCTTGTTCTTGCAGGTGGTGTTGTAAGGTTGTACAAATATGGATTTGCAATGGCGTTTCAGTGTCTTTCTCTTATGGTGCCTTCATCAATGGTGTCGCTTCCATGGACATAACACTCAACGACACCACCGACGTATAGGCGCGTATTTTCCTTCCCTATTGCGCCAAGTATGCCAAAAACAATGGATCTTTGCTTTTACTCATAATAGTTGTTATGCCATGTTACAGGTCGAAAAAACAAGACTGCCATTGTAGTAGGTAATTAATTATTTCTTCATCTATTTATTACATAAATCGTCGCTTTAACCTCAGGGTGATTACATGGATATCAATATATTCATTTTGTCGCAGGTTGTTCAGTTGGAGGAGTTGCACTAACAACAATAGCACTAGCACTATTCTTAACATATTGTGTCAAGAAGAGAAAGCCTTCCCCTAGCTAGAGTCCTGCGAGGGACATTGAAGCATGTGTGCCTAGGCTCAACAAAGGCAATTTGTCAATATTCTCATAAGAAGAACTTCAACTCGCTACAAATTGCTTCCATGAGGAGAACAAACCTGGGGATGGAGAGTTCGGGGCGGTCTATCTTGAAGAACTTCGGGACGGACAAATAGTGGCAGTAAAGAGACTTTATCAAGATAAATCTGGATAGTTCATCAACGAGGTGGCGATATTTTTGACCTTGAATCACCCACGAGTAGTACGTCTTTATGGTTGTACCTCTACAGACAATCCAGAGCTACTGCTCGTATACGAATTTGTTCCAAATGGGATCTTGGTCGATCATTTCCATGGCGATCGCAGAAATCCTCGGGGATTGTCATGGGACACTCGTTTGAACATTTCTATACAAACTGCAGAGGCTTTGGATTTCCTTCACAACATTGATCCACCTATATTCCATAGAGATGTGAAATCCTCTAATATTCTCTTGGACGAGAATTTCAATATCAAAGTGGCAGATTTTGGGCTTTGTAGGCATATGCCTATAAATGCCTCACATGTCACTACTACTCTACAAGGAACACCAAGATATGTTAACCCAGAGTACCATCAATACTATCAACTGACGAGAAATCCAGTGTCGATAGCTTCGGGGTGGTTTTGGTGGAGATAATCTCTACCAAAGTAGCGGTAGACGTAAATCGGAATACAAGGGAAATCAACCTTGCTAAATGGAAATATCGAAGATTCAAGAAGGGGATTTGCATGAACTGGTGGATCCGCTCTCCTCATACTCCCTCCCGTTGCCGCTATGTTTTGTGACGAAACCCTGGAGCACGAGCACATATTACCTGAGGAGGAATATTTAATACTCAGGTTGCATCATCTTCTTGGCAACAGATTACCCGAGGAGGAAGATTTAATACTCATGTTGCATCATCTTCTTGAAAATAGGTAGGGTTTTCTCAAGTTATACCTTTAGGAGATTTAAGATGAAATCCTTATTAGATATATCTGTAGTCTTTTATATTAGATGTACATAAAATATAATCATTTTGAAGGTGGTCTTTGATCGCTGGACGTATGGTCTTTGATCGTTGGAATTATGCCGATAAGGATGGATAACTAGGTCAAGAACTATTGGAATACCCACCTCAGCAAAAATCTTATCAGTCAAGATATAGACAATCGGACACACAAGCCCTTGTCAGAATCTAAGGACATATGTTCCAGTCCAGGGAATAGAGAATTAAGCCACAAGTCATGTCCATTTCTGAGTTTTGATTACTTCCTTCTTCTTGTATCTCGAGGAAACTTTCAATACCATGTTGTTTAAATAATCAGTCTCTTCCATGTATCATATGTGAAACCGTGTGTTGTGGGCCAGTGGAAGACATAAATTCAATGTGCAATGCATTTGAATCCTTAGCATTAGCCAAAAATGCTTGCAGAGGAATGGTTAGGGTTCCTACAATTATACTTTTATGTCAGTCTGCGAACATTCTTATCACAAATTCCCATTTCATCATTTATTATTTTTGCATATCCTCCTAGCACTTCTTCAACTCTGCTTTGTGTATCATATATATATATATATATATATATATATATATATATATATATATATATATATATATATATATATGGGGCCTGTGTGTGGTTTGGAGTTATAGAGTTGTAGCCATGTCGTTATGAATGTTAATCAAGACCCAATTGATTTTAACTGATTTTATTTTCTACAAAGAGTTATCAATCAATTAATGGGTGTTTCTTGAATTGCATGGTGATTCAGTGGCATCCATCGAGTAGACTTCTTCTTTTGGAATGGTCATTGTGAAAGCATTGTGAATTATTGCAAACATGTGTTGCAATAGCTGAAGAGGATGAAGTTCCATCGCTACATGGTGTGCAGGATTGAAGACAAAACTAAACAGGTGGTTGTTGAAAATATTGGGGTGCCTGCTGAGATATGAGATGATTTCATTGCAGCCCTCTTGAGAATGATTAATGATATTCTCAGAGAGCTGAGGTTGTCGAAAATACTAGGGTACCTGCTCAGATATGAGATGATTTCATTGTAGCCCTCTTGAGAACGATTAATGATATCCTCCAAGAGATGAGATGATTTCATTGCATCCCTCTCCAGAACGATTAATGATATGCTCAGTGTATATGATTTCGATTTTGTCACCAATGAGAAGTCCAGTAAAGCAAGATTGTGTTCATCGAATGGTAATTAATTTCATCTTCCTTCCCAAGAATAATTCAATGGTGATAGGTTGGAGTAAATCGTACCCATTATTGTTTAGATGACCTATTGCTACAGAAGTAATACACACTCCCTCTCTTCATCTTTTCGCTTAGAAACCCACACACACACATATATGTATATATATTCAAAGTTTACCCACTACACATATATATGTATATATATTCAAATTTTAGCCACTAAGATGCACACATATATGTATATATATTCAAATTTTAGCTACTAAGATGCTTTAATATGTGTACCTTACACAACTGGGAATTGTCCGTGTTAAAATCTTAAGATAGATTAATATGTGATAATCTGGCATATAACTTTCCTTCTTTGAGATGATCTTCTAACTATTTGCAAAGAAACTTTATTTAAACTATAATAACTAGGATTTTACTCTATCTAGAGGTGAGTTTAGTTGCTCATACCTGAGCCTTATATTGAAGGCTTCTACCAAATCATCCCAAGTGGTTGTGTCGCCTCTACATCTTTATGTTGTACGACCATTACACCCAATTCAAGGTTCTAATTATCTAAATGCCAAGTAGGGCTCATGGAACCAAAACAAAAAAAAATACAATTCGAAGATTGGATTCCTTGGCCATTCATGATACATTGGGAAATGAATTGGACTGAAGCATTTTCTGACATTCCAACTCCAGCCTCCAGGTTGTACTTGCACTTGCTTGGCATCCCATTTTCTACCCTGGATTACAACCAACATTTACTTGTCCTTGATTTAAACAAACATAACCTGTTTCTACATTGCATTGCCCTTGCCATGGTCCTCCATATTGTTGCCCACCAAAAGAAATAGCATCTATCCATTTTCCAAGAGACAAGATCTTCAGCATTTAAGACATGATAACTCCTTCACAATTTCTCTGTGTTTCTTTAGCCTTGCGGAATTACATAACAATATTGAAATTCTATTAAACAAATGATATTAAAGTATTGGTCTTGAGTATTCGTTGAATTGATGTTCATTATAGGTCATTGTGCCTCTATATCCAAGTGTCTCAGAATTGTCCGCCAAACGTTTTATACATGCATGCTAGCTTCCATTCTCTTGACAAGATGTTAACATATAATAATGGCAGAAATAAGGTAACGATAGGAGGTGAAACACATGGCTTTAGTGTTGACAAGTTGTTAACATATAATAGTGGCAGAAAGAAGGTAATGACAGGAGGTGAAACGCATGCCTTTAGTGTAAATTATTTAACATAGTACATGCATAATTGTTAGTTGCTAAAAAGTATGTTATATTCTTTCATAAATCTGTTATATTCTTTCATAAATTTGTATTGAAGAATATTTTTATAAATTATATTACATTCTCATTTTGGAAAAAGGGTTGTTTTGTTTTTTTATTAGGTTGGCAGCATTATTACAACCACAAACATTGGGGTCTAAATTATATCTTTTTCCATATATAATAATTACAAGAGTGAGCCATGCCTTTTTCACCAGCACTTAGCCACGCTTGTTACAATACTTTTCTCCATTTTCACACCACTGATGAATTTATTTCAATTAATGTGTGAAATTCCTCCCAAGAAGTTTTGCAAGTAGGATGTTTTTGAATGGAAAGAGTTTCAACTTGCTTTTTCTCGATTGCGTTTTTGACATAATTTTACAGTACATTGCCAAATTTCGGGATTTAGTTGGAATAATTAATGCCGCATTGTTATTTTCAACAAAGAGAAAGTTATGATCATATTTTGAGCTTCCTTGTGTGTGAATAGAAAGTTCTGACCATAATAGAGCTTGATCTTTCTATTATGTTCAAAATATGTTTTCAATTCAAAAAAACACCCTTACAAAGCATTTTTTGTTTTGACTGAATGATATACTTTTTTTACAATGGGAAAGTATACTGATTAGACTCTAGATTATGGGTAACAAGATTTATGATTTTTTCATAAGGGTGATAGATTAGATGATTTATGTTTTTTT
>JZKD02S2318476.1:390655-409526 GCA_000966675.3 Picea glauca | reverse complement strand
CACTGATCCTATTCCAATTCATTGTGATAACACAAGTGCCATTAGTGTCTCCAAGAATCCTGTTCTCCATTCCAAGACTAAGCATATTCCAATCAAGTATCATTTTCTCCGAGAAAAAGTTACAAACAGAGTTTTTCAACTGAATTATATACCGTCTACAGAACAGATTGTTGATATTTTTACCAAACCATTAGCAGCGACCCCTTTTGGATATCTTCGTCAAAAGTTGGGGGTTATGATTTCTGGTGTTTAATGTTCACCTAGTCAGGGGGAGTATTGATTGAATATCTGGTGTCTTTTCTAGATGTTTATAGATGACAGGGGGAGTATGTTCTGCAACAAGATCAGTGGAAGAATGCTTCTTCTTTGACATTGATGTCAAAGGGGGAGAAAGGAGTTGAGTTCGAAATGTTTCGGGACCAGAGAAGAGTCTGAATGGCCGAATGCAGAGGAGAGTTGGGTCTGGAGTTGGGTCTGAATGTAAGTGTTTCCATCAATTCCAAAGTGGGAGATTGTTGGCAAATTCAATGAAAAGACAACGAATGATTGTCATTGATGGCAACAGTGAAGATGACAGGCAAACAGAAGACAAGTTCAGAGAGATGAATGATCGAAAGCAGTGAATGATCGAACGTAGAGAGATCCGTTAGATTTGGTGCAGGGTCGTTGATAGCCGTCAAATCTGCAGAAGCTGCGAGGGAAATAATCCTCGGGAGCAAGAAGAGAAGTCCCAACAGGCATCGGGATATCGGTCATCGGGAAATTAGAATTCTCGAGGTCGTGTGCATTGGGACAGAAACAGTCACGAAATCCTGACGGGATCTGGACCGTCCATTCATGTGGACTCGTGGCAGCGATCGAGCACCACCGGGAGAAGCTTGAAAGGAGGCTTCATCGGAGAATCGTGGATCGGGACTTTGAAATGTCCAATTCAATTGACAACAAGAACTCTGAAATTGCGAAACACGATATTGCGATTCAATCGCAACCGTTGAGCCATGATCAAACTCGGACCGTTGATCACACCCCATCTCGGAGTTTCACGGATCGCGACTTGGAGAGGTGATATGATTCATCTCCAGATTCACGAGATGTGAGATAGCGAGTTAATCGTGGACCGTTGGATCAAGAGGACACGTGGTGAAAGATCGTCATGTCGCTGATTGGAAATTCAAAGGAACAGCGAGATGTGAGATCGTTATTTAATCAAGGACCGTTGGATCAAGAGGACGCGTGGCAAAAGATCAGAGCACCATAAAGCTCCATCTCGGAGCCTCGCCTATCGCGACTTGGAGTGATGAGAACCTCCATCACAGGAATCACGAGATGCGAGATTGCGAGAAGATCAGGACCGTCGGATCACCAAGAACGTGGACTGTTGATCTGAGCTCCATCTCGGAGCCTCCCCTATCATGACTTGGAGTGACAAGAACCTCCATCACAGGAATCGCGAGATGCAATATTGCGAGAAGATCAGGACCGTTAATTCATCAAGATCATGAACCATCAATCAGGGTCGATGAAGATCATAAGTTCGTAGCGAAAGTGCCAAATAGGTAAATAACGACAATACCCTTCAAAGTTAATCCAACGGTACAGGTGAATTTGAACAATATCGGAGGGCTACTGTTGCACGACACAGTGAAACTGCCAGTAGCGATTGATGGGTTCTACCAGAGGATGCGAAGAGACTTCGGTGTGATTTCCAGAGGAGCAGAAGAGTCACATGGAATCTGCTAGTAGAATGAAGAAAACTTGTGGAGGCGATTGACAGCTGGATGGGATTGAGGCCGTAACTGAAACAAAGAAGGTGAGCTCGACTGTCATAGAGAAGACGAAGAGTCTCAACTGCTAGAGAGGCTGAGCAATCTCAGCATAACACCCAGTGATACTGGACATGCAGAGGGAACTACCAGAAAAGATGAAGAGTCATGATGATGATCAGATAGAGCACTTGAGAGGTGGAGGATAACGACGAAGAGTATGCATGCAAAGGCATGGAGAACATTGCATGCACAAGGTGCACAGAAGATATAAACATACGGTACAGAGAAGAGATTGGGTTGCTGTTGCTGTTGGAGGTTGTAGTGAGGGTTGTTGGTAAAGTTAATTCAGGTGTGAAGAAGGAGGAGAGTGCAGCAGCTGAATAACATAGAAGAGGAACTATGCAGAGAATGGAGATGGCGCACATAGCATAAAAAGCAAAAGACCAGATAGCGCAAGGGATGTGAGTAGAAAGGCAATGAGGCAGATAGAGCAACGAAATGCAACAGAACAGTGATAAGTTGGGTAAGCCATTGCTGAACATTATATCACTGTAATAAGTTTTAGAAGCAAAGATTTATATTTGAGGGTGGTTGGGAGGTGCTAGGGAGGACTGTTGTCCTCAGAGGTTCAAGTGGGTGCTTGAACACAGGGAGTTGGTGCTTCCTTCTAGTTAGTGCTAGAAAAACCAGGGAGTTGGTGCTTCATTCTAGTGGGTGCTGGAGAAAACAGAGAGTTGGTGCTCTCAGCAAGTTGCAGCTTGCTAAACATAGGTTGTAGCCTCATTATGAGTTGGAGCTCATATGTATGATAATGTAAAGATTGTAACCATTACTTATCATATAAAGAAAAAGAGTTTTTTTTACCCTGTATGGGTTTCCTCAGGAAATATCTATCTCTGTGTTTCTCGTATATGTGACTGATGCTGAATGTGCCATTGTTTATTTCCCTGCATTATTGTGATCATCATTTGGTGTCTCAGCAAAGAGTTTAAAAGAAGCATAATTGTTTAAGCACGGTAACAACTGATTCACCCCCCCCCCTCTCAGTTGTCCAATAGTACATGAGTGGATACATTTTTGTGGCATCATAGGCTTTGACACATGAGTGAGAAGGGGATGTAGATATTTCACAAAAGAAATTTGTTGTCAAATCTTAAACAAATTTATTTGGATTTCTGTGAGCATTGTGTTTATGGAAAACATAAGAGAGTCAGATTTCTCATATTCGGAAAAGAAAAGAAGAGTGAAAGGTTAGAGCTTGTGCATATAGATGTATGGGGACCACCTCAGGAATCATCTCTTGGTGGCTCTCGTTATTATGTTACTTTTATTGATGATACAACTAGAAAAACTTGGGTTTATTGCATTCGACACAAATATGATGTTTTTGATACTTTTAAGAAATGGAAATATTTGGTTGAGAACGAGACAGGAAAAAGGTTGAAGTGTCTCAGATCAAACAATGGAGGTGAATATTGCAGCAAGGAGTTTGATGATTATTGTTCATACCATGGGATTCATAGAGAGAAGACAATTCCATGAACACCACAAGAAAATGGTGTGTTAGAAAGGATGAATAGGACAATCATGGAGCGTGTAAGGAGTATGAGATTCCATGATGGTTTTCCCTTACTGGACATATGTTGTAGATACTGTTATTTACTTAATAAACACAGGACCTTCAATCTCTTTGGATGGTAGAATTCCAGAGGAGGCATGGCCTTGTAAACAGGTAAACTATTTTTTTTGAAGACTTTCGGTTGTGAATTATTTATCCATATTGATAAATAAAATAGAACAAAGCTTGAGGAAAAATCCAAGAAGTGTACCTTTATTGGATACAATGTTTAATGATTTTTGTTATCGCTTATGGGATTATGAAAATAAAAAAATCGTTAGGAATAGGGATGTCATATTCAATGAGAAGTTCATGTGAAAAGATCGGTTGTAGGGAAAGAAATGGGAAAAAGAAAAACCAGAATACACAGTGCTTGATGAGATCACTGAAAAAGAAATTCTAAAGGTACCAGAAAATCAAAATGTACAACAATAGGATCAACATGTACCTCAAACTCGTGAAAGTGTTGTTAGAAGATATACTAGGTTAAGTAGACACCCTGAACAATACTCTCCTTCATTGTATTATTTATTGTTGACTGATTCTGGTGAACCAAAATGTTATGAAGAGACAATGCAAGTAGACACTAAAAAGAAATGGGAGAAAGGCATGAAAGAGGAAATGGATTCCTTGGTAAATAACCAGACTTGGGACTTGTTTCAGTTGCGTGCAGGAAAAAGAGCACACAGAATAAATGGGTTTACAAGTTGAAGGAAGAAGATGGAGGAAAAAAAAGGTACAAGGCTAGACTTGTTGTAAAGGGGTTTGAACAAAAGAAAGGTATAGATTTTGATGAAATATTTTCTCATGTTGTTAAAATGAATTCAATTAGAACTATTTTAAGTCTTGTGGCCACTACCTATGGGACTTTATAGAGTCTTATTTAATCTCTTTTCAAGACTCCTTAAACATGAAAATATTGTCGAGTTACCTTTTTTCTTTCACACTTGTTAATTGGCTTTGAAAGGACGTTTATTCGGTGCAAGTTTACCCCTTATTAAGATTGAATGGACTAATTACAAAAAAGGTATACCCTAGTTACCATTGGCTAGAAGATTTCTCATGGGTATTATTTTATACCTTTTCAAGCCTAGGGGACTAAGTCTATGAAAAAGGACACTCTTGAGTTAAGCTGTAATTGCATCCCATTATCCTTGTTATGTTGTTGAGTCTAATGTCAGCTCTTGCTTTCTTGTTATAAGCCTCTTTCCCCAACAATTCTCAACATTAGCCAAGTAGTGCCTTCCATATATTGTTTGCAACTTGACCACCCTTAACCCATAGAGGAGACATCCCCCTGAGTGTCCATGTCCCACATGCATTCGCTTTCATTGAGCATAGGCATGTTCCACTACTTGGAACTAGCTACTTACTTGTGACACGTGTTTCCTCTCTTATATCATAACATTTCTTTTACTACGAAAAAACCAAAAAAATATTGGCGGGAAGCAAATATTATCTCCTATCGACAATGATCGTGTCTCCTTTGAATAGAGAACAAAATATTGAGTCCATTTCATCCAAGGTTTGGGTTTAGCATGGCCTTATGAAGCTGAAATTGTTACTTAGATTCTACTCCTCCAACTCATTATTCTTCTAGTCCCTATGGAGATTTTGTTGATGCCTCCCGTGTCACAAAATTTTGTCAATGATTAGTGTTAAGTCTATGCTTCCTGAGTTATCCATATTATCATGCTCTTGTTCAAAGAAAGTATAAGCCTGTGTCGAGCATTTCTCATAACTCTTGATTTTGCATGTCAACCATCCCCTTACAAGTAAATATCAGAATCACATGGAACTATTGTCCTACCTTGCACCCTAGGCCTACTTTCATCAGTAGGTGACCTTGAACCCAACATATGACATCTCCTCATTGGTCATTGACTGGGGGGTTTCCCTTGTGTTCATCGATAATAAATCTATTCACACATTGGGATCTATGCAATTTCTTGGATTCCATTAGAGCCTATTGGTGGTTTCTTCGCCTTTGTTGACTGCTAGTCAGAGGGTCTCTTTTGTGTACTACTTGCATTTGGTGCGTGTGAGAGAGACACATGGTTGTTGGTTCGTGAGAATCCTATTCGTCCAAGTTCTTCCTAATCATCAAGTTATTTCTTTGTACCTCGCACTAGATGATGAGATATTCCTTAATGCTCTTTTTTTAGTGGGTCTCCTTCCATCGACTTCAATTCATCTATTGTGGAATCAATATCTAAATTCATATGATTACCTTGAGGCTTGCAGTAATCAGTGGTAGGTTCTCCCACCATCGATATTTGGGAATACATCAATGTCTCCTGATTGATGGATTCTTCAAGTGTTCGACCTCAACACCCTTATTCACACTTGTTGAATGTACGTGGTGCCTTGACACCTAGTTTCATTATCGGCAGTTTGTCTCACGTTTGTTAACGATATACCTCAATGACTTGTAATCAAATGAAGTCTCCTTGTGTTCGACTTCAACTCCTTTATTCACATGAGGTATACTTGCAACTTTGGAGGATAGTGTAGAAGACCTCTTGTTTTCAGTAGCATCACCCCATATGTATTGTTTTCTTTCATCGAACCAATAATTATATGACTTCAGTGATCATGGAAGATCAGTTTGAACTTTGCACTCCATTGTATATATTCATTTGATTTTGAGATTAGACTCCACCGTGTCTTTTTTGTGACTATGAGAACCTATTGCATATGTCCACTTTGTATTGCCTATTCATGGACATGAAAAACTATTTTTTATATATCCACATGGATTTGCAGTGTAATTCAGATTGATATCCATGTGTACATAGTCAATTTGAATTGTAATATTCTCATTAGTAACTAGTTCTTCCATCTGATTCTTCATTACTCCACTTCTGGGAATTATAATGTATTTCATACATCGTGGATACTCTTCTAACCTCACACATTAGGGGGCATCTGTTATAGAAAAAAATTCCACACTCCATGTATCTTGCTTTGATGGCCTCCCATTTCCCTCTACGGACTCAAATCCCCCATTTTTCTCACTCCAAATTCAAAAATACAAAATTTTGTCCATATACGGGAGTCACAGTTAGACAACTCGCGTATACGCAGGTTGCTCCAATACAATCCATGTACATTAGGTTTTGTGCTAAAAAATAAAAAAATATGTTGGGTTTCCATGCCATGTCAGGAGATCCATGATCCTTGACCTTCCATATACTAGAAACGCTATGAATCGACCCTTCAATTCCATTTGAAGGCTATAAATTGATCCATATACAAGCCTTGAGGACATAATTCATCATTGAGAGAAAATACACTCTAGATAAATTTTACCTCATATTGAGTCTGCATCCCTTTGTCATTGAAAGTCTAAAATTTTTGTGTTCAACCCCCAAGCTCTTCCTATATTGAGATGAAGAACCTCATTGAATCCTACTACTTGTGAGATTTCCTTTGTAGAATATTGAAGTGGTGAAGGCCCAGGTGGAGGGACTTAGTTTCTCGGTTTCGATATGTGTTGTTACAAAAGTTTGTCACCTATGTACTTCTGTTGATTACATTAATAGAAATACTCTTTTCTCACCCAATTATATGTTGCAAATATTTGTATTGTTTTCTATGGGCGTATTTGTCATGCATTTTAATAGATTATGCAAGTTTATATGCTAACATTATATATAATTTCCACATGCTTGCATATCTTGCATATTGAAGACAAGTTGCATGTATATATCTTTGGGTTGTGAGATCAACCGTGGTCTTATTCGGATGTCCGGATGAGGTAGGCTTCTAGCCTTCTCTTGTTATCATTTCTATTTATCTAGCATACTTGAGATTAGAGTTGATTTATGGGTGTCGTTTCATCTGTTGTGGTTTACCCCTAAACATAGAGAGATTTCTCTCATAACAACATGTGTGTTCTATTAATCAAACACACCGCCTATATTTTGATACAATTTTTTTGCTCAGCGATGCATCAAGTAAATACAATGCATCGATGTTGTGTACTACAAGATAATGATCAAAATACATAATATTTACCATATCGGTTCGTTTTATGGGACGCCCCATTATCGGTGTGTTATAAGAAAAACACACTGGTAACAACGCATACAAATCTAAAATGGAGCATCGATGCATTAAATTCAATGAAACACACCAGTGCAATTAACTGAGTTGCATCATAAAGATTGTTTAAAAAATTATCATTGTGGTAAGTGTTTTAAAACATACTCATGACCGGTGCATCATAAAAGACAATGCACCATTAAAAAGTGTTCGGTGCTCCAAGGAACATAAAGTATTGATGTTTTTCATATAACAAAGCGCATCACTTGGTTTATCATTAAAAAATTCTATTAAAGAAATGTGTTCTTAGAACCAATCGCACTGAATTACACAATTCATATGTGAAATGGCATCACAGGTCATTTTGTATGACAACCCTTAACCGGTGTGCTATATAAAACAACACATCACTATAGATATTAGTGCTCGACTAACAATGACGCATCAGTGCGTTAAAGTTAACACACCATTGTTCGGTGCCTTATGTTTGATATGGAGACCATGAGCCGTGCATATTACGTTTTTAATAGAACTGGTTACTTTTTCACTTTTTTTTTGCAAATATAAACTAATTTTAGTTTTTGATAAATACAAATTAGTTATATATGTTTGTGTTTTATATTTTAAATTTATTTTATCTATATATATGTTCCTAAAAATAATTTTATGTGAATCATATACGACGACGAAACCGAGCGTAGTAGTAGCAAGAGAAACCAAAATAAAAATAATTTAATTCACAAACTACATATGCAAACCTCCACAATTAAATTTTGTGGAGGTTTTGTTTTATGAAGGAAAAAACAGAGGTCACTCTTCGATGCCTCTCATAATTTAGCGAATGGACTTGATCCTCTACCACTTCCTCAATGCTCTACCTCACATATCCTCCTTTGTGGGCCACTAAACTTTCTCCAAGATACCATCCTCATCATTCTTGTAGCCATAATGTGAGTTTTCGTCAATTTGCTTGTAAATCACATACCTAAACCTCCTTTTCTTCACTTTGAGGGGGCTTGTCAAACAACTTTTTGAGAATGGGGAGGAATTTCATAGCCACAAATTATCTGTAGTTGGGGACCTTATCTGTGGCATCGAGCACATCAAATTTTTTCTCTTGCAAGTCTGTCATCTTTGCCCCTACTTTGGCATAATTAGGACTGTCAAACTCTACGATCAGATCTTCCCAGTGCCCCTTTGCCTTGTTTAGCAAGAAAGGACCCTGGTGGATGTCATAATTATAACACTATTTCAACCTCAAGAATGACCTAAGGTCCATATTGTATATTTAATATAAGTTAAGAAACACATTTGGAAAAACAATCGATGATCCATAATATTTGTCAGCATGCCTTATCGCTAAATATTAATCATTTCCTTGGCCTCAACCTAGTCCTCCATGAGATCCTCACTCGAGTACTTACTAAGAAGCTCATTCTTCTTCTTCTCCACAACCA
The DNA here is from genome assembly GCA_000966675.3 of Picea glauca. Classification (NCBI taxonomy): domain Eukaryota; kingdom Viridiplantae; phylum Streptophyta; class Pinopsida; order Pinales; family Pinaceae; genus Picea; species Picea glauca. The sequence goes on along the minus strand of JZKD02S2318476.1, from coordinate 400,638 downwards.
TGTGCTCGATCACTTTCTGATGCAGGAGCATCACCAGCACATCAAGCGAGCCAGTGCAGAAGCGAAGGACAGCTGGACAAGCCATCACAAATTTTGAAAATTCTTTGGGATTGTTGCGCGATCTTAAATGAGTCATTTAAGAAGAGGCACCTTTGTATATTTTAATGGACCTTGAGTGGATAGATCTCATCCTTAGGTAGATAGTCGACATTTAATATAGTTAATATTGGTAGATAGGAATTTAATTTTAGATTTGATAGCTTTAGAGTCCAAGAGGGAAAACAGATATAGACACCCTCATTGTATCATTGTAATATTAGCCTGAGCATAGGAGAAGAAGCAAGAAGAGCAAGAGCAAGCAAAGAATTGTGTGAAGAACACCCATGTACTGATATTGAATTAATAGAAGAAGATTGGTTCAATTTCATGGTTTGTGTTACTCTCTGTGTATTGATGTTGTGCTCATGAATGTTTGCTTCCTGATTATGCATTTTCTTTTATACGCTGTGTATATGATTTTATTGTTGAATTGAAGTCTGAGAGGGAGATGGAATTAGTTTCAATTGTTTCTCTATTTTGAACCAGAAAATTCCTGCAAGGAGTGCAATCGAATTGTCCGCAAGGAGTGCGTTGACAGAAGGGTTCAATTAGAGATAAATTTTGTTCTCATTTCCTCAAAGGTACAGGTAGGCACAGTGCCATGCAAGGAGTGCGCAGGCCAGGTAAAAGTCTCATGGTTGAGAAACTGAGTGAAGTGTTAAAAGACTGTTGTTGCAGGTGTGCGCAGAGTTGAGGAACTTCAACACTCAGTCGAGGTTGAAGGGTGGCCGCAAGGAGTGCGTGCAAGAGGCTCCCAAGAAGACTTGAGAGTCGTGGAAAAGATTAGGAGGAGTAGGCCTTCGAATTCACTGAAGGATAAGCATAGGGAAGATGCTATTGAAAGTCTGAAGGAAGCGTCGCAGGTTGGCGAGCAGGTGAACGAGTCTCGTGGAGAGACACTTCTTCATTTCGTGGACTGCATAAGGAGGAACGGACGGTAGAAAATCCTTCGGGGAGATTTCATGAATCACCGTGGGCCGTAGGATCTTGCAGAGGTGCAAGGAGGTTATGGCGAGAACATAAAAGGTTCGAAGCTCAGGAGGGCAGAACCGTTGATCCGAGTCACAGGGACCATCAGATCTACACGTGATATCGTGTATCGGAGATTCGCAAGTCAAAGCTCCAAATTTGTGCAACAAGAATTGCGATATCGCGATCCGTGATATCTCGACAAGATCATAACCATTTATTGTTGAGGACGCATGTCAGGAGATCCAAGGAAGTTGGGGTTCGGAGAATCGGGGGTTCCGAGAACAGAGAAATCTTACAGCTTGGAATCACGATCCGTGATATCCTGACGGGAGAGCTGTGTGGGCCACAACAGGAGTCAGTGGGAGACAGGTGGCGCAATATCGGGGATCGGGAAAAGGCAAGTCCCGAATTCATCAACATCAGGATTTGCGATCCCACGAATCCCGAATTTCCGATAGAAGTGACAGAAGGTGGAAAAGTCAACTCGTGCGTGCGTGTCAGAGTTTCGTCACATCGGGTATCGGGAGTCGACAAATCAATGTGTTCGATATCGTGAGTAGCGAAACCGCGATAAGGAAAATCCTGACAAAGTAGAAATCCCGACAGGGGAAGATAAGTCAGCATTGACTAACCATTGGGTCTCGAGGATTCGAGAGCCCAATGATCGATAGTGAACTTGCGAAGCCACGAGTTTCGATCCTCCGATAAGAAGAGAAAGGGGGATCGAGCAGAAGAGAATCTGTGGGAGCATATTTCCCGATAGGGAAATAGAAGAACCTCGGAGTTCTTTGGGCCGAGGTTAAGAAGATCCTGAGGAGCGGGCATGCTCCGAGGAGTGAGGCTGCACCAGTTGTGGTATCAGAGCAGGAATATCTCTTTGCTTTCTATAGCAGAGAAGAAGGAGAATTCTCCATGCCGCCGAGGAGAGAAAGACAATCACTCGATCTAGAAGATGGGGAGGTGCGGAGAAGAGGCAGGCAAGTAGCAAATCTAGAAATGGAGAGGAAAATGCGTGATCTCCGAGCTAGACTCGAAGACATGGAGATAGATCAAAGACGTACAGCTAGTGCAGGGGATCTGAGTGATTCTGAGAGCAAAGTCAAGGCGGAACACGAGGAGGAAGTTGTAGCAGAAGATGCATCAACTGAACGATTGATCAAAGCTATTGCACGGATGGGTGCCAAGGCAAAGATGGATATTCCAGTTTATGAGGGAAATATGGATGCAGAGGAGCTTCTAGATTGGATTAGAGCTCTTGATACATATTTCGACTATGAAGATGTCGAAGAAGATAAGAAGGTCAAGCATGCTGTTACGTGCTTGAAAGGACATGCAACATTGTGGTGGGATGAGCTACAAGCTGATAGACGCTGCAAAGGCAAGAAGAAGATTAAGAGTTGGGATCGAATGATTGCAAAGATGAAGGCAAATTTCATCCCAAGAGACTACCAAATTACTCTGTTCAGGAGGATGCAGAATCTGAGACAGAAGCTGATGACAGTGAAAGAATACACTGAAGAATTCTATCGACTGAACATCAGGGTAGGTCATCGGGAGAGTGATGATGAGAAGGTTGCTAGATATCTGAATGGTCTGAGATATGACATTCGGGATGAATTAAGTACGGTAACCATCCGAACTGTGGAGGATGCTTATCATATGGCTCTGAAGGCCGAGGAGAAGCTGAGCCGAAAGCAGAGTCAAAGGGGCCGAGGCAGAAGTCATCCCAGAGGCAAAGCAGTTGCCCAGGATAAATACCAAAAGCCCAAGGAGGAATGGAAGAAACCTCAGGGTAAGATTGAGAGAGGTGGAACCTCACAATGAGGGCCATACATTGAACAGAGAGGACAACATAATGAGCAGAAGGGAGATTATGTTGATGCAAACACTTTTCCTCGTACCAGAGGGAGAGGAAGAGGAAGAGGAAGAGGTGGAGTAATCACTTGCTTCACGTGTGGAAAAAATGGATACAAGTCATATGAATACCCAGAGAAAAAGAAGGATGGAAGAGAAGCTCACATCACCAAGGCACAGAGGTGGGATGTTGAGGCCGAAGACACAGAAGGTGGAAGGTCACTGATGATGCGTAAAGTTCTCTTAACACCCGGGAAGGAGGTGGAGGACCCAACTCAAAGGACTAGACTTTTCAGAACAACTTGCAAGACCAAGGATAGGGTGTGAAAGGTTATCATGGATAGCGGTAGCACAGATAATCTCGTTTCAACCGAGATGGTGGAAAAGATGGAACTGAAGACGACTGATCACCCGAGTCCATACAAGGTTTCATGGCTACAGAAGGGACATCAGGTAAGTGTCACTAAACAATGTTTAGTTGAATTCAAGATAGGAGGGTATAATGATAAAGTACTCTGTGATGTCATTCCTATGGATGTATGTCATCTATTTCTAGGTAGACCATGGAAATATGACAGAAATGTGGTTCATGACGGGAGAATGAACACATATACTTTAGAGAAGAATGGGAGGACACATAGGTTGCTTCCAATAAAAGATAAAGAGGTGAAGCCGGAGGTAAGCAACACAATACTTCTCATGAGTGGGAAGGATCTTCTTACAGAGGTTAAGAAGAAAGAAGATCCACAATTCTTTGTGGTCAGGAAACCGAGGATTGTTCTGACTAGCACGAGAGTGGATGATTTACCAGAGGAAGTTTAGGAACTGCTGGAGGAGTTCACTGACATCATAGTGGACGAATTACCTCGTTCGTTGCCACCGATGAGGAGTGTGAGTCATCATATTGATCTCATACCAGGAGCTAGTTTGCCGAATAAAGTCGCGTATAGGTTGACGCCGCAAGAAAATGAGGAGGTCAAGAAGCAAGTCCAAGAGTTATTGGACAAAGGGTTAGTTAGAGAAAGTTTGAGCCCATGTGCCGTTCCAACAGTACTCAGTCCAAAGAAGGATGGAGGTTGGAGAATGTGTACCGACTCAAGAGCGATTAACAAGATAACCATTAGGTATAGATTTCCATTGTCGAGAATGGATGATCTGATGGATTGCTTGAGTGGAGATTTTTTTTTTTCAAAGATAGATTTGAAAAGCAGATATCATCAGATTCGCATGAGAGAAGGCGATGAATGGAAAACAACATTCAAGGCAAACGAAGGATTGTATGAATGGCTTGTCATGTTGTTTGGCTTGATGAACGCACCAAGTACCTTTATGAGGTTGATGAATGAAGTCCTAAGGGAATTCATCAGGAAATTCGTTATTGTATATCTGGACAACATACTGATTTATAGTAAATCAGAGGCTGAACATCTGAAGCATTTGGCCATTGTGATGCGGAAGCTACAACAGGAGAAGCTGTTGATAAATATGAAGAAATCTTCATTTATGAAGATAGAGCTCATTTATCTGGGTTTTGTTATTTCGGCTAATGAGTTGAGGATGGATCTAGATAAAGTGGAAGTGATCAAGAATTGGCCATCATCGAGAAATATTTTTGAGGTGAGAAGTTTTCATGGTTTGGCTAGTTTCTACTGAGAATTCATCAGGATTTTCAGTGGAATTAGCGCAGCAATGATGGATACAGTGAAGAAGCGGCACAAATCTTTTCATTGGACAACAGAGGCTGAGAAGAGCTTCAATCTGTTGAAGCAGAAGATCACGGAATAACCAGTGTTGGTGTTGCCGGATTCCCTGAAGACATTTCAGGTGAAATGCGATGCAAGTGGGTTTGCCATAGGAGCGGTCTTGAGTCAGGAAGACAGACCAGTTGCATATTTCAGCGAGAAGATGGATGAGGCGAAACTGAAATAATCCACGTATGATAAGGAATTTTATGCTATCATTCAGGCGTTGAAAAAGTGGAGGCATTACTTGATCCCAAAAGAATTTGTATTGTACAGTGATAATCATGCATTACAGTTTGTGACTCAACAGGAGAAGTTGAATCAGAAACATGCAAAATGGGTAGTGTATGTGCAGAATTTCACATTTGTGATTAAGCACATTTCAGGTACTGCTAACAAAGTGGCTGATGCTTTGAGCAGGAAGTGTTTGTTGCTACAGGAATTCCGAATCAAAACATTGGGTTTTGAAAATCTCAGGGACATGTATGCAGGAGATGCAGATTTTGCAGAAGCATATGAAGCAGCTGAGAATCCAGTTCTCAGAGACAAAAGTCCTTGGATAGATTATATGATTTAGGAGGGGTTTCTATTCAGAGGCAATCAACTGTGTATTCCGAAATGCTCCATGAGGGAGAACTTGCTAAAGGATAAACACAGTGGTGGATTGACAGGACATTTTGGCCATGACAAAACATTCACGAAGCTGAGCGAATCATACTTTTGGCCGGGAATGCGAGCAGATGTCAAGAGGTTTGTTGACAGATGTTGAATTTGCCAGCATTCAAAAGGAAGAAAACAGAATGCGGGTTTTTATCAGCCATTGCCCATACCAGAGAGGTCGTGGGAGGCGATAAGCATGGATTTTGTATTGGGGTTGCCAAGGACACAAAGAGGTGCTGATTCTATCTTTGTGGTAGTGGATAGGTTTTCCAAGATGTCACATTTTATCCCATGCCAGAAAACCAGCGATGTGACTCACATCGCAAATCTGTTCTTCAAAGAGATCATTCGACTTCATGGGTTGCCGAAAAGTATAGTTTCGGATAGGGATACGAAGTTCATAGAGCATTTTTGGAGGACCCTATGGAAGAAGATGGGAACTAACTTATCGTTTAGTTTGGCTTATCATCCTTAGACGGATGGGAAAACAGAGGTGGTGAACAAAAGTCTGGGAGACGTGCTGAGAAGCTTGGTGACAGAGCACCATACCAGTTTGGACAACATATTTCCACAAGCAGAGTTTGCATAAAATGACTCAGTGAATAGGAGCACAGGAAAAAGTACATTTCAGGTTGTATATGGAATGAAGCCGAGAGGATTTTCTGAACTGAGGGATTCAGAACAGATTGCTACTAGTAGCGCTAGTGCAGAAGAATTCACTGAGGCGATGAAGGAACTTCACAGCAGGGTGAAGGAGCGGTTGCTGAAATCAAGCCAGGAGTACAAGCGCAGAGCAGATCAACATCAGAGACAACTTTAGTTCGAAGTTGGTGATCTAGTTCTAGCACATTTGAGGAAAGAAAGGTTCCCAAGGGGAACACACAATAAGTTGAAGATGAAGAAATCGGGACATGCAAGGTCTTGAGAAAATTTGGAGAAAATGCTTATGAGATTGAGTTGCCAGATGGTATCGGAATATCTCTGATATTCAATATCGCAGACTTATACCCATACAGGGCTGGAGAAGTAAAGACTGGAGCTGAACAACCAGTCATCCATTGGAGGAAACAAATGCCAGTTGCCAAGAGACCGCAGATGGAATGCATACTGGACAAGAGAGTGGGTAAAAAGACCAGGAGGAAAGAATACTATGAGTATCTGGTCAAGTGGAGGAACCACCCAGTGGAAGATGCCAGCTGGGAGAGTGAAGCAGTGATACAGAAGCATGGAAAAACTGTGCAGGAGCTCATGGACAGGAGCCCATGAAAGTTTTCAAGCCGAGGAGTATGATGCAGGAGCATCGCCAGCACATCAAGCGAGCCAACGTGGAAGCGAAGGACAACTGGACAAGCCAACACAAATTTTGAAAATGATTTGGGATTGTTGCGCGATCTTAAATGAGTCATTTAAGAAGAGGCACCTTTGTATATTGTAATGGACCTTGAGCGGATAGCTCTCGTCCTTAGGTAGATAGTCGACATTTAATATAGTTAATGCTGGTAGATAGGAATTTAATTTTAGATTTGATAGCTTTAGAGTCCAAGAGGGAAAACGGAGGTAGACACCCTCATTGTATCATTGTAATATTAGCCTGAGCATAGGAGAAGAAGCAAGAAGAGCAAGAGAAAGTAGAGAATTGTGTGAAGAACACCCATGTACTGATATTGAATTAATAAAAGAAGATTGGTTCAATTTCATGGTTTGTGTTACTCTCTATGTATTGATGTCATGCTCATGAATGTTTTCTTCCTGATTATGCATTTGCTTTTATACGCTGTGTATATGATTTCATTGTTGAATTGAAGTCTGAGAGGGAGATGGAATTAGTTTCAATTGTTTCTCTATTTTGAACCAGAAAATTCCTGCAAGGAGTGCAGTCGAATTGTCCGCAAGGAGTGCGTTGACAGAAGGGTTCAATTAGAGATAACTTTTGTTCTCATTTCCTCAAAGGTGCAGGTAGGCACAGTGCCGTGCAAGGAGTGCGCAGGCCAGGTAAAATTCTCAGGGTTGCAAACCTGAGTGAAGTGTTAAAAGACTGTTGCTGCAGGTGTGCGCAGAGTCGAGGAACTTCAACACTCAGTCGAGGTTGAAGAGTGGCTGCAAGGAGTGTGTGCAAGAGGCTCCCAAGAAGACTTAAGAGTCGTGGAAAAGCTCAGGAGGAGTAGGCCTTCGATTTCACTGAAGGATAAGCACAGGGAAGCTGCTATTGAAAGTCTGAAGGAAGCGTCGTAGGTTGGCGAGCAGGTGAACGAGTCTCGTGGAGAGACACTTCTTCATTTCGTGGACTACATAAGGAAGAATGGACGGTCGAAAATCCTTCGGGGAGATTTCATGAATCACCATGGGCCGTAGGATCTTGAAGAGGTGCAAGGAGGTTACGGCGAGAATGTAAAAGGTTCGAAGCTCAGGAGGGAAGAACCATTGATCCGAGTCACAGGGACCGTCAGATCACACGTGATATCGTGTATCGGGGATTCGTGAGTCGAAGCTCCAAATTTGTGCAACAAGAATTGCGATATCGTGATCCGCGATATCCCAACAAGATCAGAACCATTTATTGTTGAGGACGCGTGTCAGGAGATCCAAGGAAGTCAGGGTTCGGAGAATTGGGGGTTCCGAGAACAGAGAAATCTTGCAGCTTGGAATCGCGATCCACGATATCCCGACGGGAGAGTTGTGTGGGCCACAACAAGAGTCAGTGGGAGACAGGTGGTGCAATATCGGGGATCAGGAAAAGGCAAGTCCCGAATTCATCGACATCAAGATTCGCGATCCTGCGAATCCCGAATTTCCGATAGAAGTGACAGAAGGTGGAAAAGTCAACTCATACGTGCGTGTCGAAGTTTCGTCACATCGGGTATCAGGAGTCGGCAAATCAAAGTGTTCGATATTGCGAGTAGCGAAGCCGCGATAAGGAAAATCCCGACAAAGCAGAAATCTTGACAGGGGAAGATAAGTCAGTGTTGACTGACCATCGGGTCTCGGGGATTCGAGAGCCCAATGATCGACAGTGAACTTGTGAAGCCATGAGTTTCGATCCTCCGATAAGAAGAGAAAGGGGGATCTAGCAGAAGAGAATCCGTGGGAGAAGATTTCCCGATAGGGAAATAGAAGAACCTCGGAGTTCTTCGGGCCGAGGTTAAGAAGATCCCGAGGAGCGAGCGTGCTCTGAGGAGTGCGGCTACACCACTTTCTCATCCAGAAGGGACATATGGGAAACAAACTCTCTCTCTCTCTCTCTCTCTTGTTGGTTTCCCTTGTCCTTCTCTCCCATTTATTTCGTCACATCCTCATCCTCCTCAAATAAGACCAACTTAAAGGAAACGACCTCCCTTCTCTTGATCGTCAACCTAACCTCCCTCTAGATAGAATTGATCCTCTGCCACTCCCTCAACGCTCTAGCCTACATCTCCTCCTCTGCGAGTTGTTAGACTTTCTCCAAGATATTGTTCTCATCATCCCTCCATAATTGTTTTCTTGAAACATGAAGTAATTTTGACATCATTGTCATAATTCAATTTCTTGAAGTCCATAGTGCAACAACAATAGTTGTAATTCCCCTACAAGTAGCTCGAATATTAGGTTTTCTTGATTTTTCAAATGAACAAAATTATTTTGACACATTTTCTACTATATTCGCATGTGTCTTTGCATGTTTAGAATCTTGAAAACCCAACAATTGTGTTGCTTGTTTCAATTTTGAGTATTTTAGCAATCCAAGTAGGATTTGAGCTTGTGTAATGATTATTTTTTCCTCCAAAAACAACTTGTAATTATGTTACTAACATGTTCTATAACTATCTGATTAAGACTTAGGTCCCCAAATTGTTCTCTCATGTTTTCACCCAAACTTTCTAAAAGGTTTCCATCCCTTTCAAAACCACTACAACTTCCAATTATTATTGAAACCTGAAAGGGGTCAGGGTCCTTCAATGGTAGATTAGATTCTATCCCTACATAGTCTAATTAATTTGTTAGTTTCATGTTATCAACTTCTAAACACCAAGATCCCTCATTTTAGCTATAATTCAAGTAAATTAGACTACATTGGTTTTGAACATGTAAAAAAGGAAGTGCACTAGCATTTTGTCCTGTCTCAAAATGCATTAAAACAACTATAGCATAATTTAAGGAAAGTAATTTCAAACTAAGGTATAATTATAGACAATAGCTATGATGTTTCCTCTCGAAGACCATATTTTGAAAAAACAAAATCAATTTGAGGGAAGAGAAACCATTTTATATATGGAGTGAGGCCTTATGATTTCATAAAAGGAGGGGGAACATGTACACGAACATTGGTTTGAGGGGCTATAACAAGCCCAATAGGATTAGTTCCCTTAACAACCTTGTTCTTTCTCCCTAGCTTCATGTCAGTTTTTGGTGGTGTTGGGACAATGAGTGCTACAACAAGCTTTGGAGCCACTGATAGGGGGACATGGGGAGGATTTATAAGGTGAAATACCATATGGGCTAAGGATGATGGGGGAAAATTGAGATTGGGGGTTGTGAGGTACCATACATGTGTTGGATTACTGAGCGGGGGGGTGAATCAATAATAGAGCAATCTAACCATATAATCCAAGTGTTATATCAATGAAGCATTATTATCCAATAACTGCAGAGTAAATAAGCAATGAACAAATGAACAATCAT
>JZKD02S2318476.1:369966-385118 GCA_000966675.3 Picea glauca | reverse complement strand
CAATCAATCAATCCTTTGACATCAATCAATCACTTGAAATCAATCAATCACTTGACATCAATCAATGACATCAATCAATCAAACCATTGGCATCAATGACAACATGATCCAACAACATGTATCTTGAGGGTGAGTAATGCAAGAGTCAGTGTAGTCATGACTGGAGTCCTAGTTGCACTTAGTGGAGGAATGAAAAATGGGATATGTGGAATGGGATCCACTCTATGGGAAGAGGGGAGTAGTCATGCCTAATGGGTGACCCGAAGAGGCAAGTGATGGTGGCATACTTGAAATTGGTGACAAGGTTGAAGGTTCCTTATCTATTGCTTAGATAGTGTAGACAAGTAAAGAACATGTGGGTGGTGGTTGGGGTGAATCACCAAGGAATGCCCCCAACAGTAAGAAATATTTGTAGATGCCATGACTTGTCCTGGTGTACTATTTGGTTTTCTGACTAGTGTGAGGGGTGGACAAGACAATGTCTAAGTTTATGGTCAGATGAGCCTTGTAGTATGTAAGTTGATCGATCTTTTGATGACTATGAACGATATTCCTATAAAAATGTAATTGGGCCTTCCAAAAGTCCCATCGATAGTGATGCATTCCCCTGAAGCTGACTAGTGAAGGTATGATAGAGTTGGTTATAATGAAGGGCACTAAGAGAATATAAAAAAGATCTTTGCATGAGACTAAAAACAAATTTATTATATTTCATTTTCTACTAAAGATCCATGTTGGTGAGGCTAGTGAGTTATAAGTCCCTATTTTAAGGATCATTTTTTCTTCCATCATTAGACTCTGTAGATTTTAGAGGTATTACCTCCCCTCTTACACATTCTTATCTCTACATGCATAAATCTTTTTAGGTAATTGATAATAGATCTTTGGCCAATCTTAGAAAGCTTTACCAAAGTTGTGATGATTAAACATGTCACTCTACCACTTAACGTGAACATAAGCACCATTAAAACATACAATTTCTTTATTACTTAGAATCCTTTTGAGGTTATTTTGAGCTCACCCAATTAAGATTTGAACCTAAGATTTTGAACTACCCGTTTTACTATACATCATGATGTTTCAAAGGTTAATGTAATCTTAAACTCAGTAATAGTAATAGCAATTGACATTTGAGACTAAGATTTTGAACTAGCCCGTTTTACTATACATCATGTTTATTCAAAGGTCAATGTAAACTGAGAAGGTCAATGTACCAAACTCAGTAATATGTTTTTCGTTTTACTATACATCATGCTTTTTCAAAGGTCAAGGTAACCTGAAACTCAGTAATACTAGCAAATATGTTTTTAATGAGAGTAATCAGGACCTCTTCATCATAACCTTGAGCACCATACTTTGTCAATTATTTCACGAGGGATTCAAAGTGTGCATAAGCCCCATCTTCACATGGAGAAATTTAATTTTCAAATAAACTTATTAAACTTAAGTTAAAATTTTTAGTTTCATAAATCTGAACCAACTTATCCCATACATCTTTTGATGTCTTGGCCTAACCTGAAATTGAAATAATATTGTAGATGGTAAATAAAGCAAACCATGCCTTCCATATTGTATTTCCCACTTTTAAAATTCATTCACTTGTGTAGCAGCTAGCTTCACCTCTTTCACATTCACAATGTCAAGCAGTTCCCTTTTCCAACAACCTCTGCATCCAAAGTTGAGAAAGACTTGAACTTCGAAAGATTAAATTGTTGAACCGGATTTTGTGATATTGCAACAATGCTTACAGCCATATCTTAAACTCTACTTGAAGATTAGTTTAGAAAGGATTAAACCTCCAAGTATCAAATTGTTGTACCGGATTTTGTGTTGTTGCAACCATGTTCACAGTCATATTCTTAAACTCTACTTGAAGATTATTTTTATTGTGAAGGACAAGAGCTCTTCAAACCTGAAGAAAAATGAAAAGAAAATGCAATGGCAGACAATTTATCATGGAGCCTGCTGCGAAAAGTAGTTTGAAACTCCCGTGAAAAATTATGGTTAAGAATATGAAGCCCATGACAAATCTCTTCCAGCTGCCCTCCTTCGCATGTAGCTGAATTGGAGGCCAAAGTTGGCAAAGCGGTATTGCATGTATTAATCCAATACATTTTTATCCCTTCTCAAATTTGTGGAGGTCCCTTTATATTTTAGTTTTTTAGATATTCTGACATTTTGTATGTATTTGTTGATAGGGCCGAAAGCTTAGATCTACTATGGCTTTTAAGGAGCCTTGTTTTTTTAGTGAATCGCTGGGAAAAATTACTGTTAAGAATATGAAGGAATATGAAGCCCATGACAAATCCCTTGCCTCTGACCTCCTTCGCATGCACCTGAATTGGAGGTCAAAGTTGGCAAAGAGCCATTGCATGTATTGACCGAATACATTTTTCGATATTATGATATTTTGCATGTATTTGTTGATGGACGAAAGCTTATTGATCTACTATGGCTTTTAAAGAGCACTGTTCTTCTTAGTGAATTGTTTGGCTCATAGTTTGGAAAGTCTCTTTTACATAAACCTATTTTAAAACTGCTTAAAATTGTGTAGGAGTTCATAGTGGAAGATCATGAATTTGGTTTAGGAATAATGTTGGTTCAATTTCTTTACTTTTTACTTCACAGGTTAATTGTTCACTGCCCTTTGTGTTTCCATAGTTAACATGCATTTTCTTTTTCAACTACTTTTATAATATTGTTAGGAAGTAATCATTTCACCGCCTCTTTGCAAACGGTGAATCGGTGGCCGTCTTGACCCTTCAAGACTCGACGATTAAACCACCGATTACAATTTTGTTTTACATAACTTAAACGGTGGCCGCCTTAACCTTTGCAGGCCACAAGACACCATCACCGCCTTGATTAAAATCCTTTAGAAGATTGAAGGGGAAATTTTCTATGTTTAAATACCAGAGTCGAAATTGTAGTCATCCATCTCTTGAAAACATTTTTGAATCGAATTGGTTACTTTGTATTTGGAGGCCTGCTCTGCGTTTATATTTTGTTTTTGATTGAGTTTGTAAACTCTGTTTTTAATTTTCTGTTTCAGGATATCTGCAGGCTTGAGTAATAGAGTTGTTTCTTTCCAAACCTTGAACCTCAAAGTGGTGGGCCCTAAGCCCATTCGAATTTCGCAATTCGGTAGTTCACGTTCTGTTTTGTTTGTGTGTTGGGTGTTCGTAAACCCTGAAATCCTGAATTTTGATCTTCTTGGGTCCCACGGCTCTCTCGCATTTCACAATTCGATGACTGAGGTTGCGCACTATTTTGTATCAAAGGCTTGCAAACCCCGAAACCCGAAAGCACCGGACCCACACTCCATTCACATTTCGCGATTCGGGAGTTGTTGTGTGTGGCATTGGGTGTTCGTATTCGCTGAAATCCCGAACCCCGATTGGCCCCGTTTTCCCACATTTGGTATCAGAGCTTGCTTATTTCATCTTGCAAGCACTTAATTGATTGCAGTTTGTACCTGTTGGTGTGCAATTTTACTGAGCTATAGTTTATTTGATTTCCTTCAATTTTTTATAAATGGCTGTGTCTGGTAGCAGTGCTTCTCAGATTCAGGTTCCTTTGCTGAATGAGAATTCATATGATTCCTAGTACATTCAGATGAGGACGATTTTGCGTTCTCAGGATTTGTGGACTTATGTCATTGATGGTTATGTTGAGCCCGCTGATGCTGCAGCAGAATTGGCTCTATCTAATGCTGACCGTGCTTTGTTGAAGGTAAACAGAAAGAAGGATAACAAAGCTCTTGGATTACTCCAGCAAGGATTAAATGATTCCATTTTTATGAAGATTGATAGCACTACATATTCAAAGATGGCTTGGGACATTCTTGAAACAAGTTATCAAGGTGTGTCCAAGGTGAAGACAGTCAAGTTGCAGAATTTGAGAAGGGATTTCGAAACTCTGAAGATGAAGGACAATGAAAGTGTTGATACTTTCATGACTCAAGTAATGAGCGTTGTGAACCAACTTAGGTAGTATGGAGATAATGTTGAGAATAAAAGAGTTATTGAGAAAGTGCTGAGAAGTTTGCCCAAGAAGTTTGAACCTATAGTTGTACCCATAGAGGAATTTAAAGATTTAAGTCAAATGAAAATTGATGAGTTAACTGGTTCTCTTGTTTCTCATGAATCTAGGATATCTAGATATGAAGAAGGATCATTGGAGCATGCCTTCAAATCGCAACTGCATATTACCAGAGGCAGAGGCAGAGGAAGGTTTTATACTCGTGGAAGAGAAGGTCGATTTTGTGGTCGAAGGGACAACATAATTGAATCAAAGTCTGAGGAGAAGTCCCAGCAATATCCTCCTAATTTAAGAGGGAGCAACAACAAACCCCGGCAGCAAGAAAATCAGAGGTATGATAAAACTAAAGTACAATGTTATTATTGTAAGAAGTTTGGGCATTTTGCTAATAAATGTAGGAAGAAACAGGAAGATGTTGTAAAGCAGTCTGCACATATTACAAATGAGTTTGAGGATCATCAAAATCTTTTGTTTTTGACCTGTAATGTCACTGAGGAAAGTGCTAGTGATATTTGGTTTTTGGATAGTGGTTGCAGTAACCACATGACTGGTAATAAGGATTTATTTTCTTCTATTGATACTAGTATTCAGTCTGAAGTAAAACTGGGGAATGACTGTAAGGTTATAGTGAATGGTAAAGGTGTAGTTCTAGTCTACACTAAGAACAATCAGAAAATAAATATTGATGATGTTTATTTTGTGCCTGGTTTAAAATGCAATCTTATTAGTGTTGGACAGTTGTTGGAGAAAAAGTACAGAGTATTCTTCAAGAACAAGGTATGCACAATTTATGATAAATTACCCAGCAGACAGTTGATTGCAAGAGTTGAGATGACCAAGAATAGAATGTTTCCACTTGCTATGAGAAATGATTTAAGTAATTCCTTGAATGCTTATAAAATTGGAAGTTTAGATGAATCTTGGTTATGGCATTTGAGATATAGTCATTTACATTTTGGTGGTTTAGTTCTGTTATAGAAGAAATAGATGGTAAAGGGGTTACCTTGTATTCAACAACTTGCAAGCTCTTGTGAGAGCTGTATACTTGGAAAACATCACATAGAGAATTTTGTTTCAGGTGTTTCGTACAGAGAAAAAGCTCCATTGAAAATTGTCCACACATATTTATGTGGACCTATGCAAACACCTTCTTTAACTGGCTGTGTTTATTTTATGATTTTTATTGATGATTTCAGTAGGAAGACTTGGTTGTATTTGTTGAAACAGAAATCTGAAGCCTTTGAATTTTTCAAGAGGTTTAAGTCTATGGTTGAGAATTGTTGTGGGTGGGAATCCCTCCTATGGACTTAGCATTTAAGGGCTCTAATCATGCATGCAGAAAATGACCATTTCAAAGGCCTCAACTCTTTCCTATTCTCCTAACACAAAACCCCACATTCATGAAATACAAAGGTGTAAATGAGATTCGATAACTCTACCTTAAGTCCTTCGTTTGATGTCAATCCCTTTTCTTTCACTCACTCTTTGGTTGCAAGCCTCCTCCCAACGCTGACCTGCATTTACACATGAACAAACAAAAAGCTACGAGCATGCATTTCATATACTAATTGTCTGGTTAGTTGTGACAGTATCATAAAATAAATATTCAACTTGAACACATGATATTGCGGGACGGAAAAAGTATTCCTTTTTGTATTAATCTTCACAAGAGTAAACTTTACAATATGTGGTCAACACTGCTCCTTGAACCTGGTCCTGGGCTCCTCTTCACAATGCACCAACTACTCAACCTCACAATGCAATTGGAGGAAATTGGAGCAAAGGAGGGATAACTTTGGGCATAGTTTCTATACTCTTCTTCCTCCTTTCAAATGGGACCCCTACCCCTTCTTTTATAGGCTAGAAGGAGCTAGGTATTTGGTCGAATGACCTGCCATGCATGGCCGAAAGGTTTAGTTAACTTGCCCAAAGTTGTGTGTTTCGTCATAAACTTTTCTTTTTTCATGCTTCTGAAGGTCCATGTGGGCTGTAGTGGGTCAGCTAGCATGGACACTGTAGATACATGCAGGCTGTAGTGGAGCAGGGTGCATGGGCCTTTAAAAATGGAGTTTTTTAGAAGAGTTGTTCAGTAGTGGCTTGGAAAAGAAGGAATATGAGATGGCCTGATGCCAGGTAAGCATGTTTGGTGCAAATTAGGGTTATAACATATGCCCCCTAATGTGTGAGGTCAAAAGAGCATCTTATGGCTGAAATACATTATCAATCTTTATCAACGTACCAAATCGGTGAGCCTAGGGACCAAAATTTGGGAGGTGCCATCTGCAAAATAACAATTGTCTCACCGAGGCAGGCATACCCATGCTCGGGATGAAATAAAATCATGGCTACCAATCAAATACACTGTATATCCATGTCATATAACTATATAAAGTGTAGCCACGAGCAATACACAACAGATCTACATTTCATAATCAAAAGATATACATGTATAGTATCCATCTTCTAGAAGCTGATAAAGCTTGATGGCTAGAGATGAGGTCTTCAGAGCTCAAGAAACAACTTAAAAATCTTCAAAACTCAGGTAGGAGTGTAATATGAGTGTATGACTTCACTACCCAGAGGTCTTCGACAGCTCGTCGGTCATGGACTAGATAATCTTGATGATCAGGCTGAAGGCTTCATTGATTTCGAACAAAGACTTGATTGGACTTTGAGGATGGTCGGGCATGAGGGAAAGAGACAACTTGCAGAGGGGCTGACTCAGGCTTGGTAAAAAATTCCCTTGGACAATAGCACGACAAATGATGAGACTCAGGCAACATGTCATTGACATAAGATCACGAGGTAGGAGGTGACGCAAACTCTCCATATGTTTAGAAAAATAACCAAATGGAGGAGGACACAACTCTATGTAGTGAGAACAACTTCCTAAGGTCATATTAAATCCTAGAGCTTGAAGAAAAAACAGAAGGATGTGCTTTGTCCAAGGGAGACTCATTTCGCTGCCAATAAAAAGAAAATACTTTTCCCTTCCTCTTTTTGGGGTATATTTTATTTTTTTGTCTTTTTCAATAATTTTGGAAAAAGAATAAAAAAATGCTACGTTACAAAGGAGGAATCGAGTGTCACAAATATACTAGTTCCGAAAGCACAGAACACAGGGATGCTCAGGGCAAAGGGACATATGCAAGAAAAGGACACTCAGGAAAAATTCTCCAGGGGCCAAAGGTGTCAAGACGCAGAGGCAAAGTGCTACAGGGCTTGCGTATATGGCATGCTTCAGATGGTTCAATTGAGAGCAACATGGAGATGACATTAGGCCAAAGACGCGGGTATGCAAATGCGATTAATAAGACACAAAATGGTAACTTCCTTCGATGTAAGTTTAACGATCCCAGAGAAGGTAAGCTTGGCAGTTTTTCATATTTAGAGAGTCTGAAAAAATGTAAAAGGAGACTCCAATGGGGTACCTTTTTCGAAGGTAGTCTAGTCGGTTCAAAAAAGGGGTAAACTAGCACCGAAAAGACGTCTATTCAAAACTATTTTAACGAGTGTGATAAAGACAAGATCACTCAACCATTTTTTCATTTTTAAGGAGTCTGAAAAAAGCTTAACTATGGACTCCGTCAGGAATGTTCTTCTGGACCATTTTAATGAGTGTGAAAGAATAAGGTCACTCGATGATCTTTTCAATTTTAGAGAGTCTTAAAAGAGCTTAACTATGGACTTTGTGGGGGTTCCTTTTTCATAAATTTAGTCCCTCAGGCCCGAAAAAGGGGTAAAATTATACCCGAGGGTACTCTTCTAGAGAACCGAGGCTCCTAGAGTATACCTTTGTTTGTACAGTTGACCATCTAGACCGAAAAAGGGGTAAAATACCACTGGACAGACGTGACTTCAAATTTCAGTTTAATGAGTGTGAAAGGCCACAAGATCGCTCGACAATATTTTCATGTTTAGAGGGTCTGAAAAGGGCTTAAAAGAAGACACGTTGGGGGCTATGACTCATGTATGAAACTGGTTCAGGTAGATCCCGCTACTAGGCTCAGACCAAGAGTCTCTTCGATAGTCAACTTGGAAAGTCTCCCAAAAGGGAAGAAAACACAAACCACGATGTAAGTCCTCCCTCGGTATAGAAACCGTAGTCATGGCTTCAAGGATAGCCTCATCTGAAGGCAATTCAAAATATGAGAAATCACACAAACGAGGGTTGATAGTCCCAAAGGGTGAAGTAATTGACCATACTCCATATGACGATGGAGGTTCTGTCCAGGGCTGGCAAAATCTATCAGTGAAGAATCACAAGCACTAGGGCTTGAGGATCTACAAACAATGAGATCAAACTCAGAAGGATACTCAAGCCAACTTGGACTAAGAGGGGGAAACAGGGGCTCCCATGCCCCCATTGGATAAACCAATGGATCAATTGTTGAGACTAAGTCTTGGGGAAGGCCAACATGATTTCACAGGTTCCTGCTCAGAAGCAATTGAACATTGAGGATAAGATGCCACATAATTAACCCGTGGTGGGGTAGAGTCTACACGAATGCTAGGAACATATAAAGAGTTAGTCTGAAATAATGTCGAATTAGGATGGTGATTATCAGATGCCAGCTGGTCGATAGTGACAATGCTTCCATTGTGAGGGAAATGCATCACCCAGAAGAGCATAGACACCACAACATTCATAGCATATACATAATCACGCCCGAGAAACATATTGAAATCTAATGGGCCTTGCACCACTATAACATCGACAAGGACAGTCTTCCCACCTAAAGATATAGGTAACTGAGGAATAACCCCCAAATATTCACTAGGACGTCTTTCAAAAGCCAACAACTCATGCAAAGAAGAGACAAGCTCAGGAGATCCCAAGACTTTCCAAACCGAGGAGGATAAAATACTTGCAGAGGCTCCCTCATCCACAATACATCGATAAATGTTTGTTGAATTAACTTCAACCCTTATTTGAAAAGGTGCGGAAGAAGGAAGAAGAGGCTCAACAAGGTCATTCCAATCAAAGGAAACCATCCTAGGGCTTGGAGGGGGTGTGCTCGGAACGAGCGGAATTCCCCTTTTCTCTAAAAGTATTGAACTGAAAATGCTAAAAACATAGTCGGTAGACATGTCACTCCCCAAAATAAGAGTGGGATCATCCGATGACTGCATCGACATGAGCACTTTTGCAAAAAATGGCTAAATAGGCTGCGGGACTACATGGTCTAAAGGCACCTCACCCCCCAAAAGAGTAGTGGGATTAGCTGATGATTGCATCAACATGGCCACTTTCTCAACCAATGGATGAATAGGCTGAGAGACTACAAGGTCTAAAGGCACCTCACCCCCCAAAAGAGGAGCGAGATCAGCCGATGACTGCATCGGCATGACCACTTTCACAACCAATGGATAAATAGGCTGCAAGACTACATGGTCTAAAGGAACCTCACCCCCCAAAAGAGAAGTGCTATTAGACTATGACTACATCGGCATGACCACTTTCTCAACCAATGGTTGAATAGATTACGAGGAAACCTTAAAAGACTCAGAATCATAAGAGCTTGCAGACAAGGACCACAATCTTTGTACCTCTGGAATGTCAGGACACAAATGAGTAAGGTGATCTCCTTTGCAAAGATTACAAGGGAACTTAGACTTATGTCCTATCTGTCTAGGTTTCTCAACATAATTAATGCCCCTAGCATGAACAATAGTGGTTGGTTGCACATCTCCAACATGACTTGCAAAGGTTAGTGATGGGTCGATAACATGACTTGTAGAGGCTACAGACCTATTGCCTGTATGACTAGCAGTGACTGGAATTCCCCCCCTAGCATGACTTGCAGAGGGTGGGTGTGTGCCCCCAACATAACTTGCAGAGGTTGGGTGCTGGTCTTCAACGTGACTTGCAAAGGTTTTCGACCTATCTCCAACATGACTCGTAGAGGTTGGTGATTTCTTCTTCCTATTCTTCCTCTTTCTATTTCGTTTAGAATTTCGGTTACTAGTAATTATACTTTCACCAGATGCGGGAGAAGGAGGAGGAGAAGACTTTTCTGAAAAAGAAACATCAACAGGGTGCCCATGACATAAAGTGCTTAACTGATAAGCATCGAGAGCATTTGGGACATTTGGAATGGTACCCAACCAAACCGGTAATCCCACATTCAACCCAGGAATGTACAAAGTGGCCATCAAAGGGACACCAACGTTTTCGAAGAAAGGAAAAGCACAAGAATCCCCTTGCGAAGGGGTTCCTTGGTTGGTATCATTAGGAAATTTAGCCATGAATATCTTATGCATAGGTTCTCCCTTTGCGAGATCATTCAAGTTCGTAAAATTCTCACACACTGACTTTGAAGAACTTGTGTTATCAAAACAATGCCTATAAAGAGGCGGCTCCACGTTTCTAAGTGGAAGACTGAAAAGTCCTCTCAGTTGGTGGAGTGGGTGGTCTACCACCCTAGGTCAGAGAACCAAAGCCACAATTGACTAACTCACTATGGAAAAATTGGGAGCACAGAGCACACACGAAAAGTTCCTAAAGGAAAATCAAGAAAACGATTAACTAGTTGGAAGAATAGTTACACCAACCAACACTAGAACAACTTACCAGTTCAAGTGCAACTTGAATACAGAAGCACCCTTTGGGTATAATCTACAAAGCGTGGCCCGATGTCTTCCCTAGGTACTGCGGTATACCCCCGCAGTCACCTGTGTAAGTCCCTAAAATAAAGAAAACTAGGTTGCCAACTCATGAACAATCACCAGGCGGGTACAATCGACAGTCGAGTGGACCGCAATGAGCAGGGTATCAAGCCCGAAAATTATCAAGGGTATTGAAAGAAAGTGTTCCATAATACGACTGAGGACCTCGAATGGATTCGAGACCCATGAAGCTTTGTGGAAAATGTGATCAACGGAATCCCAGGACAAGTCCTCTATATGCGTTCCCCACTACGCTTGGTTCGGCTTTGGAGGGGTTATCTCCGCTAACTTTCCGCATGCGACCTCGTGTTTATCCCCTGTGTTAGAGGGGGGTCCCAGATAATTTCCATATTACTGGACTTCTACACTCCTTAGCACAGACTTGTATGTTATTTTTATAGCCTTGAAGAGTTTCCTCTCCAACCTAAATCAAGGCTCTAGCCTAATCTAGTTGATGGACCCTATAAACATAAAGTCTAGTAAATTTTAATTAGCATTCTTTTTGCTTGCTTGATTTACTCAAAAGGGTACGGTAGTGCAATTGATGGTGTTAATACTCTTGCAAAAAATGATGAAACTTATATGAACACTGGCAAAGAATGATTATATTTCTTATTTTTTTTTCTTTTGAAATGCTTTTAAAATTAGAAGAAAACACAATGCTATGCTAATTTCTTTTTCTTTTTCAAATAACAATGCAAAGAAAATGCCAGGAAAGAAAGAGATGTAACAAACTAAGTTTTTTTTTTTTTTTCCAATCAAAGTAGAAATAACAAAAGATTCTAAAAGAAACTGATGAATGCATGATTCATGGCTCCCCCCGGCCATGAGGGGGATTTTGTTTTTTAAACGCAACTCATTTTTCTTAAAATTTCAAGCTAAAAATAAGTTTAAAAAGTTAGGAAACATAAAAAATCTTTTAAACAAAAAAGCAAGCTATGCTGGAATACAACCTAGGCTAAAAATGCTTATGACAGAGACCAAAAAGAAACAAGAAAAACCTGGGAAGTAAAAACTTGACAGGGAAGAGGATGACTACCTCCTCAAAATTTTCTAGACAGACAAGCGACTGTCACTTCAACAGCCAGCGTATGCACGTGGGCTGCCCAAAGACAATATGAGTATGCACACATTCAGGCCCACTACAGGGCATGTGTGCCTCTATTTTTCCTCAAAAAAGGAGGACAAGCAGCTAATCTTAGGTAGGGAGTACTGGTATTGAAAACCAGAACCCCTTAAAGGTGAAAAAACTTACTTTGACAAAGAAGATGCAAGACAAATTTAGAAAAACAAAGATAATCCTAAGGTTTTTACCTGACTATGGACTGTTCAATCAAAGACCTAGAAGGACCCAGAAGATCCCTGAGAAGGATCACTTCTGCAGGGCAGAGGATGACTACCTCTTCTTAAGAAGGATTTCCTGGGTTCTCAGACATGCAACTAGCACTTCATCAACAAACATACATATGCGGGCTGACTAAAGGTAGGGCACGTGCATACACATGATGTCCCACTATAGGGCATGTATGCCTTTTAAGAATCTCAAAAACAGAAAAGAAATAGTCTGGTAAGCAGAGCAGGGAAGACTGGTATTGAGAACCAGAACCCCTGAACACTCAGACTTCTTGCAGAAACTAAAAAAAAGGTAGTAAAACCAATTTCAAAATACCCAATAAAAAATTGCCAAAGAACCCTAGAGAGTCCCTAGTATGGTCTCCAATTCTGTTGTGGGTGGGAATCCCTCCTACAGACTTAACATTTAAGGGCTCTAATCATGCATGCAAAAAATGACCGTTTCAAAGGCCTCAACTCTTTCCTATTCTCCTAACACAAAACCCCACATTCATGCAATACAAAGGTGTAAATGAGATTCGATAACTCTACCTTAAGTCCTTTGTTTGATTTCAATCCCTTTTCTTTCACTCTCTCTTTGATTGCAAGCCTCCTCCCAAAGCTGACCTGCATTCACACATGAACAAACAAAAAGCTGCGAGCATGCATTTCATATACTAATTGTTGGGTTAGTTGTGACAATATCATAAAATAAATATTCAACTTGAACACATGATATGGCGGGATGGGAAAAGTATTCCTTTTTGTATTTATCTTCACAAGAGTAAACTTTACAATATGTGGCCGGCACTGCTCCTCGAGCCTGGTCCTGGGCTCCTCTTCACAATGCACCAACTACTCAACCTCACAATGCAATTGCAGGAAATTGAAGCAAAGGAGGGATAAATTTGGGCATAGTTTCTATACTCTTCTTCCTCCTTTCAAATGGGACCCTACTCCATCTTTTATAGGCTAGAAGGATCTAGGTATTTGGTCGAATGACCGACCATGCATGGACGAAAGGTTTAGTTAACTTGCCCAAAGCTGCATGTTCTGTCATAAACTTTCCTTTTTTCATGCTTCTGAAGGTCCACACGGGTTGTAGTGGGTCAACTAGCATGGACACTGTAGATACACGTGGGCTATAGTGGAGCAGGGTGCGTGGGCCTTTAAAAATGGAGTTTTTTAGAAGAACTGTTCAGTAGTGGCTTGGAAAAGAAGGAATATGAGATGGCCTAATGCTAGGTAAGAATGTTTGGTGCAAATTAGGGTTATAAAAAGAATGAGAGTGGTCAAACCATTAAAATCTTAAGGTCTGACAGAGGAGGTGAATATAAACTGAATGAATTCATTGAATTTTGTGATCTTCATGGAATTAAAAGGCAGTTTACTGCTCGATATACTCCACAGCAAAATGGAGTGGCTGAAAGGAAGAATCGAACCATCATGGACATGGCTCGAAGCATGTTGAAAGAAAAGCATCTTTCAAATGAATATTGGGGAGATGCAGTTCTTTGCTCTGTTTTTATCTTGAATAGAAGTCCGACCAAGACCGTGAGGGATCGTGTACCTTAGGAAGCCTGGGATGGTAAGTCTTGCAATGTTTCTCATTTTAGAATTTTTGGATGTGTTGCATTTGCGCATGTACCTGTAGAAATAAGAAGGAAGTTGGATGACATAAGCGAGAGATGTATCTATGTTGGACACAGTGAAGAGTCTAGGGCATATAAACTCTACAATCCCATCACCCAGAAATATGTAATCAACAAAGATGTTCAATTTAAAGAAGATGAATCTTGGGATGGAAGTATTGACAAAGCAATTTCAGAGGGAGTTGTGTTACCCCGTGAAGATGATGATGGAGCTGAGCATGCTGAAGAAGATGGATAGATGGTTCCACATGCACATACGCCTATAGAAAGAAGTCCAACAAGGAAAGCACCACATTCCAACCCATCTCAATTTAGAATGCCCATAACTCATGAGCATGGTGAGCCATCTAGACATGGTGGACATCAAACAAATTCACAGGTAAGTAGTGAATCAAATCCCACTTTAGCTTCATTAAGAGACAGACTTAAAGGACAAAAGACTAGAAGCTTAAGAGAATTGTATGATCAGAATGAAGAAGTAGATCAGATTTCAAAATTTTCATTTATAGCTTATGATCCTGCTAGTTATGATGAAGCTGTTAAAGAGGATGCCTGGATAAAAGCAATGGATGAGGAAATTGATTCCATTGAAAGGAATAACATTTGGGATCTTGTTAATTTACCTGAAGGAAAGAAAAGTATTGGTGTTAAATGGATTTATAAGACTAAGCTGAGTGCAGATGGTAAAGTTGAAAAGTACAAGGCAAGACTTGTAGCTTAGGGGTTTAGTCAACAACCCGGTATTGATTACAATGAAACATTTTCTCCTATAGCTAGAATTGACACTGTGAGGATGGTCTTAGCTATTGCAACTCAGAATAGATGGATCATGCATCATATGGACATTAAGTTTTCATTATTGAATGGATATTTGGAAGAAGAGGTTTATGTAAGACAACCTCCGGGTTATGAGATTGATAAGTACAGAGATAAAGTTTACAAGTTGAGGAAAGATTTATATGGATTAAAGAAGGCATCCAGAGTTTGGTATAGTAGAATTGATGAGTACTTGATTAGTGTTGGATTCAGCAGAAGTCCAAGTGAACCAACTTTGTATACAAAGGTAAACCAGAATGGTAAAATTTTGATTGTCTGTTTGTATGTTGATGACCTGATTTTTACTGGAGATCTATCTGTAGAAGACTTTAAAAATTCCATGAAAACAGAGTTTGAAATGACTGATTTAGGATTGATGAAATATTTTCTTGGAATTGAAGTAGATCAATCTGATGATGGCATTTTCATTTGTCAAACTAACTATGAAAATGAAGTGCTGAAAAGGTTTAGAATGCTGAATTGCAAGCCAGCTGCAACACCAATGGCAACTGGTATTAAACTGAGTAAGTGCAAGATACCAGATATATAAAATATGCAGAACAGAAACGAAATGCTAGAAATAGCAGAATAACAGTGAAATATCCAGCATAATCTTCACAATACACAGAAATGATATACGAA
>JZKD02S2318476.1:326859-352190 GCA_000966675.3 Picea glauca | reverse complement strand
GTCATAACTTCTTTGATCCTTTCTTAGACCTCATGAGTTTGATCTAGAATATCTAACAAGTTAGCTAGTTCCTTGTTTGCTTTATTGATTTTTTTTCTTATTAAAACCATAGGGTCGGGGGAATCATACAAATACCTTTCATTGAGCAAATCATCATCAAAATCATGTCCTACCAACTACATATTCAACAAAATAAATGATAATTTAGTTATGTAAACAAATAAAATAACTGATCACCACATAAATAAAATGCACATTAAATGCAATTCAAAAATTGTTGTTGGTTTACCTACTCTGAGGCCGCTTTTGATTTACCACGATCATCCTACCACATTACAATAAAATTAGAACCGTGATCATTATCATGAGAAATAAATTCAAATGTATTAGAAATACTCCCTCTTTATTGACATCCAAGGAGGAATGTTACTGTTGATAACAAAAATAGGACACTGAGTAAACAGACCAAAGCTCTCCAAATGGATTAACATCGTAAATAATATAATGAAAATCATAAAATATGAGATTCATTTCTTACATGTTGGGTAAATTAGTATATGTACCGCCCCCATAATAGAAACATATGTATCTATTCAATTCAAATTGTAATCAATCAATAACTCTTCCCTTACAGCTATTAATTTTATTTCACATACAAATACACTGTTTCCTTCACGCCCCTCAAATATGCAATTGGGTCGCTTATTTGTGGTCGTAATTCATGTACTATTTATAAACCTTGCAATATTACCCATTACTTTTGGCCTTCCATCAATATAGATAGTTTCTCCTTTATTTTGATCATTTTCTTTTAGTTGTATATAATTTGTATCCAAGCCATATCTTCACATACTTTTTGTATATTGGACTATTTGTATCCAATCTTTGTAGATATAACATGGTCCTACGTACTCCATCAATTCAGTTAATCCATCATAATAGACCTTTATTCCATCCATGGAAAATATCCCCAAACCATGTAATGACGATGGAGAAATTCGACATATCCTTTCGTTTACACAAAAACCAATGTTTATTTTAGGAAGATCCTTGGGTACCCATCGTTTCACTATATGTTTGTACCTAAAGGGAACCTTGATGTCGTCTATGCTCTCATGATCATAAGAAAATGATCCCCCTTTCAAAATAAAAAAATCCATGCGTCTATGGAATTTTCTTCTGATATTCTCACCTCTAGTCGATCTCCGCCTGTTAGACCTACTAGATGTCTCACTTTTCTCTATTCTACCTGAACTTTCCCCAATCAATGAAGATAGATCTGAAAAATACATGTTTTCTTGTACATCCTATAACACCATTAATGACATAAACAATTAGTCAATCAAGATGTAACAATAGTTCATTACTAGTATCCTCTTGGTATCATAGTAAGCTCATAATGATTACCATAGTGTTACTCTTTCACAATTGTATTATGCTCTATTACTATTGGTATACTATCTCAGAATTATAAGGGATTAT
Organism: Picea glauca; assembly: GCA_000966675.3. Taxonomy (NCBI): domain Eukaryota; kingdom Viridiplantae; phylum Streptophyta; class Pinopsida; order Pinales; family Pinaceae; genus Picea; species Picea glauca. The sequence continues at coordinate 350,708 of JZKD02S2318476.1, read as the reverse complement.
TTGGATTCAAATGACACATGCCAACAAGTGGCAGTAATAGGACACAATGCCAGTTGGAATACCCTAGAACCGATGCCATTAGACACAAACTCAATCCTAAGGGGCTGCAATCAATGTAATGACAAGGAGACAATACTCAATTAAATTTGAGAAAATTATTAAGACGCACACCCACTATACTTTGGTTGATAGACATGTCTATTGTCATCCTAAATATGTGAGACCCAATGTATGAATGTGTCAAGTTACTAGTGACTCACTACTCTGCATCACACGTGCCATATCTTTCAATAGAGGAACAACATCCTAGGTGAAAAACTGTGACATCCTTCAAAGAACCATGTCAGGGGCATCATGATCAAAACAAAATATGAAATCAAGTAAAGCCAATGTTCATAAGATATACTAGTCCTTAAATCATGCAAAGTACATTGTTAATTAAGATATAATCCATATGAACAATTCACATCATTATCCCTTTCAAATTTCACACTAACTCAGGACTGTATGTAATTTGGAAAGTTTGAATATGGGAGGACCTTCATCTAGATCAATTAGGTGTGCCAAGTAAAAAAGTGAAAGGAAAAACCCAAGTAGAGGAATATGTCCTGGGGGAAGCAGTGAAAGAAAAGACCCAAGTAGAGGAATATGTCTCGGGGGAACTAGTGAAAGAAATGAACCCTTCAAGAGTAAGTGTGATAGTGATATGGATCGAGGTTACTTCATAGCTTATGGTGTCATTGAGTCCATTTCTATGAGCGCCTTTTTGAAGGGTGTGATTTCTTTGAGTTACCACTTTCTAAGCGCTATGTTTTTCCAAACCCCTTAATATGCCTTTTTATTTTTCCTCTTATCATATTTGCAAGTCCCCTTCATAAGTTTTCAAGCTATAGTATCATTTCTTTGGGACTGGGGTGAACGCGAAAAGGGTAGAGCTCAAATTTGGATTGGATTTTAGAGTCCTTTTCTATTCTTTCTTTAGCATTAATTTTTTTGTATGTTTCTTTTGCTTAGTAGCTACAATCAACCTTTGGGCCTTCATCCCCTCTTCTCATGAGAAAATCAACCATGACCCATTATCGAAGCTTAGTAAGCTGTGACAGGATCCAAGATGGAAATTTTTAAGTATGGTGGGAAAACAGAACGTTACCATTGTGAGGGCCCCCAAATGGCACCCCTTTTCCCTGGGTGGTGACAACACGGGAATAAGGAACACATGCTATCGACCAAGGTGAAACAAGGAAACAACCATAACTTCTTGAGCTAGTAATCCATTATCCACAACTTCAACTAATAATCATCATCCACATGCCTAGTATATTAATCACAACACTTCGCATGAAAGAAGGACTAACATACTTCATGGTGACACTTGGTTACCATCTCCCATACACTGAGTTGACATGATGTGATGAGATTGGTTGATCTAAAGTATGAGAGGCAATATGAGGGGGGTTGTTGGGATGTTATTTGTGGACATGTTGATCATCATCATGGTTGGGATCACTATATTCATTGTGGACCATGAGACATGGTCTGCTCTAATTACCCCTAGGCACGGGGGGGTAACAGAGGTCTCATTATAGTTGATGCCTTTTTGTTGAGAAAATCCTTTTACGACCAAGAGAGATTTATGACACTCAACAACACCTTAGAAGGTAAATTTGGTCTTATAAACCCCTGGACATTTTACAATGTCCTTCCCTTGAGGATGAGTAACAAAATACTAAGTATGATTCTTCAAAAGATGATTCATCTCATATTGCATAGTTTGTTCCCATTCAGGTTGTCCTTGTTCATCTGAGTAAGAGATATGATCACAAGTCTCAAGAACACGCATGGAGACATCAAAGAAACACTATCCTGTTGCTTGTGACTATGAGTTTTTCGACCTGAAGAGACATCACCAACATCAAGTCTAGCAAATTCAATCATTTTAGCATCCCATCTAGGGAGGTAGGAAAAAGGTGAACTGATATCCTTTGTAGAAGGTTGATTATAAGAAGGAACAATTTCAGTCGAAGGAGACAGAGGCCCAGTCAAAAAAATGATCAACTATCTGTTCAATTCAGGAACCGAGGTCGATGAACCTGTCAAAACAAGAACAAACTTCGACTGCTTGGTCGAAACACTAAAAAAAGGAATAGTTGAAACATTGTAGGAAACAAAATCAAAGGAATCATCCTATAATAAACCGGAGGAATCATTCAACAAATTAATGCCTGAAGACTTCTCATCAAAAAACACATTTCTTTTTATAATGATCTGTCATTTGACATAGTCAAACAATCGATAGGTTGTGTATTCTTCAAAGTATCCCATCATGATTAATGAATGACTCTTTGCATCCAATTTATTCTTGCAATCATTTGGAATATGATCCCAAGAAACATAGCCATAGACTCTAAGGTGACTGACCAAGGGATATTTTTCGCACCATCTCTCGAATAGAGTCCTAGAACTGACAGCTCCAGTCGGAATACGATTCAAGAGATATTTGGCACAATAAGAATATTTAGTGAAAAAATGAGTTGACAAATCATTTGCCTATACAAAGAAACAAGCCATTTGGACCTATGTTTGGTTCTTTCTTTTTGCTACACTATTCTGTTGAGGAGTATAAGGGACAAACCTCTTCCAAACAATACCAAATCGAGCAAGGTATTCTTCAAATTTTCAATTCACATACTCACCACCATTATCATATCTCAAACACTTGATAGGTTGACTACATTGCTTCTCATTCAATGCCCTAAATTCCTTGAATTTTTCGAAGACTTGATTCTTGTTTTTCAAGAAATAGACCCATGTAAATCTAGAGAGACCATCAATAAAGGTAAAAATATAATTTGCACCTTCTAAGGAGGTTTGATTGAGGTACTAGAGATCACTAAGAATATGCTCCTGGTGGATTCTGTGCTCGCCATGCTTTTCCAAATTTGAAAGGGATTTGACGATGTTTTCCAACACATCCCCTACAAATGCCATCAGGTGGAAAGAATTTGGGAAGACCAACAACCATATTCTATGTGGACATCGACTTCAGACTTAAAAAATTTAGGTGTCCAAGTCATTTGTGCCAAATTCTGCTTCGTTCATCAGTGTGAGAAACAAGGGAAATTGGTCTAGATTAAAGTCAAGGGAGGTCACAAAACTTGTACAATCCATCCTTTGAGTCGAGAAAACCTTCAACAAAAATCGACTTGTCATTCTTAAAATACTTATCAAAGAACTGATATGTCTAGAACTCAAAAATATTACTTGTCTCTGTTAGTTTGAGAAACCAACAACAAATTTACACTTAGGTTTGGCACATGATAGAGGTCAACAATTTTACCATGTCGATAGGGAATATCACCATGACCAACAATGTCGAGAATGAAATCATCAAAAACATAGATCTTTCATTCGACAACTTTATCCAGGTACGATAATAGAGAGGCATCTTTGGCCATATGATGAGCACGGCCAAAATCGACTACCCACTCATGTTTTAGGTATGAGTAAGAAACACTTGAGAAGTTCCGACTTGGAAGGTAAAATTTTCGCTCGATTGATTGACAACTAACATGTCTCCTTAGAGATTCTTAACCTTCACCTCTAAGTCGTCCCTCTTCTTCTAGTAGGTTTTATCCACATGTCCAGACTTTCCACATTATATACATGTTTCCTTCTTTCAATTCCTCCGAATGGATGTTGAATCATCGGTCTTCAATGTAGTTTTTTGGTCGAGACATTCTTGTCTGTGTACAGGATCATCAGAATGTCCTCTTTCCTTCTAATTCATCTTTCCTTTTCCCTTGAGAAAGTGAGCTTGATGTTTACCACCAAGCTTCCCTTCATCGAGAAACCTATGTTGTTCATTAATCAGTAAGCTCGTGGGACCTTATGTGAATTGAATATCGTAGCCCGACAAGTGACAAAGGGACCCAAAAGATGTCGTGGTTATAGGTTGAGTATTCACTATAGGAAGGACATGTGTGATGATAGGAACCTCCGACACTACAACCATAGTGGTTGAAGGTGTCGAAAGAGTACCATTGACTATAGTGGGTATGGGATTTGAAGGAATCTGAATATCTTTCTGACTCGATTCAACACTCATCCTCATACGATCACAAGTCTGGTAAGTGGAGGTGTATGTACCATGTATGATAAATTTACGCCCTTTAGAAGGAAAAGACTCAAAATGAAGTGGTAACTATAACAAGATACGAGACCTGCGGGGAATTTGGTCTGGCTCCACGATGACTCAAGACTCGTGATATAAAAAAAAACAAATCCTAAGGCCAACTAGTAATCAAAGAGCACACCCAAGTGAAATAAACAAAAGGCCAATATGCACACAAATAAGATAAAGTGGATGAAAGGGGCCTCCCTCTCTAAATTAGGTATGCCTTGCCCAAGAGGGTCCTAAGACTCCTCTGCTAAATATCGAAGGTAACATAATCAGTTATAAGGGCCCTTGTGGGCTTAACAACCAGTTTGTCAGATCCCTCGAGAGAGGTAATCCTCCATAAAGGTTGTGTGTTGTCTGACCCTTAACTGATCCAGTGTACCTATAGAATAACCCTTGCAAGTAACCTATGTGGTACCTAAGTCAAGAAACTAAGAAACCACGATATAGCCGATGCACAAGCGAACAATCGTAAGTCAAATCCACCGTATGGGAAGGGTAACAAAGACGAAAACCTTGAAATCACCGCCTCTCACAGAGGTAAAGGTATTATCAAGATCTCCATATACGAATAGATCCCCAGAAATATATCTGACGCTAAGAAGATATTAGGGGGATATCCATTCAACCAACTTCACGCGACCTTGTTCTTAACTTCGATGTAAGAAGAGCCTCCTAGTATTACCAATTATACAATGGATTTCTCCACTCCCTTAGTCATACACATATGTTGATTTAATATCCTTGGAGAAGTTTACTCACAAAATCCTATTCCAAGGCTCTAAATCCTAAGCTAGTTTGTGCACCGTAGAAAATAAAATCGTTACTAATCAATTTTAAATTATAAGCATTACTTTTAGTGGCCTTGCTTACTCAAAAAGGTGTGGTCGTGAAACTAATTATGTTATGACTTAGCAAGTAAAATAAATGAATATAAACACAATGCAAAGTCCTAACTTCAACTCCAAATAAATGATATGCTTTTCAAAATGCAATTTTCAATGTAGTTATTCAATTCTAAATAAGATGAAATATGTCTTTACATGTACTAAGATTGATGATAAAGACCATACATTCATGTTATAATTTATCCATTGGTGAACCATATATTCATGTTATAATTTATCCATTGGTGAACCATAAACCTACACTGACAGATCCATAATATCTAGAGGACATAATTAAAAGATTATACATACCTAAATTGTGATTTTTCAATTTAGCAATAGAATATGCAACAAAAAAATTGAGGTAGTGCTCAACATCATGCTTCATACATGGTGAATCAAAATATTGTTGTAAAGTTGCAAATATATTTGATGTGACAAAATGCCCAACCAACTTCAAGAAATGAGATTGCCAAATAAATAAATCCCTAGGTTCACTTGCAAGTGAGCACATCCTATCAAGACAATACAAAATATCTTTATTCATATGAAAATCAACCGAATTAATAATAAGTCTTGTGTAGGTAGTGTGGCATCCTTATTGAATGGTTGCATAAACTTTCACAAAATTTATGTGTGTATTGTAGAACTCTTTCTAGTGTTATATATCACACCTTTTTGTGTTAAGAACCACTGTGAATGCTATTGGTGGTCGACTCGAATAGTAATCTACGTTTTTATCTCTTTAATGTAAATGTTTGATAACCAATTGGAATTGATATAAGAAATTCCATTTGATATGTGGTGTGTTCACAATTTTTCTCTAGGTATGTAGTGGCTTATGGTTAGATTGAATAACAATTTAGAAAATTTCAACATGGGTTCTCAATTTTTCTCTAGGTGTGTGGTGACTGGTGAGATCCTCTACAAGTATCTTCATTGATTTCAGTAGTTTTAATAAGTTAGAAGAGGTGGTGACACAATCACACTTGGGGGAAGACAATGGATTTGTGACACTCAAGTATAAAGGTACAATATCAATATCCATGTCTAAGTTGTTCAAAGGATCCAAAGAGTCATACTTAATGAAAGAGGACATTGTGAAAAATGGGGGAAGTGATCACACCGATCATTGGTGATGGAGGTTTATCCAACCAGACTATGGGAATAAACTATGAATTAGCCATTGAAGGTGATACATTTAGTTCAAAGATGGTTGAATACTTGAGTACAAGAGTTTATCAATGGTGACAAATGCAACATTTATGTAGAGAAAACATTACATGAAAGACTGAAGAGATCATGACTTCTAGGCCATGCACATAGTCATGACAAAGGGGTAAGTTAAAGTCAACATGGGTAGTCATAACTGCAACATTGACTAAAACAACCTAACTCGATATAAAATTAGATATAGTTCCTATTGTTTCACATTGTATACCATCAAAGGCCTATGAATTGGTCAAGGTGGAATGAGGATGGGAGAACCAAAGTGTTTCTATATTGACTTAGATATATGCACTATCTCCATGATATAAGGACTCATTTGGAAAATGAGACATAATTGAACGTTGCTAAGTCTTAGATAACTAGAACATAGAAGTTGGCATGCTATAAGGCCAATTGAATCTAAATAAGATTGAATCACATCACTGACCTTTTCAGTGATAGATAAAAACACCTAATTACTTCAAGTTTACTTATAAATTATTCTTATTTTTGTTGCTAATATAAATATCTAAACACGGTTTTCAACATATGTGGTTCATTGTGATGTCACTAGGATACATAGTGGTCATTGCTTAAAACTAAATCCATGACTTCATCGTCAAGAATCATGTGCAGTGTGCATGTGATTAGGGGATCACTGAATTTGGTAAATGGAGCATTGACTAGGGAATCATGTGTTTCTACCATATGATGTGATTTGACATGGTATCTCTAGAAGGTCTTGACAAGTTTTGAGAGGGGTGCATGATCTTCCATCAATTTCACTGCCTTTTTATAAAACTCTAAAACTAAATTGATGAAGGCCTCAATTTCATTGTGAATAGTGTTTGTTTAAGGCATAGGTTCTTCTAACTGCCTCGTACACACATTAAAACTACCTAACCTAGTCTAGATGCCCAAAAGTGCAACATCCATATTTGCAACTATTAGCTTTTTTTTTAACATTAGTAATGTCATTGTAAGGTATTTTGAGTTTCACTTTGGCACTATTCTTCCCTGAGTGTCATTTTTGACCATTCAACATGTTAGTTTGCACTCTTTCATTTTGAATAAGACATATATTCCCAACATGTGTGCATATTAGAATGATTTTTAATAATAATAATAAAATAATATCTAGTTTATGGTCAAAGTGTCACCTAAAACCAAACTAATGTATGAAAGGTTCTTGTTTTTGGGTCATGCACACATCGAAATTGCATACTCTAATCTCAATGTCCAAACGAACAACATCTATATCTACAAATATTAACTCCTTTTTTTAACATTGTGCAAAATTTATATCTACAAATATTAAATCTTTTTTAAGATCAACAATGTCAATTGTAAAGTGTTTAGGGATTCACTTTCACTCTGTACTTCCTTGAATATCATTTAATTCAACATGTTAGTGTGCATTATTTCATTGTGAATAAGTCACATATGCCAAACCCATATGCATCTTGGAATGGTTTTTAATAATACTAACAATAATAATTTATAAATACCACACATGAAAGGTGGTGGCAAGAACAATCATTTCAAATATGAGGTTGGAAGACCATTCCAAAGTAGGAACAATGGGCAAGAACTGAGAGCAAGATACCAAGAACAATGTGCAATTTGATGCTTGTGGCATAGGAAAAATACCAACAATGGATACACAAACATCATTTCAAATAAATACACAAACGTCATTTCAAATGGATACATAGATGGATACACAAACGTCATTTCAAATTGATTGCACAATAATTTATGTTTTACACCAGTTTTGTGTTTTCTTTGTCATTTGTCAATTGTTGTTGGAGATGCATATGGGTATCTAAGAACATGAGCTATTAACATAATTAAGGATGACTTCATGTTCAAGAAAACTTACCATTATAAAACCCTTGCCCCCAGTCTTGAAAAACCATTTCCCTCACAGTTTTCCTTGCACAGAGGTCTCCACAGTCTCAATAACCACTCAAACCAAACCCTTGTTTCCCTCGCGACCATCTTCCTTGCGTAAAGTTCTGGTCTCGATATTCTTACACAGAGTTCTTCTTGGTCTCAATAACCACTAAAAACAAACCCTTGCGCTCTTCACATCTGATTTCCTTGCACAGATGTTTGGTCTTGGTATCCTTGGGTAGAGGTCTCCTCTATCTCAATAACCACTAAAAACACCAACAAACCCTTGCACCCCACATGACCAGTTTCCTTGCGCAAAGGTTTGGTCTCCATCTCCTTGCGCAGAACTCTCCCCGGTTGGTCTTGATCTCCTTGCACAGATCTCTCCCCGGTCGGTCTCGATATCCTTGCACAGAGCTCTCCCTAGTCGGTCTTCGTCTCCTTTCACAGAGCTCTCCCTGGTCGGTCTCGGTCTCCTTGCACAGAGCTCTCCCTGTTCGATCTCGATCTCCTTGCACACAGCTCTCCCTTATTGGTCTCAATGTGGGAATGTTATGAGCGTGCGTGTTTGACCATATTCGTATTGTAGTTTTGTTTGTTTTGTTTTTTTTTATGTTGTTTTATGTATATATATATATATATATATATATATATATATATATATATATATACAATGACGATGATGATGATGAAGATGGCAGTGATGATGAGGAGTAGGACATTGAAAATTTTGATTACCGGTGTTGACAATGTTAATTAAGATGATGGTGATGACAATGATCATCACAATGATGATATGATGATTATCACAATAATGGAAAGGGCGATGATGATGATGAAAATGATAATGATGATAATGAATATGACCACGATGACAACAATGATGACGATACTGCTGACAATTTTGATTATGGTAATTACAATTTGTTCAAACAATTTTCTTGGGATCAACTTGCCATAATTTGTTCAAGCAACCCTCAAGGAAAGGCTTAAAACAAAGCCACTAGTAGCCAAGATAAGAGTTGTATTTGTTGGATGTTGTAGATAATCTCACTTATATTCTTTTTATTAGGCACAAGGTGAGAAACTTGATTTTTTTCCACTAAACCCTATAAAAATTAGCATTTGAAGTCATTAAAGGTGAACATTTCGGCCTTATTGATTCATTGTGTTTATATATGATGATTGTTACCTTTTATATGAAGCAAAACTAACCATTGTTCCTAAGGGAACTGAAGGGATGCTAACCTAATACCTCCATGATAAATTCATTAGTATCCAACCAATAGTTTTGAAACTACATTAAAACTTCAAGGAAGAGAGAGTTCGGTAAACCTTGGCTCTCCTATTGTCTTGAAAATCTAAGTTCATTCTAGGAGAAGAATTTAAACTATTATGCTAATCTAATTTAAGGACATTGGAAACAAAAAGTGAAATGAACACATTTTGATGATCAGGGAAACACATCAGCCTCTCAAAGTGAATGTTAGTCTATATATTCAACAAAATATTTCAATATTAGTTCGACAATGAAACAAAATGAAATATAAAACCGAGATAGCTAAGCTGAAAATATAGAGAAATTGGGTTCATTTTCGCTTTGTAGGGAAAATATTGCACCTCTAGGGCCTATATTATGGTTTAGGGATTCATATATGTCTTATGAGCCCCAAAATCATGGATCGAGGACTAAAACCTATGTTTTCAACCCCAAACGATGGCTTGAACTATGAGAATTATTTATCCCTTTTAAATTTAATGCTCAATGGTTAAAATATGAGGAGTTTACAATTCTTGTAGCTTTTGAATGGGTAATATTTGATCCTTTTGCAAGGGATCATCAAGTATTCTTGAGCTAGTAGAAAACCTCAAAAAGGTCAAAATAGTTATTTCAAAATGGGCCTTTGATAAAATATGCAAAGAAGATCAAGCTTTCATTTCACCAGAGAAGGAAAGTTGAGATCTATGCCCAAGACATTGTCTCAAGTTTTGAGGAGTATGATAAGAGTATATTGCAGAATCTTGAAAATACTAAGACGAAACTAGGGTTGAAATGGTTGAAAACTAGGGGATTTCAATAAGGGAGGATTAATTATTTTCTCCATAATATTGAAGATGATAGATTGGCAGATGTGGAGCCTTTAAATCTCTCATCGACCTAGAGAAATTTGAGGACTAGGGAGGATAAAATGGCTAGGAGGCTCAATATATATTCGGTGTCTAAGATAATCATAGACTCATCGTAGCCTCCTAGGCAAAGGGTGGTTTCCATAGCATGGTATGGAGTTTCTATATTCCTTCAAAGATAAAAAAAAATAGTGTAGTGGTTGGTTGCTTGTGTTGACTAAAAGCATTAAGTGATAAATATTGGTGGTTAGTAATCATGACTTTTGGTATTGCTAATGCTAGTGTCAATGCATATCTATCCAAGGTCAATTTCCTTCAGGGTTGGCCCAATCCCTCTAATACTACATATATAAAGAGTTTATTAATCCTTGGTGGCATGAATTTCTATAGAAAAGTCATTCAACATTTCTCTCACCTCAACGTTCAACCATTTCATCAACTTTCCAATCAAAATAATTTATCATGGGAGTAAAGGACTTAATCCATAATTGAGATTTATCATGCTCACGTGCCATGAAAATCACCTAGAAACCTTGACATGAGCTCTCACTTCAATGTCTTTGGACTAAGATTTGAAAATGAGTGCCATTTATATGTTTTGCATACTACATATGGGTCTTGGGGCCTTGACCATTGTTGTGGTAGGGAAACAAGCCTCAATCCCTTAACCATGGTCAAGGGAGGGAAACAACAACTCAAGCCCCAAACATATCATATCTAGCTCAAGAACCATGAACAAGTCCTCAGGTCACCACACAAGACCATGGATGGGTCACAAGACCTTAGTTATCATCAAAGAATGAAAACAAGTGCCTTATAATATTTTTGAAGATTTTGAAGCTCAAGAGCCTTGAACAAGTCCTCAAACCAACATAACAGAACTTTGGCCTTTAAGAGGGCTATAGGCATCACAATTAGGTTTTGTACATTGATAATGGGTGTAGAGGCATAAACATGGAAAGTTGGAAACAATGGCCTAAAGCCATAAATAAACCTTCTCAAGCTCAACCACCATCGAAAACACCTAAAAACCATGACACGAGTCCTCTCTAGGGAGTATTTGGCATACAAATTGAATATGGGTGACATTATGAGGTATTATTCATCATAGATGGGTCTTAGCTGGTTCATGACCTATGTAACATATCATTCACCTCAAAGTGGAATTTGGGCACCATGAATAAGTTAGTTTTATTTTGAATCAAGAATGGGTGTCAAGGTCTAACCAAGGTCAAGAGAGGGAAATAAGGGACTTTTTCCCTAAGTGAAATTTCTTAGGATTAACTTCTATGAACAACAACTACAACCCACACAACTTCTTAGGATATAGTGTTGGACGAGTCCTTGAGCCATCACATAGGACCCTTGTAGGTTATTTTTGGACTATTTGAGGGATACAAGTACAATAGAAACGGGTCTTGAGGGATTAACATGCAGGTTAATGGGAAAATAAGGGTCTTAATACCTAACTGAACCTTCTTGGTCTCAAATTCCATGGTTAGGTCAGGAGGAAAAAACTTGGACCTTATTCCCTAAACATCACTTCTTAGGATCAATCACCATGAACAACACTTGCAAATTACCATAACACAAGCCTTATCAACTAAGGGGTTTTTAGCATCAGAGTTGGAATATATGGACTCCATTAGGAGGTTTTTTGCACTGAGTATATATCATAGGATCTTGACCATGGTCAAGGAATGAAAACAAGTTGTGCCTTAAGATATTGTTGAATATTCTTGAGCTTAAGAGCCTTGATTAATGACTAGTTCTCGAGCCAACACACGAGTCCATTCTGTGGGTTGTTTTCAAGCCTATGAGTGTGTTATATGAGTTAAGAATTAACATTTATGCATGTTGGAGGTAAGGGGTTACAGGGGTTAAATTATAGAGGATAGTGGTTATGAATTATAAGGGGTTCACCATGTTGCACCTCTCATTTTCATCACTTGTAATTACCTTCTATAGAATTGTTGTCGGAACTATCTTGAAATTTGACATGGAACTTCCAATACACCCATCACAAATTTCTTCCACCGAACCCACACAGTGAACAATGAATGGGGACAACGTTGAAATTTTTTCAATCTGTTCCCGTATGCATTGAAATTCAACATGGTTATACCAGATAGTTTCCTTAATGGTATGGGAGGGTTTCAAGACTTAAGGATGTTTGATGTTCCCACATAATATTTGAGATCGTCCATGTTTTCATCAATGTTCAATATAATGGATGTCTCATTGTCATCATTTGTTATTTCCATCTATATAATGTTTGTCGAAACTCTCTTGAAATGTCATGGCACTCCCAATACACTCATCACCAATGTCATCTTGCATCGACCTCACACAGTGAGTAGTGAATGGGGCCAACATTGAGATTTCTTCAAACTTTGCATGTATGTGTCAAAATTGGACATGGTTAGACTAGACACATGCCTTGACGGTATGTGAGGGTTTCAAGACTCAAGAATGTCCAATGTCCACACATAATCTTTGAGATCATCCATTTTTTCATCAATGTTAATAATGGACTTGTCATTGTCATCATTTGTCATTTCCATATGTATAATATTTCTTGGAAATCTATTGAAATGTCATGGAACTTCCAATTCACCCACCACAAATGTCATGCACCAACCCCACATAGTGAGCAGTGAATGGGGCCAACGTTGAAATTTCTTCAATATGTTCCTGTATCCATCAAAAATTGACATGGTTAGACTAGACACATGCCTTGATAGTATGGGAGGGTTTCAAGACTCAAGGATGTATGATTTCCCCACATAATATTTGAGATCATCCACATTTGCATCAACATTCATCATGCACGTCTCATTGTCAATGTTTGTCATTCCCTTCTATAGAATTGTTGTCGGAACTATCTTGAAATTTGACATGGAATAGACTATCCATGTCAAATTTCGGTGCATGTCAAATTTGAATAGAGTATCCATGTCAAATTTCGTTGCATACAAAAAAATTTTGAAAAATTTCAACGTTGGCCCCATTCACAGGTCACTGTTGCCCATCATGTACTCTAGCCCTAGTACAATGTCTTTTGATATTTGTTTCCTTTAACATTCGACCTAAAAAATTAAAACGAAACGCTAACGAGATGAGACAGTATATAGAGTGGGTCTGTGAGTGATATTTGAGTATAAATATGAATGAATTCAATTCTCTTGGTTTCGAGAATAATTTTTTCTCTACTAAACAAGACAAACCACGTGAAGGTGGAATCTCATATGGCCCCTCCCATCCCTCCCATCGCTCTCAATTCCCCGATACCCAATCTATAAAATAGAAAGAAACAAAAGAAGCATAGCAATCATGCATAGAAACTACCAAAATAAAAATGAAATAAAACTTAAAAACATGTAATTAGCCCACATACAAAATTATTTAAAGAGAATAATTCATACAAATTAAATTATCTAGTTACGCACCTCATCGACTAATGCAACATTTGTATCATCCTTCTTTTGCATCTTCTTATTGATCATCCACCTCGACATCTGTATCAACATCTGGTTCAAAAACAATGTTGAAAGGATTGATGATATCATCATCATCATCAATGTAATTTTTGAGCATATCTTCATCGATATCATCATCAATAACTAACGCATTGTCTCCTATGCCTGGTTCATATTCTTCATCTTCTTCATTTGTCGACCCATATTCTTCCTTCTCTAGCTCTACATCATCTTCTTATTCAATATCATGTTCTTCATCTACAATATAATTTATTGGCCTTCCTCTTGGATCATATCTAACAACAAATGACCAATCCCTCTTACCTGGAACCTTTGAGTGAACGACTTTTTCACATTGACTTGGAAAAACATAGCGGTCATTTTCTTGTTCAAAAATTGTTGTTTTAATAATCAGAAATCCATTGGCATGTTGAATAATGGTTCTTTCCTCATCATGTTCATGTATTCGTAACCTATACCATTTGACATCAAACAAAACTAATTTGAAGGAATTAAAGTCACACTCAATTATATCATTCGAAAACCCATAGTATCTATTTTCAGATTCTCGAGGACATTTTTCATTCCTAGAGGAAACATTAGTGACCTAGAATACTACAGTTATCCCACTATAAGAAGTTTGTTTGGTTTCATCCAACTGTTTGATGCGAAATTTACGACCATTGCACCACATAGTGTTGTGGTGCTTCAATTGCAATATGCCAAACATGTAAAAGATGCATTGTCAATTAATAATAATAATTTTTATATAACTTGGAAAGTATAATCTCAAAAAAACACACCTACAATCACATTAATAGAATATAAAATAACTGAATAAAATGGGTGAATTTTCTTGCCTTTCCATCTTTCAAACAATATGATAAATCTATTTCCCTCTGTCTAACATCAGAATCTCCATTAGGATGAGCTTCTCTAACCAATTCAGACCGTTCTTTCCATGATAACCTATCTCCATGATGTGCTTTACATCTATCGATCCATACCTTCATCCAGTCAAGATTGTTTGCAATGTATAAATGTAGTGCATCCCAATCTTGAGTAGCTGACCGATCAAAAAATCACAATTCACCAATATTAAATATTAGTTATAACCATGGTAAATATTAATAATGATGAAAGAATAAATATTAAATGAGTATGATCATATACACGAAAAAATGAAAAAATATATATTTATTAAAAATATCCACAATTTAATTACCTCTCACTTTCTTCATTGTACCTTTCCCCAACAACTGCTCCCTTTCAAATTTTTTGATGGAGTTCACATCCCAAATGCAATTCACTACATCATATCTTGCGCTGCTAATTTAGGAAGATACTGACTAATATACACCATGGATTCATATACCATGTATACCTCCACCATAGAACCCTAAGGACATGCTCTTTGTCTAACCAAAGCCTTAAATGATTTCAAGTGCCTCTCCAGCATCCACATTGACATTGTGTGTATAGGTCCACACATTTCAATCTCCTCAACTTGGTGTATGAGGTAGTGTTCTTGTGCATTGAAAAATGTTGGAGGTAGATACTTCTGCATTTCACAGATTAATCGAGGAATTTCTCTCTTCCAATACTTTATATCATCTTCATGGACTTCTTTCAATGACAACCATCTACAGATCATGGCACAAGAAAATAGCATGTTTCAACAAAACATAATACATATTACATTACAAGTAAAACACATGTCATTAAGTATAACAAAAAAATTATTTTTTGTTTTGCATATATATTGTAGCTACTTACCTCATGTATTTTCCAAGATCATATATAACTTTTTTGACGTTGTTGTCAAAGTCGTTTGGGAGAGATAGAGGTATAACATACTATAACAATAAAAACGAATCGTTACTTGTTCAAAACTAGAAAAAAAAATCTCAAAAAATGTGTACGACCAATATATAAATATGAATACTAAAATGATTAATTAACTTAATGAAGGTATGCCAATCATGTATTTTTACCCCACCAAATTTACCTTTCTTCGTTAAGATATTCTTTATGTTTGAACAAAAACTTGTGGTAAATTTAATTTTTTGAATGACCAGTTTTACACCATTGCTTTGTTTCTCTGTTAATAACCATGGAAGGTTATTTTGGTCTCCATCGGTATTTGATCGGATCACACTTTTCATTGCATGATTGGCTTCCCGAATGTCATTACAAATTTTGACAATTTTTTCTTTATCCCTCTTGCCATCTGTGATTCTCCATAATGTTTCTGTCACACTCTTCCCGATATGCATTGTATCAAATAAATGAACTATTTTTAGGTCCTTATGGTAAGGAAACCTCATGAATTGAGTGGGATAACATTTCATTCCTTGTGGAAACCCATTATTACTACCTTCATGATGACGACATTGGTGAAGCATAAAAAAAATTAGAACACTATTTATCAAATGTGGTAAAATAAAATGAATAATTAAAATAAAATTTCAAAATATGATTCCATTTATGATACATAAACAAAATGCATACCTCGAGGATTAATTCTGTCATATGCCAACTTCCATAGGTGAGTTGTCATTCTTTGTGGTTTTAGTCTAGTCTCATGTTTCCCATTGAAAAGATCTTTTTCAGTAGTACTATACTTATGGTTCTTAGAGAGGAAGTGTCTATACTCATCAAACACCTCCTTTCCTAAACTTTTTGACCAATGAGATTTCATCTTAGGACCACAAACTGGACATGAAAATTCACTCTTTGTTTGAAGACCTGCAACAGATGGATTAATGTGAACTATTGATATACGAAATGATTATTTAAACAACATGCATGATATATTCAATTAATTATATACTATTCAAGCATGCAATATGGAATGTTACATACCAAAAAAATGTGTTAGTCCTGGGGCATCATGAATTGTCCATAAAAGTATTCCACACCATTGAAATCTCTTCTGCCCAATTGGTTTACATATGTCATACATAGTTATGCCGTCCCATAACTTTAGTAGTTCGTCGATAAGAGGATCGATATACACATTCATATATTTAACTTGGTACTTACCTAATTGTTTGAAATTACACAAAACTACTACCATGGTATGTATATATACATAAATAAATAAATAAAATATGTTATGCAAAAAAAGAGAAAAATGAAAATTTTAAATTCGAAAAATTAATGTAAGCAAATACCTGAAATAATTATTGTCAACATTATGTGCTCCCTCTTTATTGACATTGAAGGAGGAATGTTATTGTTGATAAAAAAAATAGGCCACACTGAGTAAACAAACTAAAGCTCTCCAAATGGATTAACACTGTCAGTTGCTAATGAAAACCTAACATTATGAGGTTCATCTGTAAATTCTGGCCATTTTGCAGCAATTTCCTTAAATGCATAACCATTTGAATGCATTCGAATAAAACCATATTCAATTCTCTTTCATGCATGGTAATCCATAAACTGTGCTATGATTTGGCACCTGAATAGTCGCTGCAAATGCGAAATTATGGGAATATGCTGGAGAACCTTTCGAGGGACTATTTTTGTTACTTGATCTGTTCGATATCTACTGATACCACATACCGGGAATTCTGTTTTTCGATGCATGTCATTCATACCATATAAGATGATCATCATGACATGTATCTATACTTTGATACTCCATTCCAATTTCTTTCATAATGGCATGTAAATCTCGATATGTGCAAGGTAAAATATTTGACGAGGGTAAAAAAAATTCACTTAACAATCTAAAACATAAAAAATAAATAGTTAATGTAAAGAATAGTAATTGTAAATATTGCATTTTTATTTTACACGTTAATTAACACTAAAAAAGATGGGGAAAAGTCAACCTTTGTGTAGATGTGATGAAACATTCTCGAAGATTTCGTTTGTGAGTTCAATTCTTCCTTTGTCGGTGACCTCGACTAGAGAGTTTTCCCCCATCAGAATAGGAAGAACTTTGCAAGAATCCAATGAAGAATATACTTATTTTGTGGCTATCATGTGGTGTGATGCCTCTGAATCTATGACCCAAGCATTGGGAGATGAGTTGATGGCAATCAAAGCATGGCTAGAATTTCCTTTCTTGAGATTCTGATCTTTTGGCATCTTCTTCTTGGAACCCTTCGGGATGCGATCTACAAGGTTGTTTTGTTGAATTATTTAGGACATTTGATATATATGTTTTTGCATACATGTGGATTCTGGATGGAATACTTTATGGCAGTAAGTGCATTTCTCCCCTTTTCTTCCCTTTCCACCTTTAGATCCGGAGGCATCGTTGAAGGGTTTTGAGTACCCTTCCTTCTTTGGATTTTCATGTGATTTCATTTTGTCTTTGTCTTTAGATTTCTTATTTTGATGAACACTACCATCTTGCACAATAAGTGAATGCGCCTTTGGGCCTTTGATTTTTCCCATATTGATGAGCTTGTTTTTCTCTTGTGTTAGAGACTCGATAAAGGCCTCAAGGGAGAGCATCGTCTAGGTGGCTCCAGAGGCGATCCTAAGTGAATGAAATGTAGATACAAACATTGATTATTCTGTACCAAGTTTGGAGAGAATGGTAAGAACCATTTGTTTCTCCTCCTTATATTTATCAACCCTGCAAGCCTTGAGTTGAGACAACAAATCCTTATATTTGGTAAATAAATCTTGGAGATTGTCAAAGGTTTTTTGATCCAAAGTGAGAAATTCCACCTCGAGCATGTGTCCTCTCATTTAGTCCTATTTTCCAAAAATCCCTTCCATGGTGGTCCAAGTTTCATTTGGGGTTTTACAGGAGGATATGTGAAAGAGGAGTTCATGAGAAATGAGACTGCAAATTGTTCCAAACGCTTCATCCATTCGATTTAGATACTTGTATTTTTCTATGGCTGATGTTGGTTTTGTCTCTGTGTTCATGGTTAACCTGTATAATCCTCTACCTCGAATATGCATTATCATCTTCTCCTTCCATGCAAATAAATTGTACGGTGTAAGAATGAATTCTTTTGGAAATTCCATTTTTTTTCGTTGTCTTCAATCTTTAGTACCTGCAAACATAATATGGTGTGTATTTTCCCTAGCAATTCGTCGGCTCTGATACCATGTAAATTTCTTGAACCTGCACATAATAGATCTAGCTAGCAAATGATATACACAATTTACAGAGAAAATATGAGAGAAGACAAACATGAGAGAAAGAATGGAAGAATTCTCATTAACCAAATGAATGAATGATAATTTACACATGATATACTATGTATAACTCAACTAATTCTCACTGGAGGAGACACCAATGTTCCAGAGTGGTTGTCTAGAGTGATTTGGACACACACCAACAATTACATGATTAAACTGTCACCTAGTCTAGTCTTTGAGGCAGTTACAGAAGTGAATTGGCACCTAGTTTGAGTTAACTAGTCTCTTAGTCTTCAGTTCACTGACATAAACATAGTGAAGTGAGGAGGAGATCAGGGAATCATGAGTAATGTGCTAGTTTGGTGATAATACCAAGGACAATGCTCATTATCTGGTGATGATCCCATTGTTTCATGGTGATGATCCCAATGTGGCATCTAGACTCCACTCAACTGATCAAATTGAAGTGTGAATTGAAGAGAATATTCTCCTAGAGGAATATTCTCTCTAGAATATAGGAGACTGAATAATGACTAGTAAACATAGGGAAAACCTTAGGAAAAATAAATCCTAGGTGTGTGTGAAGTATCTCCAATAGAAGGCCTAGAGTATATAAATTTTGTTGATGCTAGAATGCATTTAGATAAAGTGTTAGTTGCATATTGTGTTATGATTGGTTATTGGATCATAAGCAAGTCAAGTCATGAGACATATGCTTGATATAACAATAAATATCCATATATTTAGTCATGTGTGATACCATGAGATGGTTGGATATGGAAGGGCTATATCATTATGTTGGTGCTCAATGGTATCTACTGTATAGTTGATGTTTGGACTACAACCTCTTTGTCGAAACTGAAGAAAACTTAAGAATTATATTATCGGTGTTGTTTGGGTTGAAAATGAAGGTATCCAAATAGTCAGGAAAGAAGTAGGCCGTTTGTGGATGATGTGTTGAGGTGTTGGCTAGACCTTCCAACTCACCTTGGTGAATGCATGACATAGTTATGTGGTATTATGTAGTCAATGCAGGGATGCATTGTGTAAATGTGGCCATGAGTATTGGCACATTGTTTGCTATTTTATTTAGTAATTAATTGTTGCATTATGAAAATCTTGTGGTGTTGAAAATACCTAATAATGGATAGGTGCATTATATTTAATATGAATACTAGTTTAAAGTGATTGAATTGTTGTTTGTTACAATGTTGAGATCACTTTTTGGAGCTATTAAAAGTCTTACAAGTGGTATTACATGAATTATTGAATGCATTTTGGTGAATGCATGTATATATTATATAACATAGAAATGATTATGCTAACAAATGAAATGATGTGAGTATTTCTAACTCATGAAGTTGAAAACACTTCAAGAGTTGTTAGATATTGCAACAAGAAAGTTGCAAGTTAAAGTAGTTACATAATGATAAATCATCGAAAATCTCTATCAGGGGAACAAAGTGATAGAAATATTGATGGATAGAAGATATAAAATATTGGTTGATAATACATCTGTAGAGAATGATGGGTTCATTCCAATTGATAGTTGGATTAATGGAAGTGATTGAATTGTATTTGTAAACAATTCTGAGATCATTTTGTGAATTTGTTTTGAATTATTACCATGAAAATATATATATCATGTACATGAGATACTAACAGTTTGTTTGGTTGAGTATAAATTGAGGAAATTGCAGGTAGAATGGTCTTGGATATGGAAGGAATGTACTCCTATAAGGAAGACCAATTCTTGGTGTTGCAAGAGCCAAACATTATGAGCATAAATTTTATGCCTGGGAATTTTATTTCCTGTATATAAACATATTTGAGAAATTAAAAGAATTGTTATGATATGCTAACAATTGGTTTGGTTGATTGAAGGTTGAGAAAATTGAATGAATAATGGTAATGAGTATGGAATTGTTGTAAGACATAATAAACATTGATTCCTACAACTGCAAGAGCCAAATGAATTATGAGCAGGAAGATCATGCTTTGAAATTTTTATTTTCCTATATAAAACAAATTTGACATGTATGATTGAAAATTGTTATAATGATATCTCATAATGAATTTATGTGTATAATACAAATGAGATGTTGTCTATGCAAGATGGAAGCTCGGGAAAAAGAGCACTACAAGGAAATCAAGCTCAATGATGAAGGAATAAAATGAAGAAATTCCAATGGACTTGTTGCAACTAGAGTTCTTGGAGCCACAACTCTGAAACTTCCTAGTTGAGTGCATTGGATCCCTGGAGATAAGTGGAACAACCTAAGGGACTGCATGGAAAAGAAAGAGGTCCATTTCTTTGAGTCAAGCAGGATGATAGGGAAGGAGAACTTGTTGGTTGGAACTGCTTCCATAAATACAAATTATGAAGATCATTATACATGATTGGGTTAGAATGCCTTTGTATACATGTTTAATTTTAGGCCAGAGTGCCTATGTATATAAGAGTTGGTTGGATTACCTCTGTGGATTAAAGCCATAGGGCATATATTTGTAATGTTAATAACATCGAAATGGTGTTGTGCACTAAGGACAATGCCAAAATAAGGGGAGGGGGATGTAACACCCTGTTTTTAATCCCTATGAACTATAATGTATTACGTAATTGTGACTTGGGCTGGTGAGCAGGTAAAGTTGAAAAGGGGCCAGAGTGCCTAGGAAATGTAATACATATATATATACATTAATGAAAAAATACACTGCTAGCTGCAATATGGAAAAGGACAAAAGAGATAGGGGGATATGATTCCATGAGAGAGGGGGCTTAAGGGGATACGTCTTTTTATTATATTTTATTTACCCATAATTGATTTTATGGAGAAAAGTGGTTCCATGATCTTCTTGGGAGGAAGTCCATGTGGTTCTTGTTTTCATGTAATTATATAAACATCCCTTATGGTTTGTTTTGTGGGTTCACTTTTTCTCATTCATTCACTCTTACACCCT
Source organism: Picea glauca (assembly GCA_000966675.3). Lineage (NCBI taxonomy): Eukaryota > Viridiplantae > Streptophyta > Pinopsida > Pinales > Pinaceae > Picea > Picea glauca. The sequence continues at coordinate 328,857 of JZKD02S2318476.1, read as the reverse complement.
TTTCACTCTTTCATTTTTGGTGCCTCATTCTTGCTAATTTGTGTTCTCTTGGTCTAAGTATGAAAAACAATAGTTGGAAGAGGAGATCCATTGCTATATGGTTGTAACAAATTACTGACTATTCCAGGAGGGAATGTATTCCTGAGTGCATGAGATTGATGGAAGTTTGAAAAGAACTATCCACAACTGAGAATCCTTGGAGTTTCCAATAGGGAGATTTCCTAACCACTAGCACTAGATCCCTAGAGAGAAATGGAACAACCTGAGAGAATGAATGGTAGAGAAAGGTGTTCATTGCTTTTATGTGTGCAGGATGAATGGGAAAGAGAGATGAAAATTAGGATTTGTTGTGTGGTTGGGACACCTGAGAGCTATTTAGCCAACTATTGTGTGCTTTAGATTTGGCCTAGGACCGGTCCTTGTGGATAATAGCCATGGATCAGGGGTGACCTATTGTTGAGAGTAAATGAACATAAATGTCTATGGTTGGGAGGAGCTTCCTTGGTATACAACCAGTTGGTGAATGTTTAGTTGCAAATATAAGTGTTCTCTGTATTTTCTGCTATGTATTTCATTATGTTTGAGATGTATTTCTTTGTGCATGCTTGTTAGTTATTTTTTGTGAATGAAACACAATTTATTTATTTTATGATGTAGCATGGATATTGATTAATGCATGTGAGTTTTTCATTCTTCATTTCGAATGAATTATTATCAGAATTTGAAATTGGTTCAAAAGTGAGTTTTGGAGGTAGCCTGGCCAGCCTGTGGGTGGCTGGGTACATTACAAAAAAGAAAGAGTTATTTTTTAAACAATCTGGTAACACACAATGAAGGATCTAGATAAAAAAACACACAAAGGAATGCTTGTAGATCAACAAAAACATGAAGGCCAATGTGTTACCTCCAAGATCTACACCAAAAGATTTCTTCTAACTTCTTTGTGTAACCCTTTTCTTTTGTTTCCCAATCCTTAGTGATTTTCTTCATGTCTTATAATTTATGTTGGGAGTCAACCTATCAATGTAAGAAAGCATTCAAATGTATAAAATATTAAAACGCTCAAGAAACAATTAAATTATGACATATGAGGTCCCATTCAAGGTACTTGAAACATCTTCAAATTAAATAGTCATTAAAATGATTTGGATAACATACCTCCCTTGATCACAGCTCATCCATCATTATGTTTGTCTTATACCTGCAGTACCACATCAATCAAGCTCCATAAATATCTATAAAATGAATACAACTCATATTGGTAGAATTATTTACTCTAAGATGCATTTTTATGAGAATTTCATAACATACCTTGACAATGCTTCCAAGCACCTTATAAACCTTCTTTTTGGACTAGTCCCTCAGCATCCTAAATTCAAACATGGATTTACTCGATGAGAAAAAAATACAAACGTGATAGATATATAACTAAATAGAAATCATGAATATGCTCCTCTTGGTTTCGATAATAATTTATTGGAGCGATATAATCTTGGAGAAAAAGTCCCTTGATCGTAAGGAGCAACAATGAAGTCAACATTGACTATGTTGTTTCTCCGTTGGATCAAGGGAGGTTTTATCCAAGATTAAACATGTCCAATAAATTATTATCTATTGAACAAGGACAACCACGTGAAGGTGGAAGCTCCTATGGCCCCTCCCCCCCTCACATCACTCTCAATTCCCCAGTACCCAATTGTAGGCAGCCAACCCATTTTTTTGATTGCTCTCAAAAAGCTGCCTACACCCCTTGCGGTATCATGACAAATCATTGTCACTTTATGCTAATCGACATTCATCTTATCTTTACGACCATCGCAATTCAATTTTGTTTTAGTTTTCACAACTACAAGTGTGAAAACACTTCTTTTCGTTGATTAGACTGCCGTCGTTTTTGGTTAATGCTCGATCACTGGTTTATCATCTAATTGCTAAATGTTGTATTAAACTTATATTCTTGAGCATTATCCTACCTTGATTGCATATTTGGATGTATTT
>JZKD02S2318476.1:300541-311590 GCA_000966675.3 Picea glauca | reverse complement strand
TCAATTGCAATTCGAATTTACCTACAATAGGACAGAAATATCAAATTAGAAGGATATTTCAGTAACAAAATACAAAAAAAAATGATCCTACAGACTTAGCTACAGAATCATCTGATTCTGTAGCTAGTCTAAAATAGACTATGGAATCAGACAACAATCAAATGAAATCAAATCCAATCATCCTTTAACAATCATCAAAAAATGAAATACTAATTTATCATTCAAATTATAAACAATATCAAATTGAAACAGAGTAAAGAATGTTCTGTTTTCAGTTACCATAAAACATGGTCGAATCTTGGTAGGCCTGTTTCGTATCAAACGAAATTACAAGTAAATCGTGATGTAATCAAAATCGATATAGTTACAATCGAACACAATCCAAATCGATTGGTCATATTTGGGCATAAAATTCATATCATTTTAATCAAACATCAAACTGTTATGATTCTAATCAAAACAAAATACGCATAACAGTATCCACAAACTTTGCCATAGTCTTCGGTCACTGAGTGTCATACATTCAACAGATATGACCGAAATAATAATCGTAACCATCATTGACTTGTTATAGTCATATCAACAAATTAATATCATTCAATTAAGTGCAATGATAGGTAAATTGTTTTAATTGTAATCGAATGAAATCATAATCAATGAATATCAACCCAACTATTTTCGTGATCGATCATCACACAGTCGACAAATAGGGGCGTGATAAAATCAATAGAATCCATGAACTAGGCAATAATTGACACAAATATTCACTGAGTTAATTATAGAAACGAATCGTAATCCTAGGTAGAATCAAAATAAAAAATATATGAATCGAGATGGTCAAACAATGTGAATCGAATCAGTTGCAATCTGGTTATGTATTATCAGAATAGTATTAGAATTGGTCGAAAGACAAGGAAAATAGTTAACCCATTTTTCAATCATATCAAATAGAACATAACCAATTCAAATCGTGCCATTTGACTGTGTTCAAAATCGGAATACCAGCAACAGCTTGTGTTTAGAAAATAATAACAACTTCAACGATTAACAGAGCATCCAATTGAAACTAATTTAGAACAAATCAAATCCAATCACGATCAAATCAAATCAGAACTAAATCTAATTAAAACTTAAACGATAATCAAAAATTGATTTAACAAAAAAAAATCGTATACAACAGTGAATGCTTGTGTGACAGAGAAGGTCAACGGTGTACAGAGAGTTTATTAATGTGCCATATAAATAGATGAAAGTCATACCAATGAGGTTGCTGAAGCAATGCCAATTTCGAATTGACGACTGCTGTAGCCGACTCGACGTTCTTGAAGAGAATTGATCCTGTTGTTCGCTGTCTCTTGTCAGTGGGTTGAGCCTTGGCTTTATGACTGGTGAGTCTTGCCACTTGATCCTCCAGAGCATGAATTCTGGATTGCAACATTGGCACATCTAAGTAGTATCTTTCCAACCATAAGCCACACTGTTCACACGGAGGAGTTGCTGGTTGAGCAGGAGAGGGTTTCGACGAGTCACCGAGGGTTCCACAAGGAATTTTAATGCCTGGAAAATTGGGATCATCCCACAAACACGGTGGTAGGTTTCTTACAAAGTCGTATGAGGGTTTGTCAATCAACCCTTCCGAGTAGGGATACTCATTTGCAAGGAAACGTTCAATCTCAGTATCGGAATCTTCACTGACCACGATAGGCTTAGGATTAGCAAGAATTTTGGGTTTATTCCTAGCCATGCGAGAAATCAACCGGGCATTTTTCTTTCCTTTAGATTTTATACCATCTTTAGCTTTAGGATTTTTGGCTACGGGTTTAGCAATTTCAACCTGTTGGTCACATAATTGGGTAGAATAGTAGGTGGCTTGGGTAGAGGTTTGGGTAGCAAAATGCTGTAAGGCACAGGGGGGATAGGTTTGCTTTCGCTCACCACAAGCTTATCAACCTGTGGTGGGCTTGAGTCTTCAAAGCCATTACAACTGAGAAAAACACTCCAACAGTAATGACGTAACCCCAATTCATAAACCATAAGAATTTTAGTTAACCCGAAATGGAAAAGGCTGGTATCGGCCTGGTTGCATTTATACCTTTTATCCATTTTAAACAAACTCCTATGCAGGTAGTGAGGCATGTATATTCAAAACCCATGAAAACCATAAGAAGCCGAAGGTGATACATGAAAATGAAACCATACCTGCCCTTGCAGGTTATGAATTGTTTAATTACCAATAGCAAGTCGTGCCAGCGTTGCTTCAGCATGTTTGCGGGCAAACCCTTGTCACAAGAATTAACCTTTCGTGAATGGAAGAGTAACGTCCACGGGACATCTTCCAGCTTGCAATTTTTTGACCACTTCTGTCTAGTAGTAGGCAAACTGGTAGCCAAACTAAGAAATTTTTCATTAATCTCCAGCTGCACATCCCCAACCTTGGCTCGGCAGCCATCGAAAGTTAACGCAAATTGCCGAGCCACACCAGTGTTAAAACCATCAAACCTTCGGATGAACGGGAGCCATCCGAATTCTTCCAAATCACTATAAACACCATCAAACATTAACAGTGCCTGGTTTCCATTGGGCTCAGTCCTTACGACCGGAGCCATGGCGCGAGCATTATGGTAGGGTTTGGATCAAACACACAGGAGCATAATCGGTAGGGCTAACAACTACAAATGCTAAACGAGGGGGAAAATAAATATGCATGTGCGAAGGTGGTGGGTTAGTTCACCGCCATGCAGGATCATAATGGCACAGTACAGTGCTGTTCCATCCATCATAATATCATTTAAACCATATGAATCGGCCAAGCCGAATCGGTGAATAACCATATCAACGTGCCACTGATCAAATGTAAAACCAAAACCATATGTTATATTAATGCACCAAGTGTATAATTGAAACCAACATGAAATCCAAGAGTTTCACCAACGCGCTAAGTGTAAAGCATTGCCATGACATCAAAACTCACCTTTGGTCCATGCGCTTATAGCATAATATATAATCAAAGTTTTATAAAACACTATGTCAAATGATTCTATAAAATTGACAAGTCAAAAGTTTATGAAAATAAGGATTGTATCACATAAAACTAGATCAACCATGACCCTTATGAAATTGAATACAAACCATGACTCAATATGCTCAAAGTCTTATCAATCAAATTGCGCAATCAAAGTAAAAGTAGGTGAATGTCATTCCAACCATTTAATAGCAAACCAAAGTAAGTGCTTTTCAGAATATCAATGAGAAAGTCATGACAGTCCAAATAACGATGGAGGGGTTTTCACGCTTTCAGTTGTGAAAACTAAATCGAAACTGATTTGTAATTGTCGCATGAAATAAAAAGAATTTATGTTTGAAAATGCGACAATGACTTGACGTTCAAGAGACAAAAGGTGTAGACAGTTTATACGACAAAAAATATTGTATTGGCTGCCAACAATGGCGACATACTGGGAGAAGCAGTTATCTCTGTCGAAAGAAACAGATTCAGATTAGGACAACAAAGAAAATTTCAACTTAAAAACAACAACCAGAAAATCGTACAATCATCACCATTTACTATCTTTTTCAGCCATGTTTTAAAAGACGTAAACTAATAACAGTCTTTAAGATTAGTAAGCCATGATTTTTATGATAAAATATTCAATACCGTTGGCATGGCCACTGCTGCCAGCAGGCGTACATAGCCTTGATAGGGTTGCCATTTAACCCACTCGGACGTTTGTATCCTGTCAAGAAGTTCTAGATCAGAATAAAGGACTTTTAAAAGAGGTTTCTTATAATTTTATAGATTTTCATTTGCCCGACATTGCTTCGCTCCCAGCAGGCCTGTTCAGTACCCCGCAAAGTTGTCTTGGTGCCATGCTTGCATTTACCCGCTGCCAGCAGACTTGTTCAGTATCCCGGCGGGTTTACAAACACTTCCCACATCTCTTATTGATATTTTTATTTTATTTTTGTGGATAGTTGAGCGGGGTGACGCTGAAAAATCTTGATAGCTTATCATATTTTTTTCAGACCTCATCAGAATTTTTTTAGTACTGTCCTTTATTTAGCTCCAAAAATGTTTTATTTCTAAAACAACTTGCTATGACGGGGAGACATCCTTTTGAGTTATTCCTTTACGGAACAGGGACAACGTAAAAAGATAAAGATGATCATGACAAACTTCACTCAGAGATTGAAATAAGCAAACTTCTTTCAAACAGAATTTTCCAACATCATTTTTAGAAATATATCACTGATGTTCGTACAATCTTTCAGAAGTTATTTCATCGAAGAGATTTTCCCATGGTCTTTGTCTGAATGGCTCAGTGTACAGGCATGCATATGTTTCAAAAACACACAAAACTGATCACTCAAATCAAAATCAAACAAGAATCAAATGAAAAGGAATGAAAACAAAAGAAATATTTACATAATATACAAGGGCAAAAATCAAGCAAAGTATCTTTTCAGGTCTTGACCATTCACCGAGTAGGTGTCAAGCTGCCCTTCAAGATTCTGCAATCGAAAGGAACTAGGACCCAACTTTTCAGCAATCAAAAATCGCCCAAGCCACAAATTTTGAAACTTGGTATGCTCACCCTTCCCTTCGTGTGGTTTGTCCCACTTTAAGACAAGATCGCCTACTTCAAAATTCCTATCAGAAGCAGAGTTAGAATCGAACCAACTTTTAATCATTTGTTGATGTTGGTCTAACTTACTCTTAGATTGGGTTCTTACTTCTTCTAACTTCATCAAAGCGTTAATACGACTTTGTAAAGGGGGACAATCTTCTTCTTGAACTTTTTGTGACAATTGGAGCAAAGGAAGAAGAATGTGTGGTGGCAGAATAACTTCTCTGCCATAAACGAGAAAAAAGGGGGAGTTACCTATAGCAGCTTTGGGTGTTACCCTATCAACCCATAGTGCATTCAGTAGTGCCATGTGCCAATTCTTGTGATTTTCAAGCACAGTTCTCTTGATAATTTTGATCAAGTTCTTGTTTGTTGATTCTGCTAAGCCATTGCCCTGGGGGTAGTAACTAGCAGAATACTTCAGCTTTATTCCTTTCTCTAAGGCGAACTCACTCATCTCAAGAGAAGAAAAGTATGAACCGTTATCAAAGACTAGACAATCAGGGATGCCAAAATGGGTGATGATATTTAAGTTAAGAAAAGTGATCACCTGACTTGTGTTAACAGTTCTTAGCGCGACGACTTTAGACCATCGAGTAAAGTAATCAGTGGCTGTCACAATATACTTGTGTTGTTGTGAGGATGGAGGGTTAATAGGACCAATGATATCAAGGCCCCATTGCTGGAAAGGAGAATCGACTGTGACAGGTTGCAAAGGGAAGGCTGGTTTTTGCAATCGCCCTAATGTTTTCTGACACATGATACATTTACGGCACAAGGCATGGGCATCTCTAAAAAGCGTTGGCCAGTAATAACCATCTCTTAAAACCTTATGAGCAGTGGTATCGCCACCGAAGTGACCACCAGCTTCTCCTGCATGCAACTCAAGAAAGACTCTTTCCGCTTCGTCCTTTTCAAGACAACGCATCAGCACGCCGTCAAAATTCTGACAAAACAGTATACCGTTAATTAGATGAAAGGAGGCAGACTTTAGTCTCAATGCTCTTCTCTTGGTAGGGTCAAGGTGACGAGGTGCTGATCCATGTTCAAGACAAAATCTAATATCGTCGTACCAAGGACTTACGAGGCTTTGTGCGCAACAACTCAAATTCTGATCGTGTTGTTCTAGGTCCGACGTATCACTATCTTTTTGCTGTTTGGTTTCTGAATCAATAACCAACTTACACAATCCTTGGCCTCTCACGATCTATGCTGGGGTGATCTCTAAGTCATACTCCTGCAAGGAGGTGACCCAGTTGGCTCTTTTCTCTCCTAGCTCCTTTTGCACTAACAAGTTCCTAACGGCAGGGTAGGGGACAATGACCTTCGTCCTTGACTTCAGAAGATATGACCGGAAATGCTTAACTTCCTTGAAGACAACATAGGCTTGCTGATCGACCGCTGGGTAGTTAAGTTCAGCACCTTTGAAAGCAGAGCTCATAAAGGCGATGGGTACTTCGTTGTTCTCAGAATTCTTCTGAGTTAGGACCGCGGCATAGGAACGATTAGAGGCAAAAGTATACAGTGTATAGTCTTGAGAGAAATCAGGGCTCATGAGAGACGGAGTGTCAATTATGGCCTTATTTATATCGTTAAAATCTTGGTTTTCAGTGGGTCCCCAGTGATATTGGGTGTCCTTCTTAATTAGGTTCTGGAGAGGTCTGACCATTTCGGAGAAACTGGGGACGAATCTTCTCACGAAATTGATCTGGCCTAGGAAGGACTGCATGGATTTTTTGGAGGTAGGTGGGGGAAGTTTAGCAATGACTTGCGTCCTCTCGGGGTCAATAATCATTCCATCACTAGACACAATGAATCCTAGTAATTTACCCTGTTCTACTGCAAAGATGGACTTCTTGGGGTTCAAGGAGATGCTGTATTTACGACATCATAGCAGAACGACTCGTAAGTGAGCTAGATGATTGTCTTTGTTTTTGGAATAAACAATCACATCATCTAAGTAGACTACTACATAGTGATTGATTAAGCCTCTAAAATCAATGTTCATTGCTCTCTGAAAGGTAGCACCGACATTAATCAATCCAAAGGGCATTTTGCGATAATCATAAGTGCCCCACAGGGTACAGAAGGTAGTTTTTAATTGGTCCAATGGAGACATCAAGACTTGGTTGTATCTAGAGAAACCATCTAGTAAGGATAGTCTCTTGGAACCAGATAATTGTTACAAGATCTGTTCCATGGGAGGGACAGGATAATTATCTTTATCAGACGCTTTGTTGAGGTTTCGGAAATCGACACAATGTCGAATTTCCCCGTTTTTCTTCTGCACTGGGACGAGGTTGGATACCCATTGAGTGTGCCTAACAGGAAAAATCATTTTAGCACTTAGGAGTTTATTCAATTCTTTTTGTACGATCGGTTCTAACTTAGGATGCATTTTCCTCAGTTTTTGTTGGAAGGGTAAGGTTTGGGGTTTCATTGGGATGACATGCTGTATAATATTAGGATCAAATGTCTTAAGATCATCGTAATTCCATGCAAAGACATCATTAAATTCTTTAAATAATTTAACAAAAGCATCCTTTTCTTGTCTAGAACATCCCAAGCCTAAATTGATACACTGAGGATTTTCATTAGTCCCTAAATTGACTTTTTCATAAGACAATGAGGAACTGTTGGTTTTGCAATTGACCGTCTTTTTAAATTTATCTTCAAAATCATAAAAATTTTCTAGTCTAACAACAGATTTGGGTATGAGATTTACCATGTCCGATAGAGCTTCAGAATATTTCGGATTAGCTATTACCGTAAAGTCGTGCAAATTGTCTTCGTGTGTTTGTTCATCTATTATTGATCCTTGAAAGGTTTCTTCCATGAGCAGAAAGTTAATGATCTGCTGATCATCGTCAAATACTCTCCAGTTTGTGATATTGTCCGGAACAGATGGTCGAAACAACAGCTCCACGGATAATGTGTTTGGGGATAAGCCTTATGCAAGAAGAAGTTTAGAGGCAACATTAGCTAGTAGATCTGCTTCAACATAATTTGATCTAGGAATGGAATTTATATTAAAAGAAGAAAATTTGTTCATTAAACTCCATACCTCAGTCTGGTAACTTTTGAGATGAGGGGAAAGACAGTGTATATAATTTCTCACCTGTCTAACCACTATTTCAGAGTCGTCGAATGCAATCAGATTTTGAATGTGCATGTCCAAGGATTTTCTGAGACCTTGTAATAAAGCCTCATATTCTGCAATATTGTTAGTACATTCAAACTCTAATCTACAAGCCAATAATTTCTTGTTACCTGCTGGATCGATAATGATGCAGCCTGCACCAGCTCCTTCTTTAGACTTGGCACCGTCGAAATACAAAGAGCAAATTTGATTTCTATCGGGCTCACAGGACTGTTGGATAGAAGCTATTGGTTGCGTACATGCTAGGATCTCGGCTTGATGTTGCGGATTGTTGATAGGTGAAACTTTAGCCATGAAATTTTCGAAGTAGGTGTCCATTCCTTTGACTTCAGGTGCATCAACGGGAGGTGTGTATGGTTCATTAGGATCATTCAAGTCTGTTACCGTGAACTTGAGGTAACACTCATGATTCACTCTGATTTTGTTAGGCTTACCATTTTCTAGAAGCCATAAGTGAGACCAGTCCATTGCGAAGTAACCTTGTAGCTGCTCCGACCAGTCCCTGCTAAAAAACATACCATACACTTCTGGAATATCTACCACAATTATATCAATAATCTAATGAACCTTTGGGTTAGACGATAATCTAATCAAGACATTTTTTAGTTCGCCTATAACTTTAACGTCTGATCGATCAAGTTGTATAATTTTCAAAGAAGAGGGCTCAACTTCGGCATTAATATTTTGGCGGACTGACCAAGGCATCACATTGGATGATGCTTCTGAGTCAACCATACAATTATGCACATTTCTGTTGAAGATTTTGAAAGTTAAAATAAAAGGAGGTACATTCTTGCGAGTATTCAGAGTGGTAGCTTTTGTTTTATTACTCGCAGTTTCTAAGACTACTTTATCTGAATTATTTACACTATTTACATTGTTTACAGGAGTTACATGAAGGCTTCCTTTATCTTGAATATCAGGATTATTTTTTGTGGAAGTCTTCTAAGGCACTTTGCTTTGCACAACCTTATTGTTGTTTGAATTACCATTCTTGCCATTTTTTGAAATATTTTGCAACATCTTTTTTAACAAAAATGGAAACTTCAACAACTCATAAATAGAAATGTTAGCCCTTAATTTCTTAAGATCTTCAACAACATCATAATCTAATTTAGGACTGACATTACTCTGTTTAGCTTCTACTGATTTAGATGGCTTTGGAGGTAAAGTTGTAGTGTTCTCGACAGGAGGTTTGTTTTCCATCTTGCTCCTAGTGTTGTAAGGGTGAATAGTCTCAAAGTTGGCTTGGAAGATACTATCTGAGAGGTGTCCAAAAATATTTGGGGAAGACTCTTCTTCTTGAGTGGTTTCTTGCTCGACTTCCTCTTGAGGAATATCAGGAGGGATCAAGTCATCCTGGGCTCCTAGAATTGTCTAGAGAGCACATTGCAAACTCTCTAGGTTCAAGCCTTTGGGATTTGGATTAGGCCGGTTGGTTTGAAAAGGCTTTCAGAAAGGAGGTTTGTAGGGTCCTTTACTCGAAGAAGCTTCTTCAGTTGACCTTTTTAAATCTATAACTTGATTAGACAATTTTTGTACAGCTTTGGTTAAATTTTCCAAATCAGAGTTTTCAGGTTGTGTTTTGTTTTGCGTAGGTCTGGGAAGAATTTCAATCTTCTTTTTGGAAGAAGCAACAGTTTCATTTTCGTTGCTAGAAGAGTCCTTAAGGCTGAGTATGTCTTTTTCAATCTGAGTAGCCTCTTCAAAGGATTCTAACAACGTGGCCTTTTTAGATCTTTTTACCCAAATAGATATACTTTGATGTAGAGCTTTAGTATAGTAAGCTATTACAAGGCTTTCAGCAGGCATAGAGTCTGCAGGGATTCTAATCTTAAGTGTTAAAAATCTTTGATTAAAATCTTTAACTTTTTCTTTCGAGTTCATTTTTAAGCTTGAAAGATCCATGACTAAAACTGCTGGAGGTTTTCCATCTCCTAATTTTTCCAAAAATCAAGATTCAAACTTTTCCCAAGACACTATGGTATGGGGCTGTTGGGCGAAGTACCAAGTGGACGCATTACCCTCAAAGGTGTAAGGGAACAACCTACAGACGACATCTTCATGTTCAACATTACAGAGTCTGATGGCTAACATAAATTTTTTGATATGATCTTCAACTATTTGTTTTGAATCGGGATCAAACATAGGCAGCCATTTCTCCGGGTGCTTAGGTAAAGGATGTTGGGCTCCAGGTACAACTACTGCATCCTAGTCCAACCAAGGTCTAGCAGGGTTGTTCTGATTTGCCATTGGGGTAGTGGGTGTAGGAGGACAAGAAGGTGAAGTGCCTTCGTCGGAAGAGGAATCTCCCCAAGAAGAGGAAGGAGATGAAGGAGGTGGTGAAGGAGGTATCCCATATCCTCCTGCAGCAAGATTTGTGTTTGGATCTGTAGGATTCACAGTGGGATCTATATCGCCTAACTGTTCTCTGATATCAGAGAAGTCTAAAGGTTGACCCCACGGGTGGTTTGGTCGCCTAAGGCTAGCTAAGGCACTATGTGTTTTGATAAGAGATTGACGAATGATATCTTGGAGATCACCACCTGTAGGATTAGGGGTTGTTGGCTCAACTGTGATCTGCAGATCCTCGGTTGAAGTAGTTGTTGTTTGAGGGGGGATATTATCTTGTGAACGGCTTTTGGTCACTATAGGGGTGCGATTAGGTGGAGGGGGAGTATTGCGACCGCCTCGTGCCATTAATTAAGCTCAGGCCCTCCTTCTAGCGCCATTTGTTGATGGGTGAAATTGACCGTCCGTCAACTGGGAGAGTGGAACCGGTCCGGGGTTGTCTAAATAACCCAAGCCGTTTGAAATGGACGACCCTGACGAGTTTAACGACTCCGTTGGCCGCTCTAAGGTCTTCTATGAAAACCAAAGAGAGAATTGATCTGAGCTAAGTAATCTAAAACAAACTAAACTATAACTAAATACAAGAAACTAACTAAAATAAAAGAAACTAGAAACTAATAAAACAAAGAAAAGGAACTAATATACTAAATATAAACTACTCTAACTATTCTATCTACAAACTGATAATAACTCAAATCAACTATCTAATTATCAGCTGCTATATTACTTATTCACAAATGTACACTATAAACAATCTACAGATTTGATTAAAACCTGCAAAACTCATGTATTTTCTTCCCTAAGACAGCCAAGAATCTCTTTTTGATTTTTATATTTTATGAAAAAGAAATAAACATTACTGAAATTAAACAATCTAATATATTTTACTGAAATTAAACAATCTAATATAAA
>JZKD02S2318476.1:282550-292715 GCA_000966675.3 Picea glauca | reverse complement strand
AAGGAGGTTGCCCCCTCGAAGAGGCTTATTATCTGAAATTATCTCTTTTTCAAGGCGTTGAGTACTTTTCCTGAGGTTTTTCTATGCTATATTGTTGTTTGGTTCTTAACATTTAAAGCTTCATCTAAACAACCTTCTCTACACAGGAAATAGATTACTTTTGCACAAACAAATTCATGTTCCAAGAAAACTTAAGAAGGCCTTTCCATTGGCATATAGATTTTGATTAAAAAAACACTAATCCAACTCTTCTTTTATTGCCACTGTAATTCCTCCTGAACAAAAATATTCTCCATTGTCAGGATATCCATCATAACCTTAAACAGGACACTTGCAGCATTAAGTTATTTGGTAATGACATCAAGATTCCCATTGGTTACCTTAAGGATGGGGAAAAGTTCTTCTGCAACAGTACTTCACACTTACAAGGCTACTCTGTTTTCTTTCATGCACATTGTTAATGTCTTAATCCACATTATTATTTTTCCAATGCCAATGAACAAAAATGTCTCTCATCTATTTGACATCAATGCCAACCTGTATTACCATATTGCCAACAATCTCCCCCTTTGGCATTGATGGAAATATTGTCTTCATTTCTCCCCCTTTGACATCAAGGGAAAAGGTTTGAATGACTCCCCCTAAATTTGATCACTGTCTCCCCCTGAATTGATGCTAATTGATGTATTATTTTCTTGAGAAATTAGATTGGAAGAGAGACTACTCCCAATCTTTGTCTAAGATATTCAAATACATCTCTGCTGAAGGGATTTGTGAAAATGTCATCCACCTGTTCTTGTGTTGGAATATATTCCAATTTAATGTTTTTTATTTTCATCATGTTCTCTTAGATAGTGGTATTTTGTGGGAATTTGTTTTGATTTTGAGTGTTGGACAGGGTTCTTAGAGAGACTTATAGCACTTGTATTATCACAATAGATAGTAGTGGGTTCTTCAAACACAATTTTTATGTCTTGTAAGGTTTGTTTCATCCATTCTATTTGTGTGCAACATTTTTCTACTGCAATATGCTTAGCTTCAGTGGTAGACAGAGAAATTGAGGATTGTTTATTAATTATACAAGCTACCAATGATTCTCCAAAGAAGAATTCTCCTCCACTTGTAATTTTTATGTCATCTATACAAACTGCCCAATCTGCATCTGAATAGGCTTTCAAAGTGAATGAATCCTTGCTACAATACCCCAAACCAAGATCTACGGTTCCTTTCAAATACCTAAAGATTATTTTCACAACTTGAACATGGATCTCTTTTGGTGCTGCTTGGAATCTAGCCAGCATCCCAACAAATTGCTTGACATCAGTTCTGGAAGCTGTTACATAGAGTAAAATCCCAATCATTGATCTGTAGTGTTTTGGATCTACAGCTTTGGACTCTTCTTCCTTACTTAGTTTGCATCCAACTGTCATAGGTGTACTAACAGGTTTGCAATTCTCTAACTGGAATTTCTTAAGCATATCTTTAACATACTTGGATTGATGGATAAATAATCCTCTTTTGGACTGTACTATTTGTAATCCAAGAAAGAAATCTAGTTCACCAAGAAAGGACATTTCAAATTCTTGTTGCATCCTCCTAGCAAAGTCCTTACTCATTTTTTCATCATCACTGCCAAATATAATATCATCGGCATATACTTCCACAATAATCATGTTATTACCAACAATTTTACAATAAAGATTGTTGTCTGTTGATCCTCTTTTGAGGCCTTGTGCTTGTAAATAAGAATCTATCCTTGCATACCATGCTCTGGGTGCTTGTTTTAGCCCATGGAGTGATTTCTTTAGTTTACAAACATAGTATCTTTTGTTGGTTAATTGAAATCTATTTGGTTTGTCAATGTAGACTTCCTTTTCTAAGTTTACATTGAGAAATGCTGACTTGACATCCATCTGGTATAATTTAAATTTTTTGTAGCTTGAAAAGGATAAGAACATCCTAATTGCCTCTAATTTGGCCACAGGTGCAAAGGTTTCTTCAAAGTCTACTCCTTCAACCTGAGCATACCCTTTACATACCAATATGGCTTTGTGCCTGATTACTTTCCCATTCTCATCCACTTTGTTTTTGTACACCCATTTAGTTCCAATGACATTCTTAGTTTTTGGTCTTGGAACTAGTTCCCAAGTTTGATTTTTTTTTAATCTGGTCCAATTCTTCATTCATAGCATTGACCCAATTCTCATATTTGCATGCCTCTTTGATTGAGTCGGGCTCAATATGTGAAAAAAGTGTTATTTCTATCTAATAGAATTTTTTTTTCTTGTATGTACTCCATTGCTTTTATTTCCAATAATCCATTCTTCAAGATGATTCTTTTGAGTCATTCTTGAGGGTGTCTTTGTGTCTCTTCTTGGGGATTCTTATCTTATCTCTTCTTCTTGAATATATTCCTCATCTTCACTAGTATCCATATCATCTTCTTCCTTTTCTTCTTTATTCTCTTCTATTTCTGCTTGTGTACCAACTGACTCATCATCATGTTCATCTTCACTATCAAGTATAGTCTCTTGATGTTTGATCCTTATTGTTTTTAAATCATCCACCTTGACATCTGCACTCTCAACAATATTATGTAATCTAATATTGTATCATCTGTACTCTTTCTTGGTAGAAACATATCCAAGAAAGATACCTTCATCAGATCTAGCATGAAATTTTTCGATATTCTCATCAAGCCTTTTGATGTAACACTTACTTCCAAAGACCTTGAATTATTTTACCGAAGGAGCTCTTCCAAACCATAGTTCATAAGGAGTCTTATTACTATTAATCCTGAGCTGACCTCTGTTCAATATTTATACTATTGTGCTTACAGCTTCCCTCTAATATCCATCATATATTTTTTCTTCATTGAGAATAGTCCATGTAGCCACCTGGACTGTTCTATTCATTCTCTCAGCAATTACATTTTTTTGAGGTGTTCTGGAAGCACATAATTGTCTTTTTATTCCACGGGTTTCAAAAAAGAGATCAAACTCTTTTGAGGTGAAATCACCACCATTGTCTGATCTAATACATTTGATTTTTGTCTCTTTTTCATTTTCAACAAGGGTCTTAAAAGATTTGAATTTGTTAAGTGCTTCTGATCTTTCCTTGAGAAAACATACCCAACCCATTCTATTAAAATCATCAATGAAAATCATAAAGTAGGACTCTCCTTGTAGGTCCACAGAGGTCGGTGTGAACAAGCTCTAAAGGTTTTTAGGTTGAGTATTCTTTTGTTTTGAACCTTATTCTAGTTTTCTTCCATAGTTGACATTGTTTACACATAGGATTTGAGGGCTTTATGATCTTTGGCAAGTTTCTTACTGCCCCAAGATTGTCGACTTTCACTAATTTGTCAAAGTTAATGTGCCCCAACCTTCTATGCCATAGCCAAATTTCATCTACTAAATTTATATGATACTCCTCATTCAATTTTGTATTTAGTATATATACATTCTCGAGACTTCTAGGAGTAGTACCAACCAATTTTCCTGTGTCCTCTCTCCTAATATCACATTTCTGAGAATCAAAGATGAAAAGTTTCCACTGATCACAGGTTTGGCTGACACTTAATAGCCTAGGTTTTAGTTTGTTAACAAATAACAAATCCTTGGCTTTGTCTTTTCCCAAACTCATAGTGCCTTTCCCAAGTATGTTACTTGAAGCATTGTCTCCAAATGTAACTTTACCCTTTTGTTTCTTTAAGTTAAAAAACTTGTCCTTGTTTCCTGTCATATGTTTTGAGCACCCACTATCAACATACCAAAGATCTTCTTTATCTTGGGATTTCAAGGCAATAATACATTCCTCTTTTGATGTTTTTTCTTTCCAAAGCTTCTTTTGCTCTCTAATGAACTTTGTTTTTTCTGAGACTTCCATTAATCTGAAACTACTTGCTTTATGTCCATAATTATGACATCTGAAGAATTATAGGTTCCTTTCTTGTAGAGGTGCAAAGGAGTTATAATTTCTTCTTTTAACTTGATTTACTGTTTGGTTGTCTTTAAGGTTATAGTTTTGAACCCTCAATCTATTCCTTTCATATGCTCTACAATTCATAGCTTGTGTATGAAATTAGAGCATGCAAAGAAATAACCAAAGAAAATATGAGGATACCTATTTTGCTAAACCTTGTTTGGTGTTGTCTTATACTCCTCCTTGATGGGTGGAAGTAGTCTTCTGGAGTTTTGGTCATTACTTGTCTTTTCTTCATCTTTCTTCTTGAATGTATTGAGGAGAGCAGCTGCATATGACTTTGAGTTAACTTGGTTTTATTCTTGAGAATAACCTACTCCATTTTTGTTACTTGAATCCCTTTGTGTCGTAATAATCTTATCTAAGATTTTAGAGCTATTTTCATATCTTGTTTGAATGAGTTTTGCATCAAGTTTTTTTCTTAGGTGAACTAATTTTTCCTCCATTCTTTCACGGGTTATTTGTTTCTCTTTAAATACTATTTCTAGACTTTCTTCCATCCTATCTACTTCTAGGATTTGGTTTTTCAGGTTGCTCATGAGTTTCTCCATCTCTTTTTCTTTCTGTTCATGTTTTTCCTTTTGTTCAACTAGAAAAATTGCCAGTTGCTTGTATCTATTTTTGTATCTTCTTAATTCATAAACAATATTAGAGAATTTGAAGTTTGGCCCTCTTTACCTTGGAATATCCTGCATATATAGTTTCCAATTTATCCTAGAGTTGTTTTGCAGTTTCACAGTTTAGTACTTTAGCAAGGATCCTCTTACTCAGTGTTGGAACACGGGTAGACCCAGGGTTCAACTCTACAACAACGCACCAAAAAAACCCTAACTGTCGGCCCTTTCGGCAACACCTGCGAAGCAGATGAAGTCTCACCCGAGGTAGAGGTAGGGGTGGTTGCAAGACTCAGGTGTCTGCAACCTTAGCTGGGACACATATATGTGATTATAATACTTAATAGAGAACTTAGAATCATTAGTTCATCATTATTTACCTAATATCTACTTCGTAGATAAAATAGAGCATCACAACATTCACCCTGATCTAATGTATCTAAGCACGTAGCATAAATAAATGGATCAGATTTGACAGATTCAAGCACTAAGCATATTCACCTATATCATATCTAACATCCAGATTCATCATAAGCACAAAGTATAAACATATCTATCTATCTATCTATATCAAGCACTTATCAAATAACACATAAATGCACCAACACACCGCACAAAGAAAAATAACACAGTATTTATGTGGTTCACCCCCACCCTAGGGTTATGTCCACCAACTCTTATTCTTTATTAGCTTCTTCAATAGGTTACATGCACAGAGCCTCAAAACCCTACTCCGCATAGGATAGGAGATCTACGCAGCTCACTAGATCCTCCTTCCCCGAGTAGATATAAGCACACAACCTTCCACAGCCTCTTACAATGACTTGCACTTAGCTCTGCAAGTCCCTCATAGTATGCACAAAGCACTTACAATCCTTCAATCACATAGATGTAGCACTTAGCACAATATCACACAGATATGCCTTTGCACATAGAAACAACTTGCAACTACCTCCTCTTACATTGCCTAGACATCCATTTATACTTTACAAAATAGGCCTAAACATGGGTAAACCCATGGGCCGACATCCCATACCCATTACATATTCCCAAATCCCAAAAAGGACCCAAAAAGGGGTCAAGATCCCGCGATCTTTGTTTTGTATTGTGCTCCGTCTTTGACAGGCTATCGAAGTCCCAAAATAGGTCAAACTTGACCAAGGATCTCCCAAAACTTGGTCAAGGGCCAACATGCCCCCAACACTCACCTGTGACTCGTCCCAAGTCACTATGGTCTGACTAGTTCTACTTCGAACACCTCGAGCTTGGCTCAATATTCTTCGACTTCCTGTTCAACGAACTCTTGGATGAATGCATCGTTGATATATCCCTCTAGACGTTGTTAAGCTGTAGTGACAACCTTCTCTAGCTCTTCTCCTTGGCCTTATACATCTGTAAACAATTGATAGGCCTTGTCTTGTACGGGTTGGAGTTTCTGAGTTACCTCCATAACTCTTCTTTGGATATTATGGATCTGTTGTTGTGTAATGCATTTCTATTGGGAGCACTTCATTCTTTCCACAACTAACAGGGACTTCAACTGCACCTGTATCTTTTCGGCTTGATACTTCACCTCTTGGAGATGTGACTCCAGTGCCTTTAGTTCTAGGTTCTCCATGAGTTGTTCATAGGTCTGGGAATTGTGATCAATGAGTTTCTTACATTCTAGGGTAAGAGCCTTTATCCTTTCAACTGCGCTCTTGGCGGTTGCTTCCCTTTGGGCTCTTACATCTTGTGGGGTCTCAGGTACAATGCATAGCTCTAGATCTACTATGCATTGTTGTAGTTACTAGATGGCTTCTGCAAGTTGGTTCACCTATTGTGCAACTCAGTCTTCTTCCTTGATTTCTAAGACCGTTACAAAGCAAAGTGCTCTGTTGACCGCTTTTTTTACTTCAAGTTGCTCCACGAGCAACTGTTTCTTTTCTTGTTGTAGCTGTTCTTTTTCTTCATCAAACTTCGCATGGAGATAAATTATTTCCTATTCTATAGAACTACATTTCTCTACGAGTACTCCTTGTACTTGTGTCAAAGCCTGGGTGTCTTGTGCTTGTCAAAGGTGAGCTTCGACTGTATCAACTAAGCGGTGGAGTTGAGCTAGCTCATCTCCCAATTTTGGATCTCCCGATGCAGTGGAGACTGTGCAGATGGAATGTAGGGCCTACCGCACCCCTCAAAGTTCAGTCTCAATTCGATCATACATCTCCTCTTGTTTTGCTTCTTGTTTCTCTACTATTTCTAGCGAAGCATCTTGCATGGTTGCTATGATGAAGTCGAAGTCATCGAAGGTGAGGATTGTCTACATCTTGGTCATGGTGGCCTTCGATTTCTTCCAGGAGGAAGGTTTTAGAGCCGAACCTTTCCTCTTCTTCAGGGGATCAACCTCATCTCCTTGCTTATGTTCAACTTCTTTTTCATCTAACTCTTCACCATCACCTCCTTGCTCTGGTGATATGGAAGTAGTATTCATAGATGCAGTATCTAATTCTTGGACCTCTTCGGTCTTCTTTGTTCTGCTTGGTCCGAGTGTATCCTTCATTGTTTCTGGGCTATCAATGTAAGATATCTCTGCAGGGTCTGTTGGAATAAGGAGGTCCACCAACCAGTCCTTTCTGATCTCCTCCAAGTCCTCCTCCATCAGCTTATAGTAGGATTGAAGTTGTTTCTTGTGTTCATCGGTGTGCACTGTGATGTAAATAAAATGTCGATCTGCGTTGAACTTCATCAAAGGCCTGAACCGGTGCAGAGTGTTCGGAGTCATGCGAGGCTCATAATATATGGATATCTTCAGCTGATTGTAGTAGGTATAAAAAAAAACATTTGACTGCCACTGTTTATTCATGACTCTTGAGTACCATAGTGTATTGAACTTCACAGCCAGTGGTTCAAGAGTCTCAATGTCTGGGAATGATCAAAATCTGGACCAGGGGTCTAAAATTTGCTCAATTTTCAAAGTGCTCGGAATGGGACAAAAATGGTTCCATTGCGTCCGTCTCGTTCTCCTGATTCCGGCGATATATTTACTTTCGCAAACGAAGTCCGTATGGAGAAGTTATTGCGATCTGTTCGACGAGCCAAATAGGTAAAATTTGATGCTGATTGTACCCATCCATACAGTCCGTACATGACACGTGGCAGGACCGTACAACTTGCGTGGCATGTCCATATAGGACACGTGGCAATTTCTGGGTGTGACATGTGTCATGCATTTATGGACTTTTTAGCGTACAGTTTGACCAATATCGAAGTGACATGTGTCACCACTGGAAGGGTGACACGTGGCACATGCTGACGTCAGCATCCTACGTGGCCTGGGATGACGTGGCAGGTGACAGCGTATGGTCGAGACGTGTGGCAGGTGACGTGGAAGATTCTGGTTGGATGACAGTTGGAAAATCATTAAGTGACACGTGGCATGATGTGGACGAATAGAAAGGTGCCACGTGGCCCAATGAAGGGCTGCCACATGGCACCCATTTATTGGCTTGGTTATTTGGTTCGTTGTTAAAATTTTTAATAGTCCACCGGTTTTGAAGCCCGGACCTCTCGCCTGCTTGAACGTTTTAACAAAGGCCAAGCCACCATTGGGCCACGCATTGGTCGTTATATACCAAATGGACAAAGTTATATTTGAATCCAATTTTTCTATTATTCGGCGAAGGGGTTAGGCCGGGGCTAGCCCCGACCCCCGGTTCCATGTGATTAACATATGACCCAAGCAAACAGCGCGCGGGGTTTTATATTGTACCGTGGTTACATTGTATACAACACAACCCAAACCTTTATACACCATTTGCGCGAGAGGAGTTTCATTTATTCAAACCGTGGTTATATGTGTTGACATGTGACCATTACGCATTTAAACGGTTGATTACGCGTGGGAGTTGTGTTATCAATTGGGCGCGAATTGGACAGTTCACCCACGGTTTTATGCGTGGAGCATGTGACCCTACCCTATTGTTTAAATTCGCGCGGGGTGATAACATATATTATATATATATATATATGTGTTGTGTTTTAAAAAAACCAACAAGTTAGACCATTGTATTTTTATGCGCGTGGGTTTTGTGTTGAAAAACGGTCACAAACATGCGCCCTCCACCTGGCACGCACCTGTTTAAACCAAGAACGGTGAGCCTATATTATCACTGGGACGTGGCCATATGGCCCCCCATGGGCCCAACACCTCCGTCCACGGGGGATTTATTCCGGGTAACTGTTCGACAAATTGGCGCGTTTTGCGGGACGCATGTTGGTGCTGGGTTTAGGCACCGAAAACGGTCAGAGGTTGGGTTCACTTTCCAGAGGTGCGAAATGGTGAACAGGATATAACAAGCCTGAAGGGGGAAAATGGCAGAAGCCATAACTTTCGGAGTTTTTGACCAAATCAGGTTCTATAAAAGCCCAGCTAGGGGTTTTTTGATGTTCTGAGTCCATTGGAACCATTTTCACAGGCATTTGAAGAGCCCTTTTGCAGGTTTTTCACATTTGAAGCTTGAGGAAGCTCCATGAAGCTTAAAGCCCTCACTGTTTGAGGCATTGCTCTGATGAGCACATATGCATTTTCTGAGACTGAATAGTCATTTCTGACTGATTATTATGCTCTAAACATTTTGGGATAGGTTTCAGATCCATTGGAGGACTTTTACAGGTATTTTTGCCTCATTCAAGTTCAGGGAAGCTTGGAGGTCACATGTAGAAGAGGTCATTGTTGGATGAGCCATTGTCCATTTTCAGAGTTTTTACAGTCAATTTTGGGGTTTTTATGTATTCTGAACCCAATGGTACAGTCTGTAAATCCATTGGAGTTGAGAAGAATCTTGTAAAGAGCATTTGACAAACTAATCCCAAAGAGCCAATTCCATTGAAGGAGGCTCAAGGAGATGTAGCCCAGAGAGGGGTGAACTCCTTTATCATCTTGGTATTGCTGTGATTTTGATGTGTTATTTGCTGCATTTTATACTGATGTGTATTTGTTTATAACACATATTTAATCTTTTAAAAGATAATTTCCTCACTCATATACATTGACAAGAAGAACCAAGAACTTAACACATAAACCATCTTGTACATTTTAACACATGAAGCAAGGTACTGTTAAGGTTTTATTTTATGAGGTAGAGGGTGCTTGCATGGCATAACAAGTCAGCCTTCTATTTTCAGATCGGGATGGTATCAGAGCATAGTTTATTTTGCTCATGTATTTGCCAATGATAGCTTGAGTTTTAGCTGTTGGTATTTGTGCAAGATTGTGTTGAAGTTTGTTATCTTGCAAATATGGAGGATGCTTCAAGCATGGATAGTTCTCCTACATCTTCCAAATCTAAGCTCTTTGACAAAGAGATGTTTAATGCATTGCTAACCATGAAGGATATGGTACAAGAGTTTTGGAAAGATAGGGAAGAGAGTATTGTCCTTCAAGAGCAGTTGATGGCCATGAAGGAGGAGAAGCACCAGCTTCTTGAAAAGTTGCAGGAGATGGAGAATCAACTCCATGAAGCAAAAGAAACCCTTACCAAGTACATGCATGACCATGAGGTATGTAATGTTAGTTTTTCTTCAAATTC
>JZKD02S2318476.1:177496-191016 GCA_000966675.3 Picea glauca | reverse complement strand
AGGTTAGGGACCTAACCTCCCTAACCCCTCAAGTAGGAAAAATAATATGTTTTCTATGTAATAAAGGAAAACATTAGTAAATAAGGCCTATGTAATAATGTGAACATGTCTAATGTAAGAAGACTTAATAGAAGCTTCCCCTTCTAGAAAGGTATTCCTCTAGAATGTTTTCTAGAAGAAAGAAATAATATGAATAGGAGTAGAAGGAAAGGAAAAGTTTTTTTCTTGAGAATTATTTTGTAATTGAGCTCTTCTCTGCTGGAGGTTTCCCCCTCAAAGAGGCAAGTGAACTTGGATTTCTATTAATATATGTATCATTTTGGGTGTTATTTTTCTATATATTTTGTTGTTGTTGTCAGTATTCATCATAATAATTCTATTTATGATCTTCATAATACATTTGGTACCTTACAAATAGAGGGTAACAAAGAGAGAGGGGGGCGAAGGGAAGGTAAGAGAACATGAGAGAGAGAGAGTGTGTGTGTGAGAGAGAGAGAGATAGAGAGGGGGGGGGGGGATTGAGGGAGTGATCCAGGTGGATATTGGTGGCTACCCACTGGCTTTTTTTAACAGTTTTAGTTGAGCATGTTCTTCTATAATTGTTTGTAATTGTGGGTTCTACACTTTCGGGGATTTCTAAATCCCTACACAGCTTCCAGGTGGATATTGGTGACTTCCCACCTAATCCAACTGAATTATTTTGGAATTTTTCATGTCAATACATATTTTTGTACTTCCAGGGCTGTTTTGGGGCCCTACACAATGTTTTTTGGCTTACCACTGTCAAACTATAGACGAAGGTAGATTTTGATGGAATAATGTGTAATTCTTGAAAAGACATTTCCAATGGGATATGTAATATTATGTATATAAAAAGTATGGATAACATAAATAAAATGCTAGAAATGGAAGATGAGCAACAATATAACCAGAACAACACCACAATAATATTGAAATGATAACAGAATAACACCAGAAAGAGCACTTCGATTACTGAGAGCAATGTTCACTTGCCTCTTCGAGGGGGAAACCTCCAGTCGAGCAGATCTCTATTACAATAATATCCAAGACAATAGTTCTCATACCCTTGACTCCTATTTATACTAAATATGTCTATCAAAAGAACCATCTAGAGGAAGATCCTTCTAGAAGTGAAAGCTTCTATTAGGTCTTCTTACATTCGAATTATTCTTCCTTATTTCTAGGCCTTATTAATATTGACCTTTATTACATCGGAATATATTATTCTACCTACGTGAGGGGTTAGGTCCCTAACATGTCCTCCCCCTTAAAAACAACCTTGTCCTCAAGGCTTGAGATGTGGAAATTGTTGCAGAATGGTAGTTGGTTCCCAAGTGGCATCTGCTAGGGTTGTATCTTTCCAATGGAATAACACTTCCTTGATAGTTTGCTAATGCAGATGATGATCACGCTAGTCCAAAACTACTTCTGGTTGTAGCCAAATGGAGCCTTCTTCATCCAACTCGGGAAGGTTGTTTTAAGTTTGGCACTTAGTTCCAATCACCTTCTTTAAGCAGGAAACATGAAAAATAGGATGTAGCTTAGAATGACTGGGAAAAGATAAATGATAGGCCACCTATCCCACATGCTTGAGAACGATATAAGGACCATAAAATTTGGGTGCCAATTTCTGACAATGGTCATCCTTGAGGGAATTTCACTTGTAAGGTTGCAGTCTAAGAAACACCTAATCCCCTTCAACAAATTGACATTCATAGCGACCTTGATCTGCCTGTTGCTTCATGTGATTCTGGGCCATGTCCAAATTATCTTTGAGGGTACGAAGAATAGGCTCTCGAACTGTAAGAGTTTGGTCAACTTCCTAGACCTTTGAGACACCTGATAAATATGAGAGAACTGAAGGTGGCTTTTGTCCATATACTGCTTCAAAAGGAGTCATGCAGGTAGTTGTATGGTATGAAGTGTTGTACCACCATTCATATTGTGGTAACCATTGAGCCCATTGATTTTTATTTTCTAATGCAAAACACCTCAAATATGTTTCCAAACACTTGTTGACAACTTCAGTTTGACCATCAGTCTGGGGATGATAAGATGTGATGAGATCAAATTGGGTGCCTTGTAGCTTAAACAGGTCTTGCCAAAAATTGTTGGTGAAAGTTGGGTCACGATCATAAACAATAGAATATGACATGCCATGAAGCTTGAAGACCTGATCCATGAAAAGTTGAGCCACATTGTCTATTGTAAATGGGTGTTGAAGAGAACAAAAGTGAGCATACTTGGAAAGGCGATCAACGACCACCATGATGACTAATTTATTTCCCGATTTAGGTAAGACTACAATAAAATCCATAGAGATATCCCACCAAATAGCAGGTGGAATCGGAAGAGGTTGTAGTGTGCCAAGATATTTGACTATTTCACCCTTGTTGTGTTGGCACACATCACATTCAACCAAAAAATCACGAACGTTATGTTTCATACCATCCCCCCAAAAAAGAATGTTTGACCATGTCATAGGTTTTGGTAAACCCTGAGTGACTAGTTGTGGGTGTAGCATGAAGCTCAGAAAGTATTGTGGATTTAATTTTTGACTGTTTACTTAAATAAAAATGGCCTTTGTATCGAAGCTCATCATGGAGCCAAGATTACCCTAGAGAAACTGGAGAATTGGACTGCAATTGTTGTATCAAATGAGAAATTTTGGGATCGTGTAGCCATTCCTGGAAAACGGATTGGAGCCAATCTGGTATAATGAAGGAGAGAAAAAATGTACCCTTCATCTTCATATTTTTAGGAAAGTGCATCTGCAACCACATTGTCTTTTCCTTTCTTGTAAATGATATCATAATCATATCCAAAGATCTTAGTCACCCATTTTTGTTTCTCTGGGGAGGAAATGCGTTGTTCCAGAAAATACTTGAGGCTTTGATGATCTATCTTAATTTGGAAGAATTTCCCCAATAGATAAGGGTGCCAAAGATCAATGACATGCATAATAGCCAACATTTACTTTTCATAGATTGATTTTCCCAAATTTTGTTCAGGCAGTTGTTTGCTGGTAAAGGCCAAAGGTCGACCCTCTTGCATAAGGACGATGCCAATTCCTTTCCCCGAAGCATCAAATTCCAGGACAAGATATTTGTGAAATAAGGAAGTGCTAGGAATGGAGTGGTGCACATGGCCATCTTTAAGGTTTGAGAATCCCGAGCAACTATTGGAGTCTAAGTGAAATAATTCTTTTTAAGGAGTGCAGTGAGAGGGGGCACAATCTTTCCATAATTCTTAACAAACTTGCAATAATAACCTGTTAAGCCCAGAAATCCACACAAGATTTTGAGAGTCTTTGGGTGAGGCCAGTATTTCCTAGCTTCAATATTTTTAGGATCCACCCTAATGCCATGCTTTCCAATAATATGACCCAAGTACTCGACTTCTGAGGTGCCAAAATCACATTTAGATTGTTTCAGGAAAAGTTGGTGCTGAGAGAGTAGAGGGAGAACTCAATCCACATGAGAAAAATGGTTTGTCCAAGTTTTTCTATAGATGAGGATATCATCAAAGAAAACTAAGACAAAATGATGGAGAAAAGGATAGAAGACATGATTCATGAGGCTTTGGAAAGTGGAGGGAGTATTACACAAACCAAAGGGCATGACCAAAAACTCATAGTGGCCCTCATGAGTTCTAAAGGCAGTCTTCGGAATGTCTACCTCTTTCATACGGATCTGGTCATAGCTAGAAAGAAGATCATGTTTAGTAAAGAACTGGGTGCCACTCAATTCATCCAAGGGGTCATCAATGACAGTAATGGGAAATTTGTCTTTAATGATGAGTTTGTTGAGGCCACGGAAATCAGGAAACATGTGCCAAGAGCCTTCTTTCTTCATGAACATGACCACAGGAGAAGAGTAGGGCCTCGTACTAGGGTGGATAACACCCGCGTTAAGAAATTATTGAACCATTTTCTCAATTTCATTTTTTTGGGAAAAGGGGTGGTGATAGGGATGGATATTGGGAGGAAGGATTCCTGGGACAAGGGGAATGGAATGATCATGAACACCATGGGAAGGAGGGAGTCCTTGGGGAGTGGAAAAAACCACTTGATGTTTAGAGAGGATGGATGGGAGGTCCTGTGGCATAGAGGGTGTCTCAATTGCTTGTATGGCATGGAGTTGGGAAATAATGCCCGAATGACCTTTTTGAGCAACTTTTCCATGTGATGGGAACTAATGATCTCATGGGAACTGATGATGATGACTTGGAACTTATATTGCTGACCCTCCTGGTCAAATTTCATGGTTAATTCCTTAAAATCCATGAGAATGGGACCTAAAGTCCTTAGCCAATCTGCACCCAACACAATGTCACAACCACCCATGTGGATAGCAAACATATGAGATTTCAGGTGGTAGTCACCAATTAGGAGACACACATTTTCACAATTCCCTCCACATTTCATGTACCCACCATTGGCAATCATGATTTGAAAATTATTGATTGCACGGATATAGAAATTAGTTTCTTGGGAAATGCAGAGATGAATAAAATTATGGGTGTTTCCACTTTCAACGAGAATGACGACCTTCATATGCTTGATGTAGCCAATTAGTTTGAATGTTTGGGGAGCAAAGAAGCCCATGAGAGCATTTAGGGAAATGATCGGTTCTACTTTGGGAGGGTCTGAAGGAGGGGTAATTTTGGTGGGTTTCGGTGATTCAGACACAAGGGGGGCTTCAACATCCTCTTCTGAAACATCCTCTGAGATGGCCAAAAAAATATTTTGTTCATTACACTTATGTCCTGGAAAACATTTGTCATCACAATTATAACAAAGGACTTTGAGTTGGCATTCAACCATTTTGGCCCTAGTCAATTTTTGGATCTTTAGTGGAGTAGAAGGAGGAGTGGGATTTACTAGTTTAGTACGAGGAATAAAGGAGGGTTTCCAGTTTTTATAAGATACAACCTGTTGTGCAACCTTATCTCGTTTAGTAGCCTCCACCCAAATCTGAGGCCGAGCCATGAGGACATGGTCATGAATCTCATCCTTGAGGCCACTCATAAAACATTCTTGGAAAAAAGCATCAGACATGCCCTCTATATGGAAAGTCAGTCGCTCAAAAGCAGTTATAAAGTCTTCCACTGTGCCAGATTGTTTCAACTTTGTCAAATGGCCTAAATAGTTGGTGTCAGTGTCAAATCATTCATAAATCTCTGCCACAAAGTGTGTCCAAGCAGCATACCCTTGACGGGCAGTTTTTCTCCATCACCAACGTTCTTGATCTAGATGGAGAACACTATACCGGAGTTTGGCCAAGTCATTTGTAATGTTGTACAAAGAGAAATAATGTTCCATTTGAGTTACCCAACCAATGGGATCTGAGGCATCAAATTTGGTCACATCAACCTGCGGAAGGCGTAGGTCATGTTGAAAGTTATGGGGCTGAAAATTATGGGAATGAGAGGAAGTTTTAGCTTTGGTATGCAAAGGTGGGTCAGACAAAGGGGGATCTGCAGGGATATGGAACTTGGTGCAGATCATCGAAGTGACAAATTCAAGCTAGGTAGTCATGTCTTGTTTGAGGTCTTCTTTGAGTTTCACAATTGAGGCGACGATGGAGGAATGCATGTTTTTATTGATGGTGGATATATTGGCACTGAGCTGTCTCACTTCTTGTTGGTTCTCTATGAAGTTAGATTTCAAGGTATTGAAGCGATATTCCAAGTATTGGCTACAGATATGGGCCATGATGGCAAGGGAACTGAAGAGAGGCGGGTGGGGTCAAAAATTTTGTTGAGAAATGATATGTGTCAATGTGATAAGGGTGAAGAGATAAATCCAATGGAATAGGTCTCAAATAATGGTGCAAAAATTTCCAGACTTTATTTATTTATTTAACACCTGTGGAGTTATACTCTGGTCTGAAGAATACCGCAGTGATGAAATGCCCAAATTATTAACCAGGAAGAAATGTCCAGTGATTTGGAAACTCGGACATAGTTGTGTAGCAATAGATCCTGTATGTTTTATTTTTTGTTTCCATCCCTAAGGGTTCTACAGACAAGGGTTTTCCCTATTCTATAGCTCTCTGATATATGTGCAGGATCCAAGAGTAGTACTCAGCCCAATATCTCAGGGAACCAACTAAGGAGGCTAGATCGTGCCTTTAGCTATACTACTCAACTACCCAGGTACTAGAGAGTATCTTCCCAAGTGTTTTTCTTGGTGACACTATAGCAGTCAAGCGATCGATCGATTTATCTAAAGAGGGATTCAGGAAATCTAGGTTGATTCGTATACAGGTGTTGTCTGATGCGCTACCACTCGAAGGGGTACCAACAAGGGTTACAAGGGTGTCCAACAGATGTCCTCTTAAGTATCACTTGTATTTCCTACGTGTATGAATCCCCCAATGCGATTTTATGCTCATAATGACAGATCTTTGTAGCTTAAAGATGTCGGAATATGTCTCTACCTTGAAAAAAAAATTACCCATAATTTTCTATCGAGGAAAGTTATCTGATACCACTTGTAATATTCCAGATATAAAAAGTATGCACAACGGAAATAAAATGCTAGAAATGGTGGATGAAAAACAATATAACCAGAACAACACCACAATAATACTGAAATGATAACAAAACAACACCAGAAAGAGCACTTCGATTACTGAGATAAATGTTCACTTGCCTCTTCGAGGGGGCAACCTCCAGTCGAGCAGAGCTCTATTACAATAATATCCAAGACAAAAGTTGTCATACCCTCGACTCCTATTTATACTAAATATGTCCATCAAAAGAACCATCTAAAGGAAGATCCTTCTAGAAGAAAAATCTTATATTAGGTCTTCTTACATTCGACTTATTCTTCCTTATTTCTAGGCCTTATTAATATTGACCTTTATTACATCGTAATATAGTATTCTACCTACATGAGGGGATAGGTCCCTAATAGGATATAATGCACCTAAAACGAAGGTCGTATGCAAAATTTATGACCACGGGAAGTTGAGGTATCAACTTACCCATTGGGGCCCACATAACTTTTGGAGTTTCATATCCTAGGGCTAGGTTTTTGGATGTCTAGGGTTTTTTCATTCATGAGTAATGTTAAAAAGGAATTTGGAGCCTCATTGTAATCATTCTTCTCTAACGGATGCACGTAGCAGCCACATCTCTTCTCAAAGATAACTACCACCATTCGAGCAAGTTGTTTTCAGTTATGCAGTTTTACAGTTTCATCCTATTTTATTTATTCAATAGAAGTTATTGTTCACTGGATAGCTATTGTTTTTCTCTATATATATTTGTTATTGTACTCAGTCTATTATTTATTTATTTTCTCTCATAAATCTGGATAACTAGTATCATAGCGGTCTTCTCTTCAATTTTTTTTTCGTCGTGCATGTCCCCGAAAAGATCTAGGTACAATAAGTTCAGAATTGAACCAATCGATCCTTTACAAGATCGAGCACACCGAGCCAACTAAAACTTGTGGGGGACGAGAAGAAAGATGATCAAGCAGGAGATCATTTTCAATTGTTTGTCAAGGAAGCCCTTGCACGACAAAGGAATGAAATGATGGACAACTTTGCACATATCCTTTGGCGGTTTCCCACAGGAGATGCATCTTCATCAAGCATCCATGCAACCCCCTTCAAGGCATAAGTAAATTTTGATATTCCATTATTTTAAGTACTGATAGATGAAGATGTTGTAGATAAATAGATGAATCTGCTCGAAGGGTATTTTTTGATCCACAATTTTTTTGATAGGGAAAATATTACGTTTTCACTCCTCAAGGTCGTCCCCCATGTTAAGGATTGGTGGGATACTTACTCTGAGCAAAGGGACATAGATGAATCTACAATATTTTCAGTCACCCCCACATGGGATTCTTTCAAGGATGTCATTAAAGAACAATACTACCCCATTGGAAGCTACGAGGACCAGTACACAAGATGGACCACCCTGCGTCAGGAGAGGGACCAGACAGTACCACATTTCACCAATATTTTCCATACCCTTCGCACAAAATTGGATATCAAAGACTCTGAACGACATCTGGTACTCAAATAACGTGGTTGTTTGCATAGATACATTGAAACAAATGGAGTTTTTGGACATCACATATTTTTGTATGACTTATAGATATGTTGTCAAGATCGAGAAGAAATTTAAGTGGAAGAGGAGAGAGTTTGGATCTTCAAACTCCTCAAAGTTGAAGCAGGGAAAAGGCATCCCCAACCCACAAAAAAAGGGATAGAGAAAATATGGTCACTCTTAGGACAACCAACCCAAGATGAAACACAAGAAGGGTAATGAGAAGTCGAAAAAGGACACAGGAAAGTGGTGTGAATACCATAAAATCCCTTTGCACAAAATCAAAGAATCTCGCTCCAAGTAGTCACTAGTGGCCGAGATGAAAGCTTTCGAGTCATAGGTAGATTATGATTCTGAATCAAATCTAGAAAGAGGGAAGTGGATTATCGATGTTGAACCCAATGCCACTGTTTCTACCACCAAATTACAGCCAAGCAAACCACAAGAACCAGATGAAGGGGAATTCCTCTTTCACTCACAGATGTGGGTAAATGGGGCTCCCCTTCATTTCATTGTCGATAGCGAAAGTCGGAAGAAATTGATCTTGACAGAGGTCGTCAAGTATTGGAACTACCGATGACACTGCACCCACATCCCTACATCATCGGTTGGCTTCACCAAGGAAGAGATCTTTGCATCATCCAACAATGTTGTCTTCCTTATGACAACAATCCCTTCAAAGATGAGTTATTGTGCGATATTTCTTCCCTTGAAGTTTTTTATGTTCTTTTAGGACGACCATATTTGTGGAAGCAACATGTTGTGTATGAATCTAGACACCACAATGTTATTATTACTTTGGGTAGACAATTGTACAGGATACTAGAGCTAGCATCACCTACCACTATTTCTTTAATCTCTGCTAAGCAATGTAGTAAGGTCATTTCACAGATCGAGAAGTTTGTTTTCTTTGTGATTTTTGCTCACAGTAGGCAGAATTTTTCCACCACATCTATGACCTCTACACAGATCCTCTCTTTGCAGGAGAAATAAGAGGATGGAATCATGGAAGAGTACAAAGACATATTCTCCTCACTCGTTGGGGTACCAATGCACTGGAAAGTCAAGCATCCAATTGATCTAACCCCCAGTTCACCTCTGCCTAGTGGACCAGTTTATCGTCACTCACTGATGGAAAATGACGAAATCAAGCATCAGATCCAAGAGTTTCTTCAAAAGGGGCACATCAAATCCAACTCCTCCCCTTGCAGAAGCCCTATTATAATGGTGCAGAAGAAAGATGGGAATTGGCGAATCTGCATTGATTACAGAGAATTAAACAAAATCATAGTGAGGAACTGGTACCGAATTCCCCGAATTGATAGCCTTATTGACCAACTCAAAGGGGGCAATTTCTTCAACAATATTAACCTAAAGTCTGGCTACCACTAGGTCCGCATCGAACCGACTGATGTATGGAAGACAACTTTCAAATCTAAAGAAGGTATCTTCGAATGGTTGGTCATGCCCTTTGGCCTAACAAATGCACCAACAACTTTCATGAGGTTGATGGGTGATGTATTAAGACCCTTCACCAACTATTTTGTGGTGTTATATCTGGATGACATCCTCATCTTTAGAAGAACTTGGGAGGACACATGCAACATATTCAACAGGTTTTGAGAACTCTGATGCAACACAAGATATATGCCAACTTGGAAACATTCTCCTTTGGCATGAACAAGGTCCAATACTTGGGATACATTTTTGATGAACATGGGGTACATCATGTGGATCCAACTAAGATACAATTCATCCATGACTAGCCAACCCTGACCACACTAACTGAGCTTTAGAGCTTCTTGGGACTTGCCAAATTATACCAATTGTTCATGTTCAGATTCTCCCATATTGCATGGGCCCTCAACCAAGTGACCAATGGTGATGGAAAGGAAAAGTTCACATGGGGGAAGGCACAACAACAAGAATTTGATGATATGAAGCATTGCTTGTGCTTAGCTCCAGTGTTGTCCTTACCCAATCTGTAACAACTTTTCGATATTGAGGTTGATGCATTCGACTATGTTGTAGATGCATTTCTCAATTAACACAGTCATTCGGTATAATACCATATTGAGACACTCTCAAATATTGTTCATAAATACCCCACCTATGAAAAGGAAATGTATTCCATTGTACAAGCCTATCGTCAATGAAAAAATTACATTCTGGGAAAGGAGACACTCATCCACACTGATCACAAGCATCTATAGTTCATACAGAAACATGGGAAGTTGTAGAATGACTTCCATCAGAAGTGGTCCACATACCTGTAGCAGTTCCATCTCAACATCAAGTATAAGACAAGGAGCACAAATAGTGTTATTGAATGCCTCAGTCGACCTCCCATGGCTGCACTCGCCACCGTGCTCCATTCCTGTGGGCATGAGTCATCTGAGTGGCCCCAACTTTATCCGCAAGATCCTGACTTCATCACCACCTATCAGATCTTGGATACATGCACAAATGTCACCAATTTTCACATTCATGATGGACTGTTATGCCATCTGGGCCATCTCTGTGTTCCTGCAAGTGAGCATGCAAGGATGATTTGGGAGGATCACTACAGTCAAATGGTAGGACATTTTGGCATGGAGAAAATTGTGGTCGTTCCACAAAAACATTTTTATTGGACAAAACTTCGACAGGACGTCAACAGGTATATCAAATCTTGCACTGCTTGTTCCATTACCAAGCCATCCATCAAGAAGAAAGGCAGATACACCCCTCTTCCTACTCCCAAGAATCCTTGGGAGTCTATCTCAATGGATTACATGTCTGGCCTTCCTTCCACCAAGAAAGGAAATGATTCTGTATTTGTGGTGGTTGATCGGTTTTCAAAGATGGCCATTCTCACAACCTGTAAGAAGAACGTCACACTGAAAGATACTGCCAAGATATTTTTCGAATGAGTGTGGGTCCACTTTGGGATACCAAAGACCATCATCTCTGATTGGGACATCAGGTTCCTCAACACATTTTGGTCAAGGCCCTGGTCACTGTTGGACACCAAGCTCACTAAATCCACTACCTTCCACCCTCAAACCGATGGCTAGATAGAGGTCATTAATCGAATGACTATGCACATCCTACACATGTATAACTATAAGAATCTGTGTACATGGGATGAGAGTCTTCCCTATGTTCAACACAACTACAACAAGTCTCTCCATAGATCCACCGGCCATAGCCCATTTCATGTGGGGATGGGATTCCAACCCTTGGGTCCCATTGATGTTGCACTACCTATTGCAACCAAACAGAAAAAATCTTCCCATGTTTAGTCTGAGGCCGACAAAGCCACTAGATTCATTGAGAGGATTCAAGACATCTTCCAACAGGTCCATGAGATTTTGTAGAAATCCAATGCTAAGTACAAGCAACACCACGATCAACACCAGGTACCACACAAGTTTCAGGTAGGAGACAAGGTATCGTTACATTTGCAGAAAGAACGCCTTACGAGAACCCATCAGAATCTTTGTCCACTTCCCTATGGCCATTGCACTATCACCAAGGTTGTGGGAGACAATGATTTTGATCTCAATACTCCCCCCTTCCTTGGATTGCACCCATTGTTCAATGTGTACCTCCTTCGACCATATTTTCCATCATTATTGGACACCTCAGAGATCACATAACAGTTGACACCAAAAAATATCAACCCTGACTACATGGAAGAGGCTTCCACTGATCAAATAGTGGACACATAGGTCAAGGGCACTTGCCAGCAAAGGATAGGAATTTATCGGGTTGTCAAGGAAGGGAATCTCATGCACCAAGAACAATGGCTCACCTTATGGGGGCACTCAATGCAATCAATACCAGTGCTTCCTAAGGGGGGAGGAATGATCCAGGTGGATATTGGTGGCCACCCACCTATTCGAACTAGCTCCTTTTGACAGTTTTAGTTCAACACATTCTTCCGTAATTCTTTGTAATTGTGGGTTCTACACTTTCAAGGTTGTCTGAAGCCCTACACAGCTTCTAGGTAGATATTGGTGGCCTCCCACCTAATTCAACTGGATTATTTTGGAAGTTTTCATGTCAATACATCTTTTTGTACTTCCAAGGCCATTTTGGGGCCCTAAACAATGTTTTTTGGGATTTCCACATTCAAACTATAGACGAAGTCAGATTTTGATGGCAGAATGTGTAGTTCTCGAAAATACCTTTCCAACGACCTATCATGCATCTAAAATGAAGGTCGTATGCAAACGTTACGACCCCGAGAAGTTGAGGTACGAACTTACCCATTGAGGCCCACATAACTTTTGGCATTTCATCTCCTAGGGTTAGGTTTTTGGGTGTCTATGGTTTTTGCATTCATGAGTAATGTTAAAAATTCCTCTGGAGATTCATTGCAATCATTCTTCTTAGATTTATGCACGTAGCAGCCACATCTCTTCTCAAAGATAACTAGGACCATTCGAGCAAGTTGTTTTCAGTTCTGCAGTTTTACGGTTTCATCCTATTTTATTTATTCAATAGAAATTATTGTTCACTGGATATCTGTTGTTGTTCTCTGTATCTCTGTGTTATTTTACTCAGTCTATTATTTATTTCGTTCCACTCATAAATCTGTATCAAGGAGAGATAAAATTAGAGGGTGGGAGAGGGAGGAAGGTGGAGAGAAGACAAAGAGTGTGAGTGGGGTAGAGATAGGGGGTATGATGGGGGAGAGGGGGGGACAGAGACATGGAAAGAGGGGAAGAGGGGGCAAAGAGAAAGGGAGAGGGAAGTAGGGAGAGGGGGGAAAGGGAGACAAAGAGAGAGGTGAAGAGGTGGTAGAGATAGAGGGAGAGAGAGAAACATAGTTACCAACTTAACGAGAGATCTACAGAGTTCTCATTTTTGGGGGGGTCAAGTTTTTTACCCCATTTTTAAAAATGATGCTACCAGTACCACCCCCCTCCATTTTTAGGTGCTTTTTTTATAGTTTAAATTTTTTGATACATAAGGTTTCCACTTTGTTTTTTTAAATGCTCGTTTTTTAATTTATTTTCAAATTGTTCATTTTTTTTTTTACTTTTTTCTTAACGATGTTTTTTCATCTATTTTCAAACTTTTCTATTTTATTTTTATTTTTATTTTTATTCAGTCATGTTTTTAATCATATTTCCATGCTTCATCCAATGTTAAAAATGTTGTACACCATTCACTTTTTTGAAATTAAGATTTTTCATATAATTCTCTGTCCTTAATTAAGTTATGGTTCCATACATTTTAAATATAGTGGAAAATACCATTTCTAACACACGTTTTTTACCTTACTTCAATACATAGAAAATAATTGTTGTTAAATAACAATATTTTTAAATATTTAGAAAAAAAAAATATAATTCAATTTTTTGGGATCAATTAAAAACTAAAATAAATAAGAAAACAAAGAGAATTGAAATTTAAAAAAACAAAAACATTTTAAAAAC
>JZKD02S2318476.1:131707-145004 GCA_000966675.3 Picea glauca | reverse complement strand
ACCCACATACAGTTACAAAACTACGAAAGTGAATCGACTTTCCTTCTTTTCTCGACAGAATTCAAGATTGGTTCAGCACTTCTCATCCATAATTTCTCCATCGCCAAGATTGCCAATCCTCCTCCCGCAAACAATGGCCGACACAGGGGAAGTGAACACCAAACTCTTCACACTCTTTGCGACAATGCAAGCTTCCACCACATTCAATGTGCTCTTAACCTCGTAGTCTACACTATCAGTCTACAAAACCCAATAAAACATTATGAAACCCTTCGTTTCCCATAAATTTATCCAAATTCTAAAAAAATCTTCATAAACTAATTTATATTGGATATTCCTGCAATCCATCGAGACGATCAGCGCAGGGATGTGCAAAACTCCAGAGAATCCATTGATGTTGCCGAAAACGTTGTGATAATCCAAGATATCAGCTTGGCATATCTCCAGCTTCCCCGATAACTCTTCTTTAGACTCCATCGGCTTCATGCTATCTGAAATAGCTTACTGAAGTGATAGAGCGTTGAGCGTTGAATTCTGTACAGCAGGAGGAGGATACTGATAAGGGCTTTGATCTGCAGTGCATCGACTACAGTTACATGACATTTCAAGATGCCTGTTGAGCTAGAAAATTGATATAGTAGACCATATGTTTTCATTTATGAACCGCCATCGGCTCGGAAATAAGAGGTTCATTTCAATAGAGAATGGGATCTTGCCAAAAAGGATCTTAAATAATTGAAACAAATAAAAAAAATCCATTACTAAAGTATGACATTAGAAAACCATACAAATTTTTGGTTAAATGACTGGATTAATATATAGTCAAGGGTGAACTCATCGCTATATACCAACCTATTGGCAAGTATAATAAAGGGGGTGGCCCATATATTTAAACTATATTGTCTAACTTACCTCTTTAAAACATGTTTTCACCATAGTAAGGAGTGGCCTCTTTATCACAACTTTTTAGTACGCCTTATATATAGTTAAAAGTGAAAAGGGGTGGTCCATGATATATCATGACTTTTACTTTATTTCTTCACCCTGGTTAAGTTGTAAAATGGGTGTTCTATTTTAAACGTCTTCATTCATATGTGTTCAAATTTGTTTTACTTAAATATTATAAGTCAAAGTTATAATGAGAATATTAAGTATGAGTGTTACTCCAACTATGAATAACAACAACATCATCTGAAGCCACTAGTTTTTAATATGAAAGTTTCAATAACCAACATATGTTACCATTAAATTGTTGATTCAATATGTATCATCTCATGCACAACCTTGATAAATAAAGAGAAGAGTATCCACAATTATAAATATGCCCAACCATGATGCATCTTAAGCTCATCATCATCGCTATAAGTTATCTCGGAAAAATGCATCATGTGATGAGGATCACAATTTACTGCTCATGTGCATATGATGGACAACATTTGGCTCCTACTTGGGTATATGTACTTTTAGGAGAAGAGTGTGTGAGAATCTCATAATCTCCAATTTGTACATATGAGATAACTCCTTCAAGAAAATGGAATGTGGATGGATGTTCTACATCTCATCACATCCAACTTATTACAGCAAAATTGGTTTAAAAAAATGAAGCAAGGTTACAAACCAACAATGTCAAAGTACATGAGAAATGTTCATAATAGAAAGATCATTCCTCCCAATGCTCTTCAAGAGCTTATTTTCCTACTACTACTCTACGTGGGAAAAATAAAAAGGTTAGGTGCAAGAATACAAACAATGAATCTATCCTAGCTCTTTGTTTACATACATTGTTCTTCCTCTATGTTTGGTAATGAACCAAAAGAGGGAAACATCAAAAATTTAATATTCATGAACTACAATGATGAAATCTGAAATGTCATAATAGAGGAGCCAATACATTATGCTCATGCCCAAGATGGCATGCACCTTTACAATTTTCTTCTATCCAAAGCTGGATAGTGCTGAAATGCATTTATTGAGGATATGATACAACATGCTACCCAAAATTTACAATATCCCCTTCACATTTGTTCACTACATGAAGAGGAAGCCAATACTCTATGAAATTTAAGAGAAATTATAAAAGTGATGAAATTTCCTCTTTACCTAGTTTTGCATACCAATCAAAGATTTCACCATCAAGAAGATCCAAGGACATCACAAACATTTTCATTTTAACATCATCATAAATGATTCATTTTCATTTTAACATCATTATAAATGATATAAAATCTGGAAATAGTATCAATGAATGATATGACATGTAATTGAGGTGAATCTTTAAACCCATGGAATTTTGGTATGTTATCTCTCAACTCTTCATAACCATTTGAATATCCAATATCTTTGAAAAATCCAAAGGATCAAGTAAATCCTCTAACAACCATTCCATTTCAATATCCTCAAGTAAAAATTTCCTAGATTCCTCCACAACAACCACATCTTGAGAAGTGCATAAAAAAAATTACAATCCCAATTGCATCAAATAGCTTGTTAGCACATATATGAAGAATGAAAATTTATACAACTTATTTCTATAGGTTTATTTTATTGTTTCATATAATTTCCAAAATACAAAATATAGGTTCCATCAGGTAAATCACATGAAAAAACATCAACATTGAAAGCTAATTACAGATGGAAATTTTATGAGTTAGATTCTTCACAATTCTAACTTTTTTCTAAATTATTAGCATGTAAATGTTAATGGAAATGTGCTATAGAAATTTTTGAATGAAGATTATCCATATTCTATGTGAGGAGATTGTGAGAGAAAGAAGAGGAAGTTAGAGTGGGTGTGTTTTGTTGGATAATAATAAAGGAAGGGCCTGGCAATTTCTCTGGTGGACGTAGCACGCCCAACGTATATTTGTGTCTCTATCGTATTATGTATCTTCTTTGTTTTATTTATGAATTTGTTTTATTTATTGCTCCGCGATCCTTTTTTCTAACACTTCCAATCATCTGGTGTCGTTTCCATCCTGGGTAACAACAACAACAAATGGAGGTGTTACAAAAACAACAAATGGAGGTGGTTTGAACTTGGAAGAAGAATGATTGTTCATTGATGCTCATTGATCATTGCTTGTGGAATTACTGTCTTGAAGAAGACTGAATCTTGTAATTGATGAAGATCAGATCTTTCCAGTGATTTGTTTCTCATGGAAAGAAGATGATGAATCCATGTGGAGTGCCAGTTGTCTGGTTGTAGAAAATCATGCCAAAAGACTCCGCACATTTTGAAAAAGATGGAGATCAAGAAAACCTACAAGCTCTAAAGTTTTCTCATCGATGCTAGTGAATGGTCATTGATCATTCGTAGACACACAATAAAAACCAAAAATGTTATGAAGGATGCTCTAAATGGTTATGTTGTGCTGTGGAGAATCATTAGTTTATGTAAAACATGCAGTGTATAATCGATGAATGTGTTTAACGATCAATCATACATGAAATCTTATGGAGCAATGACCACCAAAAATATCGACTTGGAGCAGCTCCCTGGTAGAGATGAGGAATCATCAAGTCGCATAGGAAAAAAACCCACTTTTGACTTGACAATGACCGGACCATTATTTCCCACTTACGTGTTAATACAATATAATGGTGGGTTGACTTGACTAGTACATTGATTGGAAGTTGATTAGGACTATAATTTGACTGCGTAGAAGAAAACTAAATACCCAACTACTGTGGAGTCACAGACATCATGAGAAGAGACTGGTCGAAAAACTGGAAAGTGATGAAAAGACCAAGTTGACTAGAAAACCTGATCAACTATTGATGATCAACTGGCAGAAATTTGCACTATGTGAATGGACTCTAATCAATATGATTTTCAGAGTACACTTGGCCAAGAAAAAAGTGTAGGCTACCTTGAAGTGAGCTCATTATTAGTCCCTGTCATAGGTGTAGAGGGACTATAGCAATCGATAAATCGTTGACTGCATATTACTTTGTCCTTTGACCCGAAATATTTTCACAATACCTATTGTTGGAGCAATGGAAATAAAAGCATATATTTTTATATAATAAAAAGTAACATATATGTACTGATCTAATTGGATAAGAGATTGGAGGTCTTATTGCCAGCTTCGCTATTCCCAATGTACTATATGGCAACATATCCAAAGTTTTTTTTGTAGTCAGTATGTTTTAATCATATATTTTTCCTGTATCTTGCGTCAAGGTTGATTAATGCTAGCATTAGTTCAAATGTTTGTATTAGCATTTTCTGCTACTAGAATATATCCGCAAGTTTTTATATGTAATAAGCATATTGAAATTTTTTGATATCAAGATTTGTAGTGATTGAGAATTCCAAAGTTTATAGCGTCTTTGGTGGATGTATGTTTCTTGAAATGTATTGACACTTATTCTGAGATGCATCAATAGGACTAACTGCTTAAATGTTCACATAACGCGATGTTCTGCAACACCCCGGATAGCTTAAATGTTTGCATTACGTGAGGTTCTTAGATAGCCTGAGAGTCTTAAATTTTTATGTAAATACAGTTTTCGGAGTACGTTTTTCCTCGAAATTTTCTATACAGTTACAGTGAATTTGCGCTTGATTGTCTACAGCCAGTTCAATAGCCATTGTATGTTTCGTCCTTGTTCTGCCATTGAAGCTACATACATTGTTTACTGGTTCAGTGACTGATTCTTCTTCGTTGGTTTGTCGGTTGCTACCATTGTATGCTTCATCCTCGTAATCGTTGAGGCTACATATATTGTTTACTGGTTCGGTGAGTGGTTCTTGTTCGTTGGTTTCTCAGTTGTTGCTTGTTGTTGTTTCGCTCATGATTCAAGATGTTCTTCTGCATTTCATCGTTTCGGAGTACGTTTCGATGCAGTGGTTTCATTTTGTATTCCTTTTTTGTTGTTTATTTTGAAGTTTGAAAGTAAGAATGTTTTCTTATTTGTAGTCGCATGTTCCTTGTGTGTTTCCAATTGCTTTTCTGTTTGGGTTGCAGTTTTGTAATCGTTGGAGAAACATATGTTGTTCACTGCCTCGGTGGTTCTTGTTGATTCATTGGTTCCTAGTTTGCTGGTTCTGTTTGTTTGGCTGGGTTTTATGCTTTGGGGCACTAGGGGTGCAGTTCGGCCTCTTTGTTCTTTCTCTCTGGTTTCTTTTCTTTGATTCAGCCTTGCAGGGTTGGGGTGTAGCGGCAGTGGTTGGAGATTTTCTTTTTTCTTTTTTTTTTGGATTGTTATTGATTTGTTTGGGGCGCTTTACAGTGTTCATCCCCTGCACCCACTAGTGGATATGTATTTTTTTTATTTTCCATGTCTGTCAGAGTCTAGATCTGTTATTCTGTGAGATTTTCTTGGTGCTGCAGTCCTGCCATGAAAGAAAATAGTTGCATGCAAAATTGTTCGAGGATTACATGTGAAGTTACAATACCCGTTTTTTTTGTTGGAATAAAGCATATGTATGCAGGGTACATTTATAAACCATGTATGGTCAGATGTGTGGATATGACATGACATGTCCTTTCTCCTCTACATATACTGGTGTGCGCAAGATGCAATTTGTGTTGTTCTTGACATATGATATGTGCAACAAAGATTCTGGAAGATTATATTTTCATGTCTAGAAGCATGTGTGGGTAATTAGCCACGAAAAACTGAGAAATTGTATCGTGTGCACATCAGTCTATGTAGAGGATAAAGAACATGGCTAGAGGGCATATGTGGATAAACTCTCAGGGAAAAAAAGAAATCATTTAGCTGTGGCCATGCAGTTGCGTGATATTTTGTGCCTTGTAATATATTTTGGCTAGGGAAAAAAATTGTACACGTTTACAGCCATGGATAGAGAAGCGCAAAGGTTCATGTTTCTGCCTTTGTAGAATGTTCGTTGAGTCATTTTTTATTTATGTACATATTGCTTGTTCTACATTGAAGACCAGCTTCCATTGATGTTCATTAAATTTTGTGGGTTCCCAAATTGAAACAAACAGAGTAGCTGGAGAAAAGGAGAGAGTCTCGACTGCATTGGCTGAAGAGGATATAGAAAGTTGCATGCTCATACTGTTGTTTCATATTGTGTTGTTTTGTATTTCATTTATGGTCTGGATATGTGTTAAGCTAGTTATGTGCCTTCCTAGATGATAAGTTTTCTTGGTTGCATACGTTTATTCCTGCATACTAAGCTAGTGCATGTCTGTTGTGTTTGCGCTGCATTGCTACATTTAAACAAACAGAATGGTTGGACAGGACGAAGGACTCTTTGGTGGGTAAATAGACCTACTTCTTTTTGTTTTACATGTCTGTTTTCAAACTAACTTGCCTTCCTGTCGATTTCATCTTCCGCGTTGCTGCCTTGGAAAAAACAGGTTGCTTGGAGAAGGAGATGAATTCTTCTGTGCAGCAGTAGAGGGTTCTATGGTACAATCTTCTAAAAGGTATACCAAGTGTGCCGAAAAATTAAAGATACAAACCGGGTGCGGGCATATAATATAGAATGCATATATTTGCTTATTCCTAATGTCCATCTCTAGATGCTTGCATCAAAAAAATTTGGAGTAGTGAGACGACCATGAGCAGTCAGTCATCCCAAACATCGACGGACTGACAAGGCCAAAGGTAAAGATGCATGCGCTCTGCTCTTACTATGTTTACTAGATAAATTTCCAGGGCTATATATTCATCTATGGCATGGAGAATATGTTGATTCCATTTGCAGTACATGGTTTGCAGCTCGCAAGAAGTATCAACAAGTACGAGGGAGACGTCGAACCTACTGCATGTTCCGCAAACTAAGAGGTGTCATTGACAAACTCTGGCTCCATAGTTCATCAAAAGCATGCATGTACTTGTAGCACACTACCATTCACTTTAGTTTTCATGTTCAAAAAATGTCTTTAGGTCTAGAGTTATGACATCCAAAGTATGGTCAATAGAGGCCTTGAAAAACCACCAAACTGGACAGGTATTCGTCGGGGACATAATGGTTG
The DNA here is from genome assembly GCA_000966675.3 of Picea glauca. NCBI lineage: Eukaryota > Viridiplantae > Streptophyta > Pinopsida > Pinales > Pinaceae > Picea > Picea glauca. Next base: position 138,048 of record JZKD02S2318476.1, on the reverse strand, counting down.
TCTATACCACCTACTTGGACAAGGCAAACAAAAGTAGACCCATTATGCGTGATGATATGATAGACAAGGATGCCATGATGACAGTCACATTGACTGTTCCTCCACAACTTGTCCATAAACATGCAGAAAAGATATTGCCACGTAATGGAATATCCATTACAAATTTTAATATATTTCCGAAAACAGTATATGACCGTGGTGATTGCGATCGAATTATTTCGGTCAACGAAACAAGCATTGTGGAAAAAATTCCTCCTATTTGTTCATAATATCGCTTCCTCCCGGACTCGACTATTAGACAATTTGCACAGAGCACTGATATTTACCTAATGGGAATGATTGGGGCTATTGTCACACTGGCCAGGAAATTTGGGTCGCAACACATTCTCCATATAAAGGATGGAGATTCGGACAGCAAGAAGGCAATGGTACCACTTTTCATATTAAGTTGTGTTGTTTACTTTCACTTATGCATGTATGTCGAATACGTTACACAAATATTGCATTGTTCCATGTTGCAACTACAATTGTTTGATACATATTCAAATTTGTTTTCGTCAATAGAACAACAATTGCATAGAGGGCAGATTCCACTTATGTTGTTCAAAAATATAACAAAAAAGAAGGATTCTAGAGTAACGATCTTTCAGACAACCCAGTCAACGTTTGTAATAGAGTTGCGAGCAGATACAGTAAAGGATCTGGAGAAGCTAGCTAGCTCTACAATTGTTGTGCATATACATTTACAAAATCATCCTCGCTTTTCTTATAGAAATAGCCTTCAACAAATTTCTACAGTTGTTAATTTTTTTTTTTTTGTTTTAAAGGGGAGAGTGGGATGCAGTTGTGTATTATATTGTTCAACGTATTAATTCCTTTGATCTCATTCCTAGGTTGAAGGTCTTTTAGTTGCAGCCAATGTGTACTTGACCCCCTTTGAGCCTGTTTGTGTAAAATGTCATTCCACTACCTCTGCCTCCGCTTTGATAGCTGATGATACGATTGATTGTCTGTGATGCGGTGAAAAATGTCCATATATTTATGGACATTGCCTCAATGGTGTTATTCAAACCATGGGCAACAAAACTGTGCACTGTACAATCAAGCAGTCGTTGTTACAAAATGTGCTTCCTAAGTTGGCAGAGTTGTTGTATGAAACATATCTACAGAAAAAGTCAAGCAATGTCTACATGCTACAGCAGCTTCGGATACAAAGAAAATTCACCTTAAATGAGGACAATGCAATTTTGCATATCGGCTGAAAAGGGGAAAAAAAAATTATATGAAAATTTGAGAGGAAACGAAAATACCTCATGCCTCTCTGTAATATTTGTTCAAAATCCAGATGAAAGTTCGTTTCAACAGAAAACAAATGTGGCGACGTCTTTTCATTGTATATCAAATTGTTTGGTGCAAAGGTCGATGGGTTCTGCTCTATGGAACCTTCTGGGAACTTTCTTGTGGATTGTTTAAAGTATGGTTGGTTCTTGGTTATCTGCTTTTTCTATCAATTTGTATACCCTGGAATTCCAGTTGTTCTTTGGAGGACACTGAACAATATAATTGTATTTTTTTAGCCAGCTGGGACGCAGATCCGCCTGGTAATTTCTATGGCGTTGTGACGCAACTGTACTGTCACTTGCTTTATCATATTTCCTTCATCAATGAACTTGGTCAAACTATTGTTCTAAAGTAATTTGAAATCAACGAATATATAGTGTCTGAACTGCGACTGTCCTCACATACAAACAAGAGGCTCTTAAAATACAAATTGGTCATTGTTTTTGCATTTTTGCTTATTCATTGAAGTTAGTCAGATTAATATTCTGGAATAATTTGAAATCAACGAATATTTAGTGTGCGGAATGCATTTGTGCTATCATATGAAAAATAGGCCCTTAAAATTCAAATTGGTCTTTGTTATGCTTGCGGTTATAGAATTTAAAAAAAAATAAAAATTCTTTCCTTGATTCTTTTAAGAATAAGCGATTTAACATCCTTTAATAATTTAATGCGCCAGCTCTCAAGTCCATCTGTCAATCTATATATGGAGGATCTCCAAACGCTATTCGGAGGACAAGGAACAATGAAACTGCAATGTTTCCCCAGGCAGCCCACAGGTTCCTTTGTCAATTTGTATATCACGGAGTTGTGGGTAGATTTTGTACAACACAGAACAATAAAGTCCCAATTTTCAGCCCGCAAGCTCGAACAAAAGTGGCCCATTTTTCAGTTCGCTATCCCTAGAGCCCCCAATCAAAAATAAATCGTTAAATATGAAATACATATGGAATTGTTACGGGATAATAAAAGTGCAATGTTCAGCAAACCAGCCCGAGTCCTCTTGTCAATTTGTATATGGCGGAAGTCTGGATGCTATTTCTAGCTGAGGGAACAATGGAGACTCTATTTTCGGCCCGCCCGGCCGCAAACCCTCCATCCAAAAACTGCCTAAAAGTGCAATGTTCATGCAACCAGCCCGAGTCCTCCTGGCAATTTGTATATCGCAGAAGCCTGGGTGGTATATGTAGGAGAGGGAACAATAGAGACTCTATTTTCAACCTGTCAGGCCACCAACCCGCGATCCAAAAAATACCCAAGTATGGAATGAGGAATCCACATATGTTGTATAAAATCTCATTCCATAGTTAATATAGAGACTATGTCCACAAGTCCGCTTGTCAATTTGTATATCACAGAAGTGAAGATGCTATTTGTAGAACACGGAACAATAGATACTTAATTTTAAGCCCGCCAGGTCACGAATTCACGATCCAAAAAGTGCTCATGTATGGAATGAGGGATCCACATATGTTCTAGAACAATGTGTTTGTACAATGGGGAACAATAGAGGCCCAATTTCCAACCTGCCAACCCCAGATCCCCCAATAGAAAAAAATCGATAATTATGAAATTGATACGGAATTGCTATGGGGCAATAAAAGTCCAATGTTCAATGAAGCAACCCAAGTCCACTTGTGAATATGCAATGAGGGTTCTGCATACTTAATTTTCAGCCCACCTGGCCACGAACACGTGATCCAAAAAATGCCCATCTATGGAATGAGGGATCCACATATGTTCTAGAACAATACAAATGCATTGTTCATCCAAGAAGCCCGCAGCTCCTCCTGTCAATTTGTATGTCACGGAAATTTGGGTGTTATTTGTAGGAGATGGAACAATAGACATTATTTTCAGTCGACTAGGCCACAAAACCATGATCCCAAAACTACCTAAGTATGGAATTAGGAATCTACATATGTTGTATAAAATCTCATTCCATACTTTATATAGATGCTATGTCCACAAGCCGGCGTGTAAATTTGTATATCGTGGAAGTGTAGGTGCTATTTGTAGAACACAGAACAATAGATACTTAATTTTCAGCCCGCCATGCCGCCAACCCTTAATCCAAAAAGTGCCCAAGTATGGAATGAGGAATCCACATATGTTCTACAATAATACAAATGAAAAGTTCAGCCAAGAAACCCATAGGTCCGAATATGTTGTATAACAATGTATTTGTACAACACGGAACAATAGAGGCCCAATTTCCATCCTTCTATCCACAGAGCCCCCGATCAAAAAAATCCCCAACTATGAAATTGATATGGGATAGCAATGGCACAATAAAAGTCCAATGTTCAGCGAAGCAGCCTGAGTCCACCTATCAATTAGTATGGAATTAGTGATTCGCATATGCTGTATAAAATCTCATTTCATACTTTATATACAGACTTTGTCCCCAGGTCCACGTGTCAATCTGTATATCGCAAAAGTGTGGATTCTATTTGTAGGATATGGAACAGTAGATACTTAATTTTCAGCCCGCCAAGTCATGAACCCGCAATCAAAAAAGTGACCAAGTATGGAATGAGGGATCTGCATATCTTCTAGAACAATACAAATGCAATGTTTAGCCAAGTAGTCTGTAGCGACTCGTGACAATTTATATGTCGCAGACAGCTCCAGAGCCCCCGATAAAAAAAAATCGCTAACTATGAAATTGATACGGGATCGCAATGGGACAATAAAAGTCCAATGTTCAGCGAAGCAGCCCGAGTCCACCTATCAATTTTTATATCGTTGAATTCTAGATGCTATTTGTAGGTGACGAAACAATAGACTATTTTCGGTGCGCCAGGCCGCCAATGCGTGCTCCAAAAACTGCCTAAGTATGCAATTAGTGATCCGCATATGTTGTGTAAAAACTCATTCCATATTTTATATACAGATTATGTCCACAGGTCCGCATGTCAATTTGTATATCATGAAAGTGTGGGTGCTATTTGTAGGATACATAACAGTAGATACTTAATTTTCATCCAGCTCGCCCGTGAACCTGTGATCCAAAAAAGTGCCTAAGTATGGAATGAGGGATGAGAATATGTTATAGAACAAAACAAATGCAATGTTCAACCAAGCAGCCCGTGGTGACTCGTGTCAATTTGTATGTCACAGAAATCTCAGTGCTATTTGTAGGATAGGGAACAATAGAGACTCTTTTTCCGACCCACCATACTGCAAACCCCCGATCAAAAAACTGCCTAAATATGGAAACAGGGATCCGCATATGCTCTATAAAATCTCATGTTGATACTTTATATAGAGACTCATCTCTGCAAATCCCGCCATCAATTTGTATATTGCAGAAATATGGGTGTTATTTGTAGGAGACAGAACAATAGAGACTCTATTTTTGGCCTGCCAGGCTGCAAATCCAGGATCCAAAAACTGCGTAAGTATGGAATGAGGAATCCGCATATGATGTATAAAATCTCATTCCATACTTTATATAGAGACTATGTCTAGAAGCCCGCTTGTAAATTTGTATATCGCAGAAGTGTAGGTTCTATTTATAGGACATAGAACAATAGAGACTTAATTTTCAGCCCGCCAAGCCGCGAACCCACTATCCAAAAAGTTCCCAAGTATGGAATGAGAAATCCGCATATGTTATAGAACAATACAAATGCAATGTTCATCCAAGCAACCCGTAGGTCCTCCTGTCAATTTGTATATCGCGAAAATGTGGTTGTTATTTGTAGTAAAGGGAACGAAGAATCCACATATGTTATAGAACAGTACAAATGCAATGTTCAGCCAAGCAACCTATATGTCATGCTGTCAATTTGTATATCATGGAAATATGTGTGCTATTTGTAGGACATGGAACACGTGAAACAAAAAGTGCCCAAGTATGGAATCACAGATTCAGATATGTTTTATACAATCTAATTTCCATACTTTATAAAAGTACATGTTTAACCAACCATCCCGCAATGTTGAACCAACCAACCAGCAAGTTCGCCTATCATTTTGTATCTCGTGAAAGTGTAGGTTCTATTTGTAGGACACAGAACAATAGAGGCTCAATTTTCATCCCACTAGGCCAAGAACCTGTCTGCCAGGCAGAGAACCATCGGGACTTCACGTCTCCTGGGTATATCTTCCTCCATTTTTGTTTTGTAACTGGCCTGACCACTTTCCATATGCAATAATTAACCTTTAATGCTAGTAGCCATCCTATAGAAACCGTTACAGTTGTCATTAATGTCCGGAATTTTGGAGAAGATTTGTCATTAGTACAAATTAAACTAACATTTGTGCACAAGCATGTTATCCTTTCCAAGTATTCGTTTCAAAGGTGATGCAATCTTTTTTTTTTTGTCCACCAATGGGTTGGTGATTTTAAGAAATTTCTAATTCTTAATGTCTTTTCGTCATCACCGCCACCTTCACACTTTTTTCTAATTGTGAAATTAGTGAGTTGTGATGGTCACAGCTCATTCCGCACAAACCCTGGAAATTTTCATTGATCAGCGAAAGGCTCGAGGAGATATTCCATTGATACGCATCAAACCAAACTTTGTAGAAGCTTATATTATCCCTCCCTGATTTTCATTTGAAACATCGTCTCGAGAAAATGAAAATTCTTAATAACTTGTGGCGGTAGTTCTCTCCACACACAGTCAACACATTGGGGCATAATGGCCACATGTTCCACTATTCCAGGGTATATTCTTACTATTCATCTCTCTTCTTCCATAAGCGAAAAATGAGATGGTCCCTTGGTACACCGAGAGATATATTTCAAGCCAAAAAATTCGATGCCAACCTTGGCTACTCAGAGAAACTGCCCACTTGCAGTCATGCTTGTCGTAGAACTTTATGCCATGAATTCCAAGCCAGAAGAAGATGATCTTGTGGATGATGATACAACAGTGGATGATAGCAATGCAAAAAATATTCCCACTCCTGGGCCCAAATTGAAATGAACCATAATGAATAGACCTTCTCGGCTCAGTGATCGCAGTCATGACAACACCAAAAGGAGT
>JZKD02S2318476.1:121197-131666 GCA_000966675.3 Picea glauca | reverse complement strand
AACGGACAATGAACGCAACAACCACTTTACACTGCCAAAGTAGGAATTCTAGAGTTCCAAATTAGTCTGTTCTGGGAAGAAGATTTTGACTATAAATAAATCATATGTTGATGCTTCCAGAGATATATTTCAAGCCAAAAAAATATTTTTTAACATTTTCGAGTATGAGGTGCAAAACTTTCGTTGTTGGAACGCATTTTCCTACTAGTCATATCCTTCTTCCCAGAATGGACTAATTTGGGCCTCTGTAATTGCACGTGCAAGATGTGCTACTGAATTATTTTTTACTATGAAGAGTTGGTTTCAACTAAGGGCTATTCCACTTTCCTTGCAACCATTTTCGTCTTCTTCCTCAGGAAAAGCTTCTGAAAAATATCAATTTTAGCAGAGGATGATTAATCGAGGAGAAAACTCCAAGGATATTGCATACTGCAGAACCTTGGCCTATGTTTGTTGCAGATAACTTCAATGTTTTCAACCGAAGAACTGGATCCAATTTCTAAGCATAGATGTACAGTACTCAGTACTTTTCTTATTTTTTTAAATGGATTTTCTATTACAAAATTTTGGCCTTGGACTCTTTGTCTTTGCCACTTTTCTGGGTTTCAAACATGTTCTAATTGGCATACTTCGGTGCTCTTGTACTTCTTCGATCTTTTGTTTACTAATACCAATGTAAAATGTTCTAGCAAAATTGTTCTTCTTGTTTCTAGAGATGCAATTATTAAGTTTTAATGCTAATTAGTACAAAACAAAGTTCAATACTTCAGTTGGTATGTTACAGTCATGAAATAATGTATCAAGAACATAAATGCATGCGCAAGTTGCAATAAAATGTAATCTTCAACAATGCATTTCCTGATAACTAGTAGATCATGATTTTGCAACAATGGGGCTTCTTTGAAACCAATTCGCACTTACGAAAAATGTCTTCCACCTTTCTATTTTCCCAATTCACGCATTTCCAACCACCGCTTCCCCTTTCTTTAAATCGACCCTCTATTGTTCCCTGTCCCACAACTGCCACCTAGACTTCCGCCATGTAGAAATTGACAGGAGGACCCCGCTGGCTGCATCAACATTGCACCTCTACTTTTCCAGTACCTCCAAACAGCATTTGTAGCTCTGCTATATACAAATTGACATATATACAAATTTGAAACCATTCTTAGATCATCCACTTTTTCATATTACAGTCGCCTTATCATGCCCTTTTCATGATCTCTTCCAAATTACACATTTTGCACTCAAAAATTCCGAAACATGAAATTTTACCCTTTTCTGTATTACGGTCCACCTATCATGCCCTTTTCTGTGATGCACATTTTTTGCACTGAAAACTTTCGAGAAATACAATTTAACCACCGCTTCCTCACATATTTATTGGAACTATTGTCAACCCATTTTGAAGCCCATCTGTCCGCTTTCCATACTTCGCCATTTCTTCAAATTTCTTTAGGGAATCGTCCCTTTACCGGGTTGAAGAAATAGTCAGTTCGTAGTCATTGTTTCATGTGCTGACATCCTTTTGGAATTAGCAATTGGCAATTATATATAAGATCTTATTGCTACACATGCAATTAGCAATTTCCCTATTCCATACTTAGCCATTTTGTCGAAATTCCACAAATATACAAACCGGTCGCTGAACTCCCCCTTCATGATATCTTCCTGACTATCCCCGTAACCCTTTTTTGAATCACGTCCAACCTCTTTTCATAACTTGCCATTCTTTCCCTGCTCTTTGCCATCTCCATCACCTTCACACTTCTCTACAATAAAAGAAAATATGATTTTTTTTATATAAATAGACATATCTTGTTTCTAAATATGAAATTATTAGCATTTAATTCTAATAGGCCACCATGCAGAAACCATATATATTTTCATTGATGGGTGAAAGGGCCGAGGAAATATCGTATTCATGCGCATTAAACCAAAATTTACGGGGAGATTATATTGTCCCTTCCGAGTGTTCATTTCAAAATCATGAAATCCCTTTCACACCGCGTGGCCTTCGCACATTCAAGAAACCTCCATTCCTTAATTTCTCTTCGCCTTACCTGCCACCTTTGCATTTCTAAATATGAAATAAATAAACTTTACTCCTAACAGTTCATCATGCACCACCAATACCGATTTTCATTAATCAGCGAAAGGCTCGAGGAGATTTCCCATTCATAAGCATGTAACCAAGATTTAGCAAAAAGTTACATTATTCATTGTGCATGTTCATTTAAACCATCATCTACAACAAAGTAACCTTCTCATAAACATATGGCATCAGTTCCACACTAGTTCTGTGGAGATACAGTGAATATCTTTGGCCGTCACGACCAGAACTTCCACTAGTCCAGGGCATTTTCTTATTACTCAACCTCTGCTGCAGAGAACCAAGTTATTTGTACCTTTGGGATTCCTCATGTAGGCTATGTCCCTGAGGTTTTTGACTATAAGGACCTGGCCTCTTGGTGCGTCGATAAATTTATTGCAGAGAAAAGAATTATTCCACTGCACAACCGCTCTTTTTTTTCTTTGTCACCTCAGCTCTTTCGACAGATGCTGAAATTTCCTGAGCCAACATTGACGTTCAAAGGAGAAGATTGCAAACAGTTCCTAGCAAATCATAATAGTGGATTGGACCTCTTGCCCCTTTTTTTGGAAAACCCGGATCCAGTTCCTGAAGATATTACAAGCATGCAGGTTAGTTCATTTAAAAATCCTTTTCGTGAAATTGCCTAGTTGTTTACAAGAATAACGGGACAGGAATCCACAGCTACTGTTTCCCACATGGCTCTTTACATTTTGTATTTCACATTCAACAAACAAGCCATCTTTGATTGGGGAAGGATAATTTCTTATGAAATCTCTTCCCAATTGTCAAGCTACAAAAGGGGAAAGAAATTTTATATGTCATCCTATTTAGTTTTTGCAATAACACATTCGTGTTGATTTCTGCAGTTGTCTTTGTCCAAGAATGTCAACTACGATTTCCACCCAGTAACATTCTAGTACCAGGCCTTGTGGAAGCACAAGGCTTCCCACTATTTTTATGAGGTTTTTAATGGCTTCATGTCTGTTTTCAAATTTTTGTTGTTAGGAGAAAATGCTCCCTGCTTATCTGAACAGGCAACTAATTTTTTGGACAAAAAGGGAACAATCCAACATTTGGATAATTACACTGTCATAAAATTTTTTGGCTCCATGAAACAACCTTCTCTCCTTCCATGTCACATTACGGACATAATTTTTATTGCAGAAGTAGCACGTCAATACAACTACTAGTTCCATCTGTTCCAAAGGAAGAAAAAAAAATAGTTCATTCCTATGCCTTGGAAAATAGGGGATTTTGTGTTGAAAAACGTCAACAAATTTGATGATTTCGCAGCACATTTTAGTATCTCCAACCTCAGATATGCTGAGCATATAAAATAATTCGACCCCTATGATATTTTTAGACAACATTTACATTCACTTGGACTTGACAATTGTTTTGTAAATAAACACCTGCCCAAAAACAGGGACAATCACGAGCCTGCCTCTGATGCCGACGAAGTAGAGATAGTGCAAATCTTAACCAAATTGTACATGCAACAGGGTAAAGATCCAAGTGACAAGAGTTTTCAATCCGAAAATACCACTCCAAAAAGTACGACATCCCAGAGCATCGCTCGAATGGCCCATCACAGCAACAAAGAAACCCATAATTCTTCAAACAGAGGAGGAGATAACGACCCTCCTCACTCTAAAATTGATAGTTCTCACAAGCTTCTAGTAGAGAAGAAGAGAAAAAAAAATGTGGAGCAAGCAGAAGACCTGGTAATTCATAGTGAGAACATGGAAATTGACACTGATCTGGATGCCATGTTCCCTTCTTTGGTAAGCCCGAGGTCACCATCCACCATAGCCATCCAATGGACATATTCGTTGCCCAAAATTTTGACGAAGATGAATCCTTCGTGTTCCAGAGCGTTTTTTTTTATAGTCGAAACAAAAAATTGATATTTCATAAAAACAATGTTAAAAATATCAAAGGAAAATCTTGTTCAGAGGTTGACGTTGCCAACATGCGGTCGTCCCAAATCTGTCAACTTCACACCGCCACCGGAGAAGCACTTCATGACTCCATTGAACGCATGGAGATCCACAATGCTAGACTGAAGGACCGAGTCAAGGAATTGGAAGACGCTTTCTTTCCTATGCCATTGCTTGTCAATCCTTTGGCAGTAGCCATGCCTGGCACCCTTGCACCCAATGTAAAACCACCCTCCACCCTGCTCGCATCCTGTAAAGTATATGTGGAAAAAAATATCACAAAACGAATGGAACTGGTTACTGATGCCTGGTAAATATCACAAACCATTTCTTCCCTTGGAACCAGGGCACATAGCTTGCTCGAGCTTTTGCAAGCCGAATTAAAAGATGAAGAAAATTTCTTCTTAAAAACGGTCATCCCTTTTGGCAAGATTGTCAACAATATGACATAAACAAAAAGAAGAGAAGAAGATCTTCCATCCAAAAAATGGATTGGCCAATTGAATGCATGTTGGAAAGAAAAAGTAAACAACCTACGTCTCATTGTTCAGTCATGTGAACAAGTCATATCGAAGAAAGATAAATTATTCACAAAGCTATCAAATATAGACTTGGCCGGGAAAACAAATGACTTCCAATACCCCCTCTTAATTGCAAACTCCTTGCCCTTAACTAGAGAAGAGTTCGATAAACAAGTTGCTATGTTGAAGACCTTCTCTCTGGAAAATTTTTATAGCATCCTTCAATTTGATCAATCACACGTCCATGACTGGCTAGTCAAATATGCAATACAGAATGAGGAAATTCATCAGGCTCTCTATAATCTTTCTATCGACTTCCAGGAATTAGAAAATGATCTTTTCAACATCAAGATCCAGAATGAGATCAATGCCACCCCAATGAGAGCGTACATTGAAGAATGGGTCGAAAGACAATTGAAACAGGCCGCCAATGAAAGACAACAGGCAGTTGCCAACATTCCAACAGTCGTGGAGAACATCCTTGAAACCGCAGTCGTCGCCGACATCAATGAAAGGGAAGCCACAAGAAAATAGCCAAAGCTCTCATATGTACCCTCACGGTAAGTTTATTCATCCCATCTTTCTTTGTTTCTCAACCCAGTTATTCCGCTTTCTTAAATAAACATGTATAGGCAAACACTTATACCTTTCCATTTATTTTCTTTTGCAGCTGTTGCACTCTATCTTCTTTCCACAATGTTGTTTCTTGTAAATATTTCTCTAATGGTTTGTGGGAGCCCCAATCCCAGTCTACATGACAAATGCATTGAAATTCCGGTTTATATGTAACACACTTTGTTTTTTTTGTATATTTCAAAATTTGCAGTGGTATGTAACAAACTTCTATTTTCTGACAGATTTCAAATAAAAATGCATCTAAATTTTTATATCCTAAAGACTCTTATATTTCAGCGCTCTGTATAACAAATGCATTTATTTTTTAATATGCTAGACTTTTATTCTTATCCTTCAGCAGTCCGTATGGAAAATGTTCACAAATACATTAAAACTTTTATATTTCTTATCTCCTATTAATTTTATGTCATCATATATTTTTATCTTTCACCAGTCCACATTGAAAATGCATTTAAATTTCCAAATTTAATCTTGCACTGTCAACATTTTTTTTACTTTCCTATATACTTTCAAAAAAAAAAATGTTTGCTATATACTTTCCAAAATTAGATGGTGCTCGGCCTGCCAACCGTCATTTACTTTTGCCCCATCTTCCAAAATATGCACCTTGCACACAACATTTCCCTCATATACATTTTTCACCAAACACTTCGTTTTATTTACACTTCGACCCCATTTTTCAAAATTTGCTTTCTAACCTCCTTGGCAGGGACTCAGCTACGAAACAGCCTTGTTTCATTTTGGCATTGACTTAAAAAACATTTTCTTAGTCCTAAAATCATATAGATTGTATATGTCAATATATGAAATCAATATAAAAGACGATGGTAGAGTTTACGATCTAATCAAATTCATTCGGAAGAATTTTTGTAAAGTATTACATAGTTGAGGAGTTTAAAAACATCGAAAAAAGATACATGAAGGAAACAATAGAGTCAAGAATCTTAGTTGAAAGTCAAAATTCGGTCTAGTCCAAAATTAAAAATAAATTTTATGTTGTCGATTGAATGAATCATGCATCAATTTATTGAGTCGTACTGTAAAATTCAAGTCGAAATAGAAAGAGGGGTTTAAATTTTCATCTTAGAGGGTATGTGATCCTCTCCGCCATTGTAATGTAATTATGTTCCTAGCTCACAATATTAGTCATTTCCAACATCATTAGATACCCAATAAAAAACAATTAGGGAGTCTGTAAAAGTATGGTATCAACAAAAAGATTTTTTGAGTTTTACTAACAATAGTATAACCATTGAGTCTTGTCCTAATTTTTGAGTCATGCACGTGTAGTAGAGTCTTAGTTATAGTTATATATTTTCCATCACGAAAATGAAATTTGTAGCCTCCATACATTTTGAACACCCAGAAAGCATAAAGAAGCACATCCATGATCAAGAAGAATCATAGTAATAGAAAAAGAATTTTGATGAGAAGTAGGGAAAATAAAGAAACGATCGAGAATTTTGTCAGAGCACTTACAAAGAACATTCATGATGAACATTGATCATGAAAATTTGCAGCGATTGAATGCATTCAATAAAGAGATGTTAGATCACACACACACACACACACACACACACACGAGCTTAAAAGACAAGATGATAACACAAAATGATTGAAATGATTGAACCCCTTGGTAGAAGAGTTGCAAAACAGTTCCCCTAGTTGTGACAAAGAAAATAGGGGAATGGTAGGATTGTTTGATGCTGCATACCCTCATAGAATTAATAAAAATATCCCCCGTGAGTGGAAGTTCACTACACCATCCCTAAAGAGAGCCCCGACGGCTCCTCGGAGGGATATAAACTTGAAATGAGTATGGAAGTCGGTGGCACCTAGTAAGAAATCAATGGATTCGATCATATGGAGATCAAGGAGTTGGGATATATGATATGTAGTCACTTAGATCCATTTGAATCCAATCATAGTAAATATTGTATACATGTATCTTCCTATATAGATGGAAACTAATTTACCTATGCAAACTTGTATGCATGGTTGATGCATAGTCAAGATACTTCTGAAAGAGTAGAGATCCAGGACATTGTTGGACACTTTCTCGGGATGAGAAAGGATTTGAATGCGGGGGAGATGTTGATTAGTTGGGCCTAAATGGGTGATTAGCTGAAGCAGGTGCAACCTATCCAACCATCCATATAATTGTATAAATACCTATCAAAGCATGAATACAAGACGGTAGAAAATTCTCCCTAATATATCTGGCTTGATGGTGTCATGTGTGCATGTCAAGATGCAGTCTCTTTCTTGAATGTTGGTTGGAAGATCAACCTTCCAACATGCTTATTCAATGAGGTACATTTTGTTCCTCAATTCAATTGAATCCAAGTTAAATTCATCAATTTTTGAAACAATGATTATATTATTTATTTATTGATTAGAGTATTTACATTTAATGGTATCACATAAAGGTCTAGGTACATGGGGTTGTTGATGCCACAATGACATGGGAAAATGGGTGGCATGCAAGAGTTCCTCATCTTGATGAGGGAACATTGAGGATCCTAAGATGTCACTCACATGTATGAATCGATACAAATAGGTGTATATAGTATCATATTGAAATGTTCATAATTTTTTAATCATAATCATGTTTTTTTAATAATACTATGATTTCATGCTTCCAGGACATTGGCATTGACATTCATGCTCAACAAGGCATGAATAGGATGGGTGCACATACTAATATGTCATGTATGTAGACTAAGATCTTATACATACATTTTTCCATTGACTTGACCCAATTAATTTGATCCATCTAATTAAAATTTGAAAATATTGTCAGCAATTAAATTTTGTACTAGAAGTTATCTAACTTGATTGTAAATTTTAGTTGGAACACATGGTTCTAACCACTATTTGTATGGGTCATATGGGTTTCATTTCTCATGTGGGTGATGGGAGGCCTGATGTAGGTGATGGTGGAAATGGTGATGATCACATGGGTGGTGGGGGGCCTGGTGTATGTGGTGCTGGTGGTGGCGATGGTCATGAGGCTAATGGTGACACATTATCTAGATTTGTAGTGTTTTTTTTATAGCCCATTACTCATGTCATTTGTTTTTTTATATCCCAATTCTTTCATGTGTGTGTGTGTGAACTTACTCTTTTATAATTTATACATGGAATTTATGATTATTTTTTAGACTTTAGACATTTTTATTATTTTTTGCAATTTAAGATAATCATGTGCAAACATATATTTTTTGTCTAAGCTAGTTGGTTATATATTAATATGACACAAAATAATAGTACAAGAAAAAATGCCCATAACTTGTCACTAGGGAAACCGTGTACAGGTCAGTCCAAAAAATATCAATTTGAAAACACATAGCACTTTGGAACAATATTGAGAGTTTGAAAAATTTATTTGACTGCACTATCACTAGACATTGTATAATTGAAACTTTGACAATTTTATTTCCAAATATTCTCACCTCAGTGCCCCCCAACACCCATTCACCACATCCATAGTGGCATCAATTTTTCATGGATAACATCTTCAAACTCATGGCATGCCTCACTCTATTGTCTCTGACCATGATCCAACTTTCACTAGAAACTGTTGGCAAGAATTTTTCAAGCTCTAGGGAACCCAATTGAATCTCAACATGACCTATCATCCCCAAGTTGATGGTCAAAATGAATTTGTAAACAAGTTCTTGGAAACATATTTGAGGTGTTTCATATATGATAGGAAAAATCAATGGGCTTAGTGGTTACCACTAGCTGAATGGTGGTACAACACATCTTACCATGTTGCCACTCACATGACTCCCTTTGAAGCAAGCTATGGTCAAAAGCCACCTTTTKTYCTTTCCTACTTATCAAGTGTATCTAAGGTTCAAGACATAGACAAAAAAATTATAGTAAGAACTTTTGTTCTTCRTYCCCTCAAATAAAATCTAGTCATGGCTTWGAATCRCATGAAGCARCAAGTATATCAGGGTCATTCAAAATGTCAATTTGTGGAAGGGCRGTAGGTGTTTCTTGGTTTTCAACCTTATAAGAAAACTTCACTSAAATTCAAACATTGAAAGAAAATCACTYCCAATTTKTATGTCCCTTATACAAWTCTCAAGMAAGTGGGRCTCGTGGCTTACAAGTTATCTCTCCCTAGTCACTCKAAGCTCCATCTTGTTTTTCATGTTTCTTTCTTAAAGARAGTGATTGTGTTGATTTTTGTAGCTTCGGGTAGGTATTCTCACATGCCCTAGTTGTTGGGCATGTGGGAATCATCGTGGGAAATCGAGGCACTTCTCATCAACTCAGTGAAGGTAGTGGGAATACCCGACAGGTACTTCTTACCCCAAACTAAAAGAAAAAAGTTACTAACTTAACAAGATATATGACCTCAAAACGAGAACTCTATCCCTTAAAACCCATATTTTTTGCATAAAAACATGAAAATCAATCCCCAAATCAAAAAGTGGTGCTACCAATTTGTAACTGGATCAAAATTACAATGTTTTTCAAGCATGGGCTTAAAATATCAAATAGTTACTCGGAAAAAACTTTAAAATCAATCCCCAAATCAAAAAGTGGTGCTACTGGTAGCACCATCTTTTCTGATCGGGTCAAAATTACAATTTTGTTTCAAGCATGGCCTTAAAACATAAAATAGTTTTTCAAAAAAACCTTAAAATCAACACCTAAATAAAAAAGTGATGCTACCCAAAGCAAAATGTTTTTTCTAAATGTTAAAATGGTAGCTAATTACGACCTAATTGAAACTATAGCCTTGACAACAAATACCTATGCAAATAAAAAACCAAAAATTGGATCATAAATGGTAACTTCAAAAATTATTTACTAGTTTTTTTTTTAATTTACATTAAAAATAAAAATAAAAAGAAAGGAGAAAATCTTCACAGATTTTTTTTAATGAAGAAAAAAACACATTTAAAAAATATATATTCAAAGCCCAAATTAAAAATAAATAAATAAACACTTTAAAAAAAAGGCGGAAAACAAAAAAAAACTAAAAGGAAATGAAAATAATTTTAAAATTTCCCCAGAAAACAATAATCTAAAAAGAAAAAAAAAATGTAAAAGAGAATAATAAAAATTCCTTGAAATGTAAAAAAAATAGAAAAAAAATACTAAAAAAAACAAAATTAAAAATGAAAAAAAATCTAAAATAAAAATCTATTCAAAAAAATACTAAGACTCCTTAAGCTAAAACTTTATTTTAAAAAAAAATTTTAAAAAAAAAATTAAAATACAAAATTTCATAAAAAAAAAATAAAAAATTAAGAA
>JZKD02S2318476.1:74536-85420 GCA_000966675.3 Picea glauca | reverse complement strand
TATATATATATATATATAGTTGATATTGAAATATTTTATTTAAAGTGAGTATTGAAATATTTTATTTATAGAGAACATTGAAATATTCATAACTTTGTTCAAAATGTATTTTTTTAAGATAACTCTTTATTCAATTTTTTTTAAAGATTACATCCCAAATTACCTACGTCTGAACTGTTTTGCCTCTGCATACCCGCACACAGAGAAGGAAGCCCTCATGGGAATATTGTCTGTTCTATCATTCTCCCATCCTGTACGTGAAACTGTTCTTGTCTCTATGTTGTCTGACCTCGACATACCTCTCGCATCTCTAAAAATAGGAACAAGAAAGTCACCCTCCGTTGTTTCCTATGAAGCTCGACGCAATTGTAGTCACCTGAGTTGTGTTGTGACTTAGCATTAGGTTGTTGTCTTGTTGGGTGTCCATACCCATTTTTCCCTATTGTTGTTGTCGTTATCGTTGTTGTCATCTGTACCCAGCTGTAGCTGAGTCGAAGACTGTTTGAAGAGGCATGTTGTCAAGCCTGTGAGCCACTCTCCTAGGTGAGAGAGTTTGTTGGGAAGTGATTTCTCCTAGAAGGGAGTCTCATAGCAGCCGTAGTACTCTGAGACTTCTAGTCCATCCTGTTGTTGAAGCCCAAGGTAAGGGAAGTGTACTGGCCGATGGACTTGTATTAGTGAAGGTGTATCCTCCTGGGGTGGAGCAGGTGTGTGGGGAATGATGGTATGTGTGTTGTGGGCATAGGTGGCTCCTGGGATAAAAGATCCTTCTTGTTGCTTTGTGTAACTTCCTTGTTGTCATTTCCAAGCCTAGAATTCCCTTGCCCGGTGGAGTTTAGTCCCATCTTGGGGGTGACCTACTGCTGAGAGTGATGAGTAGCACAGTCTAAGACTAGGAGGTTCGTGGAAGGTCTGCACACAGTTGGTGGATTTACTCCAGCAAAAAGATAAGTATCATTTCTATGTTTAATTATGTATTTTATGCATGTTTGGATTAATGGAAATGTATCATGTGATCCATTGCATGTGGACTTACAGTTAATCTCAATTGCATCTGTATGGTAGTAGTAATTATGTGTTTATTGTTAATAAGTGTTTTAATTTTATTAAAATTCATGTTATATCTATATGTACCATTCCGTGTAGTAGTGTTACCCGTCCTGTTGGTGGCTGGGGATGTTACAATATGGTATCAGAGCATGGTTACAACACTAATCCTGGATGGGCCATGTTAGTGGAAGTTGAAGCAAGAGTTTCAGAAGGAGTTGTTGTCAAAGTGGACAAAACTTAAAGTTTTGACCCAAGGTTTCAAGAGGAAACCGTGTTTGGAGGGCCAATTTCGAACCTCAAAACCTTCCTGAGTGCCAAGAAGTTACCTTGGCCATGTTCTGAAGCTCAAAAGGAATAGTGGTATCGTAAAACCATGAAATAAGTGGTGTTGGACTGTAGAATAATGTGGACCTTAGGATCTATTCAGGAGAAGGAGAATCCTTCACGACTGTTAGATCCGGTAATGTTGCAAGGCATTTAGCTGTGAATTCCTTTGGAAATCTGCAGAGTAACAAAGTTTGTTATGCTTCGTAGGATATGTTTAGAAGGAAGGGAAATCCCTTACGACCGTCAGATCTGGGGAAGGTGTAGAGAAGTTAACTTGGAAGCCCTTCGGACTTCGCGAATTCGGTGAAGTTGATGAAAAATAAGAGAAAGCCCGAAGCCCGAAGCTCTGAAGCCCCGAAGTGGATCTACACCGTAGATCTGGAGAGGAGGGCTTGACCGTTGGATTAACCAATGTCGAAAGGTCAACGCAGTGGTGAAGGGAGAAAGCTTCCGAAGCTCCAAAGTTCAGAGTTAATCTAGACAGTCCATCAAGAGGGACGTGCATCAACAGATTTGAGACTTCGGTGAAAGTCACTTCGGAGGATTTCAAGTGTGGAGTGTGATAAACTCCCGAAGTCCCTAAGGATGAAGTAGATCACAACTGTCTGTTGCAAAGGACACGCATCGAGAGATTGTGTACTTCGGGTGGAAGCACTTTGTGAGGAGGCAAGTGTTGTGAGTTTGAAACTCCCGAAGCCTGAAGTATCGAAGTCACTCATAGCCGTTGATCGTGAGGGAGGACACACGTCGATAGATCATGAACTCCGGGGCAAAGTGCTCCAGGAAAAAGCGAGCGTAGAGGACTTGAAACTCCCGAAGTTCAAAGCTCTGAAGCCCAAAGAGTCGAAGTAGTGAGTCATGATGATGTCACTTGGAGGTGACGTGGGCACATGGGTTGTGTGCCAAGTGTATGTGGATTCTGAGCTGAGGAAGATTGAAATAGAATTTGGAACATGATGTGTGTCACCCATATGAATGGGCCACGTATTAGACGCTAGTATTCCGCCATGTGGCTTGCCGTATGAACATGGCTAGTGGGGTCAAGGTTATGTAATGTATTTAAAGGTCAGAGGACCCACACTGGCGTTGATCACGATACATCAAGATCGATGGCCAAAATGTATTTTTTTTAAGATAACTCTTCATTCAATTTTTTTTAAAGATTACATCCCAATTTACCTCCATAACTCTCTCCCATTATGTAAAACTCTCGAGACTTGTACGCTGGAAACCTTTCCAACCAATTTAAGAGAAAAGCGTAGAAGTCCTCTGCTGCAATTTCAATTGGAGTCGAGCTTTATTCATCGCTTTTAGACATAATATTTAAGCTTAAGATGACGCAAAGTCTTTAAAAAACTAATGTGAAATCAAATCACGTGAATGTGAATAAGTTACCTGTAATTGTTTCTCCGAGTTGCTTCAATTCGGAGGATGTATTTGTATAAGAGAAGCCAACTCCAACAGGTGCTTCCAAGAATAACATGTTTTCCTCTGTTAAAAAAACTTCTCAAAGAAAATGATAAGTCAAAAAGTGTTCGGCTTTAAAGCAATTCATACATCTCTTATTTAAATATGTTTTGTAAGACTATAGGTTTACAAACTCAAGGTTATTAACGCTTAATCTAATCTATGTTAACACAATTTCAAAGAATAAGTTAGTCTAAAATTTTGTAAGTTAAAATTAATTAAATTTTTACAGTAGGTTAAGAAGTTTACTATGATTTAAAATTCACGTAAGTTGGAACTTTGTCCCTATACGTTTTGGGTCATTTTAAACTAAGAGTTGAGGACCAATCTGAACTTTAACTTTTTTGGGTCTTTCTTTTCTAATTAGACTACTTATAAAGGGAAGACTTCCACTCTTACCATATAACTTTGGGTCACAGATCATTACCTTCTTTCTTTAAGTGAAGTTCTTAATTATCATAAATCCTTTTAAGGTCGTGATTCCATAACTAAAAGATTATTTCAATAAATCACTACTATATACTAGATATTAAAAAGGAGTCTATGTTAATCATTTTGAAGAATTAATATGGGTTATTATCCCAAAATTATATTTAATTCATTTTGATATTAATTACTTTCAAAACAAAATTGTTTAAAAAATGAATGTCAATAATAACATAAAACACTTACAATAAAGTAAAAACATTATACATATATATTTCAATGGGCTTGAATGTGGTCAGATTTTCAAGGGTAGTTTGAGTTTAGCATGGATCAAAATGTTTTTCCCCATTTTAAACCAACAGAGATGCTCAAAACATCTATCAGAGTTTTGGATTGGCCTGAAATTTAAAATGGGGTCGCCAGAGGACTTGCCCCAAAGGTAACTGAGGAGGAAAGATTGCTCCCGAATTAGCCCACTCTTTTAAGGTGAGTATTGAAATATTTTATTTATAAGTGATATTGAAATATTTTCTTTTGTTATTAATATTTTTTTAAATATCATGTATATATCAATGTTTATTTAAGATGGATATTGAAATATTTCATTTATGGGTGATGTTGAAATATTTTATTTATGAAAAACATTGAAATATTTTTTTAATGTTATGGATCAAGTCAATGTTTATCTCTAAAGAAATTAGATATCTCCTACATATTTTGCTTTTTGATATAACAAAAAACCTCCTAATTATTTAAAAAGAAAACCATAAATAATTTATTATGTAATTAAAATTCTTATAAAATTAAAAAAAAACTTAGGAACACACATGGAACAAATTTTATGGTCATCACTGTGACTATATATATATATATATAAGATCTCCCTCTCCTCACAACACCATATTTTAATTATAAGAAATTTTCTATTTTCAATTAATCTCTCTCTCTCTCTCTCTCTCTCTCTATATATATATATATATATATATATATATATATATAGTTGATATTGAAATATTTTATTTAAAGTGAGTATGGAAATATTTTGTTTATAGAGAACATTGAAATATTTTTTTGTTATTAATATAGATTTTTAGTATCATGTATGAAGTCAATGTTTATCTCTAAAAAAATTACATATCACTTTCATATTTTTCTTAGCTTCTTATACAAGGAAAAAAAACCTTTTAATTATTAAAAAAAAAACATAAATAATTTATTATATAAATAAAATTCTTATGAAACATTTTTTTAAATGTCAATTTCATATTAAATATTGAAGGAATTACAGATCTTCTTTATACTCAAATATAAAGAAATTATTAACAATGTTAATTATCATCATTATAAAGTTCCCCATTGAGGGCAGTGTCATGATTGGGTATTTAATGTACAAGAACAAGTTAAACAACATGGATGAGAAGAGGCTCACAAAGTTAAACAACATGGATGAGAAGAGACTGCCCAACATACATGTCAACTCGAATGAGTACCTAAGGAATTACACATCTCCTTCATAAAAACTATAAAGGTTTTTCTCTTGCTATTGTGGTGGATTATCTTAGCATTTTCCTTGAATTGGTATGGTTTTTACTTTCATGCTATAATTTGTTTCAAGTCAAGGTTATTGTGCTAGGAGCTAGGGGAGAAGTATAAGGGAATACACCCCCACCATAGTCTTCATCATTTTATGCTACATTTTAATGGTTAAACAAGGTTTTTCTAAGAGAGGTATAAGGGCATACACCCTCTTAGCTTAAACCCTAGCTAGAGAAACTTGCCTTGGGGAGTAAGAGGATTTACACCCCCAAGGAGGTAGTTAGGTTAGTTTAGGAGCTAGTTAGGGTTAGTGCAACATTAATGGATGTAGGTTAGTGTCTATTACAACAACAATTTGTAGTGGTTTAAAGGGGGTGCCTCAATGAGGCAAGAGAGCCAAAGGCTCAAGGAATTTTCCCCCAAAGAGAGAGACCTAAAACTTGTAAAATCATGTTTTCCAAGGCAATAAATGAGACTTAAATGATTTAAATAGTAATTTGCATCTTCTAACTTATAAGGACAACATTGAAAAACTCTATCATAATTTTACAACTACCCTTTCCACTTCTATTAACAAGTTCTCTTTCGAGGTGTCCTATAAAAAGAATAATAGAACGACCAACCCTTGGTATGGTAAAGAATGTAAAATTGCTAGGAACGCCATTAGGGATGCTTATAATGAGTCCTTAAAACTCGATAAGATCAATATGTACAAATCCCTAATTAAAAGGAAAAAAGGTACTATATCAATAAAAGGCAAGAGCAACTTTCACAACTATATAAGTTAGATCCTAAGAAGTTATGGAGCCAAATTCTAAACCGAAATACTAAAGAAAATAATATGATTCCCTTAAGGGACTGTAATTCCTACCTTAAAAGTCTTTACGAGTTCCCTAATTCCATGGACACCATTCCTATTGTCCCTACAGAGGATGAAGTTTTTTCTTTAGATGACATAGAGTTTGGGGTTAAGTGGCTTGCAAATGGGAAAGATAAGGACATTGAAGGCTACCAAGTTGAAATTTTTTAAATTGGAGGGTCTATCCTTATCCATCACATACACAAGTTCTTCAATTTAGCAGTCAAGAATGGCTTCCCTAAACCCTAGACAAAAATCCTCATTGTTCCTATTTTTAAAAATGGGGATAGAAACATTCCCTCTAATTATAGGACCATTATGATTAGCCTGATTTTAGCCAAGCTTTATGGAATTATTTTGGAAAAGAAGATTATCCTTTGGCTAGAAATTCATGGTAAAAGAGCTAAAGTCCGGCTCAGGTTTAGGATATATCATTGAACTGTGGACCATCTTGTTACCTTTAGGATCGTTGCAAAGGATTTATGTAATAATAAAACCAATATTTTTTGTTGTTTTGTTGACTTCAGAAAATATTTTGACATGGTTCCTAGGAAAAACCTTTGGAATAGGTTCGAAGATATAAAAGTGCCTCTTGAGTTGAGGGCTTGTTGGCAAAGGTTAGGATACTCGGCTCTCACCCGAGAGACCAGATTTCAAGTCTCGGCAACAGAACCATTTGTTGGCATAGGGCAGACCCAAGGTTCAACGCTTCAATAACTCACCAACAAAACCCTAACTACCGGCCCTTTCAGAAACACCTGCGAAGCAGATAAAGTCTCACCTACGGTAGAGGCAAGGGGGGTTGCGGGACTTAGGTGTCTACAACCAAGCTGGGGCACAAATATGTGATTACAATACTTAGCAGAGCACTTAGCCAAGAATATGCATTAGTTCTTGAGTCTCATTCACATCACAAACTAAACCCTTATTACATAATCAACTCAGTAACAATAAAGATCAAGCACTCTCAATCACTTAACACATAACATTAGCTCAGATCTAGAATTCATTTATCTCTAATCCCTTTAAGCACTAAGCAACAACATCAAATGCATTCATCATACATTATAACAACAACACTAAGCAAATAAACAACATAATCCACATCACACAAAACACATCAAGACACAGGATATATGTGGTTCACCCCAATGTGGGGTTACATCCACCAAATTCTTCTTCTTCTTTATCAGTCGTCAATCCTCTTACATTCAGTCGCTCCTGTGCACAAAGCCATAAAGCCAAACTTTGCAGAGGACAGGAGATCTGCGCGCCAGACCCTCCTTCCCAAAGTCAGGTCAAGGCACAGAGCCTTACTCTACAAAGTATGTCTACACAAAGAAAATTAAAACCTCTTGCACTAAGCCAATCACTTACAACACATTGCGCACATAGCCAATCAACCAACCCCCCCTCTTACATCGCTTAGCTACTTATTTATACATTTACAAAAAGGCCTAATCATGGGTAAACCTATGGGCTGACATTCCATAACCCATTACATAAACCCTAGTAGACCCTCTGTTGGGACCACAAGATCGCAAAACAAGTGAGATATCGTGATCTCAGCTCCGCTTGGGCGATCCATCTTCGACCAACTTGTCGAAATCCAAAAAGTGATCAAACAAAACCAATGTTTCCTCAAAACTTGGTCAAGGGCCAACAGGGCTGCTGCAATAAGTATGTATGAGAATGTTATTTCTAATTTTAAAAACACTAAGGGCTGGTCGAAAGAGATTAACTACAATATTGGAGTCAAACAGGATTTTCCCTTGTCCCCTACCCTTTTCGGCATTTACATTGACAAGTTAGAAGATTACTTGGAAAACGAAGGTTGTGTTGGCCCTACTCTCACTGATATAGTCATCACTATTCTTCTTTATGATGATGATATCATTCTTATGGCAAGGAGTCTCCATGTTCTTGAATACCAACTAAGAATCCTCAAGGATTTTTTCTCCAATATGAGTATGATTGTTAATACTGATAAGACTAAGCTCATGATTATTAAATCCAATAAGATCACTTATGATACCTTCGTATGTGAAAACAACAGCTTGGAGGAAGTGACTTCATACAAATATCTTGGAATCGATACTCACCACAAGCTCAAATGGAATTATAGCATCGATAAAAGGATTATTGAGGGACATAAAGCTTATTATGGGCTTGAAAACAATTATAAATCAACCGATCTTTGGATTTGGGACAAGAAAAATCTCCTCTTTGAGACTCTTGTTACACCTGTTATTCTTTATGGATGTGAAGTCTGGGGATATAGTATCTCTCGTGAATCCTGGAGAAAGATATAGAAAATATAAAAGAGTTTCATAACCTATAATATCAAAATTAAAGAAATTAGCCCTATCCCATTCTCCTCTTAGAAACAATCCTCTTTCCCAATGAGAGCATGACTATGACTAGATACCTGATGTATAAGAACAAGTTAAACAACATGGAGGACAAGAGGCTTCCTAAAATTTCTTCAAAATCGAGTCGTAACCACCATAGACTCAAATGAGGATGGCATAAAGATGCCCGGTCTTGGGTAAACTACTGGGGAATCATGGAAGACACCATTTTGCAGAATAAAGATACTATTAAAAATATCATCAAATCAAAATTTAAGGAGAAAATGTGGTGTGATAAAGAGTTAGAGGAAAAAAGAAAATTAGGGTATTATAAGGATGTAATCAACCCCAATCTAGAAGACAAAAATTATCTATCTATTTTGATAAGTGTAAATAAAAAAAATAAGCATTGCTAAGATAAGAACAAATTCTCATGAGCTCCATAATGAAACTGGGCGTTGGTCAATTCCTAAAACACCCTGGGATGAAAGAGTGTCATCTTTGTGACACTAAGAAGGTTGAAGATGAAAAACACTTTCTCTTAGATTTCCGAACCTATACCCAGATTAGATCTAATTTTCAAAATATTTGTCACACTACCAACCTTCCTAACCTCTATATCAACAAAACTGTGGTGATCTTGGAAAGCTTCTCTTAATGATTTTTTAGCACAAAATCAAAATTCTAATGAATCGCAAGTAATCACTTACCCTCTTAAGGTTCGATAGACTGATTCGGTCTTAGTGAATGCTAATAATCTTCTTCATCATCATTAATTATTTCTTAAAAAAGGTAAGAAAGAAGATATTTAAAGTTGTAAAAATTATTATATTGTTATAAGAAACGACCATGATCACAAAAAGAGAAAATAACAAAGAAGATATTTTATAGTTGTAAAGGGACATACTAAAGGAACTTGAACTTTTATCTTAAGTGGATTTTACTTTGTGTTTAAGGAGCACAAATAATGAAGTTCTTGCAAGTTGAGGATATAGTTGGAGAGAGGGATTTTCGGCGGGAACAGGGCTTAGTTTTTTCTTTCAAACCTTCAAGGACCAGTAATGGTGGCCTACCATGCTAGGAGATGTAACACTCCTAGAGTGGATTCTAAGACTAGTGGAGGAGGCCAGAGCCTGTTAATGGTAGGTGTCCTTAACCTTCTGGGGATTCGCACATAAGTTTTTATAGAGTCTTTTGTGTCTGTTGCAGTAGGAGGAGTCGTGAGTGGTGGATGGATTTTGTTTTATACTTTTAGGAGGGGTTTTAGTGGGGTTTTTAGCTGCCTGGAAAATTTATTTTCTTAGTGGATGCTATTTTTAGTGACTCTTTTAACTAGTGCGACAGTCTTATCACTCTATCTTTTCGGAGTTCGTAACCTTCGCTTGGGAATCATTTATTAATCTTCTTAATTTTTGGGTGAGTGGGAATCCCGTCATCCTTGTTTCATTGATATCATTAAGGTATTATTAATGATCTCAGTACAATTGCAGATTGGTCAGAGGTTTTTTCATTTGGTGATGGGCCAGGGAGTATGACTCATACTCCATTGGAGGGAATCCCAATGGAGGAGGAAGTCAATGCCCTCATGGGAGAAGAGGATGAGGCCATCTAGAGACAGGTGGGGATTTTTTATACGACAGATCTGGCAGGATTTAATGGTGACTTTAAGGCTCTAAGGGCAGTGGTTAAGGATCATATTTTGGTGCCAGTAGTGGATGGTGGTCAGAGTTATTCTATTTATGCTCCTTCTGAGTTTACACAAAGGACGGTTACCTGTGATATTGAGAATATTGGAGTGAAACACTTTGTGAAATACATAGTGGGTGTAGGTGGGAAGTTGAGAGATAAGGGAGGATTGTTGGGGGTTGTGGCTAGAGGCAGTCTTCTCGAGTTTAAGAAGAGGCAGGGCCCTCGTCAGTATAGACTTTGGGTTCCAAACCACACCAAACACAAACTAATGTTGGGTGACGACGTGGGTTTGGAGGACACGGTGAGTCTCGCGCTATTAACATTGGTAGGGAGGTTTTCCTACAAACAAAAATTGTAAAATGTCGATTGAGGAGTGGGTTTCGGTAGTTTGGTAGCCACTGTTGGTTATAAATTGAAGGTTTTTAACCTTACAAAAGGCTGGTTTGGTTTCCAATTTAAAAGGCTAGAGGAAACATAGTTGATTTTGAATGGAGCCTGGTGTTATGATATAGGTAGTTTAATGGTAAAAAGGTGGCGGGTGAGCTTCGACCCCGCTTAGGAATATTTTAGGTTCCGTCATTTCTGGGTGTTGTTGTCGGGACTACCGCTGCATTTCTGGTACGCAAAAGATTTGGAAACTATAGGGAATAGTCTTGGGAAGTTTATTAGTGCGTATCTAGGAGCACTAAAAGATACTGATAAAAGAATGTGCAAAGTTCTTGTGGAAATAGATATACATTCTGGTTTGTTAGAAACCTTGGAGATTAGTTGGCGTGGTGTAATATCCCCCGGTAGAGCCCTATTTGTAAATATGAATTGTAAACATGTTTGCTAGGATAGTGAGCTGAGTTATAATAATCTAGGAGGCTTATGTGATGATTAGGCCAGGAGCCTGATATTTTTTTTGTATATGTAATTATGCAGATCATTTATAAAAATATAATCATTGTTGCGTATAGACCAACCATGAAGAAGAGTTATGGGGGACTAAGCTCCACTAGATAAGGTAAGGAAAGGGGGGATAAGTATTTGGACCTAGGGTCTAAGCTAGGAGGCTTACCTCTAGAGGAATAATATTTTAATATTATTTCCTAAAGACTAAGATAGACATTATATATTTTGTTATCCTAACTTCTTGGAAAGTGGGATGTAAGCTAAATGGAGCGCATGCAACTCTAG
>JZKD02S2318476.1:39364-49838 GCA_000966675.3 Picea glauca | reverse complement strand
AACAGAAAAGATACAATGGCAAATACAAACATTACACAGAGATTTTTCACCTGGAAACCCAAACCGGGAAAACCAGCATATATTATATTCATACAATTGTGTTACATTGTTTACAGTACAATATACATATAGGAGCTAGCGGCATCCAAAACCCTAACCCAATGACCTGGATTAGTCCAAAACCCTAATTCCTTAACTGGAAATAGAAAACCATCAACAAAAACCATGTGTCGAAAACCACCTAATATCACGTGGTCCCGAAAATATGTCATCCCGGAAATATGTCGGCTCGAAACCGGCGAAAATATGTTGGCCCCAAAAAAAATTTTCGGGGGTGCTGCCCCCGAGGCTCCGCCCCCCTGCACCCCCCTCTTACCCCCCTGCATGCCCGACGCAGGCACTCAGACACTACTACTCGTGCAAAGAATATAACACATACCCAACATCCAGTTCCCCTATAGATTTATCTCCCTCACACCTGTCCTCCATTCACCATTCCTCCTGTCACGTATCTCCTCTCATCTCTCGCCACATGTGCCATATCGTTCCATATCACCTTCATCCTCTTACAACTTATCTCCCATCATGTTGACCCCACAAATTCTTCCCAGCCTCCATGTTTCCTCTGCATGGCCATTGCACAACCCAGTAGCCTGCCCATCATGCCATTGCCCCGCTAGACCCTCTTCCACGTCTACTGCTTAGCCATCCCTACAGGCATCCAACTCAGCTCTGGGTGGCAGGATGCAGAGGCTGCCACATCTCCCAGTTGCTGTTTTGACTCAGGCATTCTCTAACTCTGATGAAGAAGTTATTGAGGCAGGTGGTGGCGGTTGAACATTGTTTCCACCATGAATGGAAATCCTAGAAAAGGATTGTTAGCCATTCAACTCATCTGCAGGTATGTTATGATGTGCTCTTGTGTCTGGCAGAGCTTGCGCCTGACAGAAGAATGCATGCATAGTCTGTCAGGAAGCATGCAGATGTAATGCCTTCAATGCATTAACTCGAGAATGCCTCTGCTGCAGAAGCGAAATTTGAGTATAAGTATGGAGTTCTGTCATTTTTGTAAGGGTTTTTTGGTTGAGCAGAGCTCCCATTTTGTAATATGTTTTAACACTAGAGCTATGCCTAGTTATGCATTTTGATTTGAGACTTTCAAATTAATAGAATTCAGTTTCCTCTTTCCATCTCTTTGTAAACATTGTTTTAAACACTCGGAATTGGAGGATCCAGTCGATGGTCCTAATGTTTTAGGATGATGTAGGTTTGATCACTGCAATTTTTTCACCGGTTTTAACCAGTTTTATGTGTTGCCTTTTCCCCCTTACATTGAATGGCTTAGAATTGGAGGATCCAGTCGAGTCGTTGCAGCTACTCGGTGATGGAGGTTTGATCATCATGCTGTTGGAACTGTGTCCTTTATAGGCACATTTCAGTGTCTGAAACCTGGGTTAGAAATCATCATAGAACATGGGTTTATCTTCTTCAAGTTGTTGGAAGGTCGGATGCCCATAACAACCTTTTTTTTGTTTTCTCATCAAGTCTTCCCCCTGCTCGCCTTTTAAACTCAACCTGCTGACTGAAGTTGGTTATGGCCCTCACTTCCCTGTGCATTTCTGGTCTAGTTTTCCGATTTAAAGAAATATTCTTTGGGGTCTGCGACCATTTGACCACCCATAATTACTCTTTGTGACATAAAACAGATGGGTATCAGGCTCATCCCTGCTGCAATCCAGGGGTGACTTCTGGTGCTAACATTACTGGTGAGGAGTGATTGTATACCTTCGGATCCCCCAAGAAGGGTTTTCCCTAGACCATCTTTTGATACAAAGGACATTTTATAGCCGGGTTGTCGAGAATCATATTTGGGGGATAGCAAGTCAAGGATTGTTCTGGAGTCACTAGTCCATACTATCAGAGAGGTGCAGAGCCTGATTTCTCTTCCCACTTATAGAGGAATAACATCTTACCTTAGACCTGATCCCGATGGGGGAGAGGGGACTTCTAGATCCTTGGTGGGGGACACAATTAAAGAATACTTGTGGTCTAGGGGACTATGGTTGGAAACGTCCCCTATAAAGACTAGAAGTGTCAGGAAGAAGAAGGAGACTCTAAGTAATTGTTCAGAGGGGAAACAATTACTAGGTACTAATGAATCAGGGGTAGTTAGAGGTATGAAAGCCCTAGCGAGAGAAAAGACATGATATTTTTCTCCCTGAACATTAGAGGGATGGGGGGGACCCTGAAATCTACCTCCCTTCAAAGATTGCTTCGGAGGTCTAGACTGGATATCATCTTTCTTCAAGAGACTATGGTTTAGGAACACAAAGCTCAAGCTCTTATGCTTACTCATTGGTCT
Source organism: Picea glauca (assembly GCA_000966675.3). Classification (NCBI taxonomy): domain Eukaryota; kingdom Viridiplantae; phylum Streptophyta; class Pinopsida; order Pinales; family Pinaceae; genus Picea; species Picea glauca. Next base: position 47,476 of record JZKD02S2318476.1, on the reverse strand, counting down.
ACCTGGATTCTTGTGCTGTTAGTGCCATCGGGTCTTTGGGAGGGATTCTTGTCTCTTGGGATCCAAAGATTTTTGACATCGTTCCTTATTTATGTTGTGGTGGAATTCCGCTTATAGGATTGTTCTTGGAGGTTAACCAACCAGTTACACTGCTTAATGTTTATGGTCCTTTCTCGAAGAGGAAAGCGTTATGGGATAAGTTGGTGACCAGTGGAATTCTGGATAGCAAGAATCTTATAGTGGCAGGGGATTTAAACCTAACTATTGGAGCTGGGGATGTTTGGGGAGCGGCTACACACTTAGATCCTCTTTCAACATATTTCACTGAGCTCTTTGCTAAGGCAGGCCTAGTTGATGTATTTCCAGATGCAGTGGTTCCAACCTGGAGGAATGGTCGTAGTGGAGTTGACAACATTTCAAAGAGACTGGACTAAGTTCTCATTACAGAAGACTTCTTGGTAGGAACTTGCTCATATAAATCATGGGTTGATTATCCTTACTTTTCAGATCATGATCCGGTACTTTTGAGATTAGATAGGGTCTTACTCCCAAAGGCTTATCCATTTAAGTTCAATGCTAGGTGGATTTCAGAGCCAGAGGTTGCGATTATTGTAAAAACCATTTGGAATGACCCAACTTACCTTGTAGAAAGTGATGTTCAACAAAGATTCATAAATAAGATGAAATATTTAAAGATTCAATTGAAAACTTGGTCTAAAGAACACATTAGAGTTCAGGAAGAAAAATTAAAGAACCTTGAAGAGTTATTGATTGGTCTTCTTCTACAGGAGGCTCAGGAACCAGGTTCAAATGCTAGAGAGAATAATATCAAGATCCTGGAGGCAAAGAGGGACAAATTACTTAGAGAAGAAGAGGAAAACTGGAGACTTAGGAGCATAGCGGTGTGGTTAAAGTTAGGTGACAAAAACACAATTTTTTTTCATAATTTCGCAAGTTATAGGAGGAAAAAAAAACAAATTTGGGAGATTTGTGATGAAGAAGGACAGGTGCATACTAGTGTGGAGGCCATTAAGTCTTAATCTGTAAAATTCTATAAGTCTCTCTATAGCAAGTCGAAAGAGGAGTACATTGAATATCAGGTAAATACATCTAGTCTCTTCGGCTATTTGGTTAATGCAGAGGACACAACATTTCTGGAAAGACTGTGTACTAAACAAGAGCTATGGGAGGTCCTTAAAGATTTTTCCAAAGATAAAAGCCTGGGGCCCGATGGATGGATAGTGAAGTTTTACCTTTACTTCTTTGATCTTATGGGTGATGACTTGGTAGAGTTGGTGGAGGACTCAAGACTTCGGGGAGCAATTAAAATTTCTTTAAATGATACATTTTTAACATTGATTCCAAAGGTTAATAAACCTATCTCCTTTAGAGATTACAGACTGATAGTCCTGCAATCTCTGCTACAAGATGATTACTAAGACCATAGAAAATAGGATTAAACCTATCTTGTCTTGGTCATTGTTGGAGGAACAATTAAGTTTCCTCAAAGAGAGACAAATTTTGGATGTGATTGGAACAACACAGGAGTGTATCCACAATATAAAGGCTAAGAAGTAAAAATCCCTGATTCTAAAGTTAGATATCAAGAAATCTTATGACTGTGTAAATTGGGATTTTCTTCGCATGACTATGATCCAATCAAGTTTTAGTATTAATTTTACAAATTGGATACTTGGTTGTGTGACCAGTGCCAATTTCGCGGTCTTAATCAATGGGGAGACTTCCAAGGTGTTCAAAAGAGGAAGAGGCTTTCGCCAAGGTTGTCCTCTATCACCCTTGTTATTTATTATCGTTATGGAAGGCCTTAACCATCTTCTGAAGAAAGGATTGGGTGATGGGAAGCTTACAGGGGTCAAGGTTTCAAGAATTGTCAAGATTTTGCATCTATTTTTTGTTGATGATGTTTTAATTATGTCAAAGGCATCGATGGAGGAGTGGACTGAGATAAACAAAATTTTAAAATCTTTCTGTAGAGCTTTGGGTTTGAGTATTAACTGGTCAAAATATATATTTTATCACTCTGAAATCCTTGATGTTGATCTTGAAATATTAAAGGCACTCTTTCCTTATGGGTTTGAGGACCTAGCCAAAGGCTTTTGATACCTTGGCTATTATTTAAAGGCAGAAGCATACAACCTGAGGATTGGTGATGGGTCGTAACAAAATTTCCAGATTGAATCGGGTGGTGGTGTAATAGATGGTTGTCTCTTGGGGGATGCTTTACTCTTGTAAAATCGGTGCTTGAGGGTTAGGTTGTTTACTAGATGGCATTGACAACTATTCCAAATTCTATTTTACATAAAATTTGTAGTATGATGTTTAAATTTTTGTGGTCTAGTTTAGAGAGTAAGGATGATATTCACCTCTGCAGTTGGATTCATTTATTGAGACCAAAGCACCTGGGAGGATGGGGCATTCAAAATATTCACCTTTTTAACAGGGCCCTGGCTACCACATCTCTCTGGAGAGTTTTAACAAAGGAGGGGATTTGGAGAAAAGTTGTCAAGGATAAATATATTCCAAATAGCTCAACTATCACTTGGTTTCGGGAAGCTTCTTCATTCAACCCGTCGGCGTCTCAAACTTGGAAGATCCTACTAAAATCTTTACACCTTTTAACTCATTGGCTTGGGTGGAAAGCAGGTTCTAGGAACTATGTATATGTCGGTCTTGATCACATTTTAGGGGTGGGGAATTTCTCTTTTCTATCTAGTCAACTGCGAGCTGAGTTGAGAAGGAACTATGTCTTATATCTTTACCAAGCGAGAGGACTCGATAGGGTAGGATTTAATAGTACTTACTGGAAATCAAGTGTAGATCTTGGCTTAGTTGGGAACTTAGCTGTTGAATGAGAGGTTTTTTAGAAATCCTTGTGTTTTGAAAGGATTCAATTACGTAACAAAAGTGATGAGCTATGCTAGGTGGGTAGTGATTCCTTAGGCAGAATCTCTGCAATTTTTTTTTATCTCGCTCTTGTAAAAACGTTTTGGCCCATTCTAGTGGAGGGCTGGCGTAGGCACCTTTGGAAATGGGATCTTAGTACAAAAATTAAGCTCTTTCTCTGGCTATCACTGGAGAATAGGATTCTCACCTGGGATAATATTCAGAGGAAGGGGTGGGAGGGGACAAACATCTGTGTTTTATGTCAAGAGGAAGCTGAGTCAGTTAATCATTTTTTTGTTACTTGTCTCTTTATTCAAGAAGCTTGGAACCGATTATACTCTGAACTTAATATCCATTCCATATGGGAAGGAGTACGTCTCAGTTCCAGCTATGAGTATTGGCTCAGGAAGGATACATCCCTACTTGGTTACATTTGAAGGGCACGGAGCATCGGTATTTTCGGTGACAACTAAGGTCAAATCTCTGTTGTCACCGGTGGAGGTTAGCAAAAAAATCAAGAAGCGAATTATACAACCTCTTCATCTTCTGACTACAAGTGTATGCTGGTTTGATGGAGCAACTCTCTCCAGGGTGCATGAGTGTGGGACAGGCGGTTTAATCAAAATCAATGCTCAAAGGGTAATTAAGTGGACTTTAAACTATGGTCAGGGGACTAATACTAGAGAAGAATTGATTGGTGCGTGGGAGACTCTTTATCTAACGCAGAGGCTCAACCTTGATGTGATCTAGGTCATTGGAGACTCTAAGATAATCATATATTGTCTAAACGACAGAGGCAAGCTGCAAGTCACCTCCTTGATCAGTTGGATGGAAGGCATCAGTTCAATGAAATAAGCTTTTAAAGAAATATTCTTCACACACGTCCATATGGAACTAAATATGGAGGCACGTACTCTTTCAAAATTGTCTCTCAACAGTCCAGAAGGAAAGGTTGTGTTTCGCAGCTGGAACGAGGGCAATGAGGGGCCTTCTATCACTATCAACCTTTTTTAATGGTCTCTTTTTATCAGTTTGAATTATATCGGTGATAACGAGATTGTTAAGGACAATAAGTTTTTTGTATCATGTCTCTAGCGGTGGACTTTTATCACTATGTAAAGTTTATTATGTTTTGGCTATTCCAGAAAAGATCTTTATTTTTCTGAGTAGTAAGAAGAGGCTAGGGGACCTGAAGATCAGTGTTATAAATGTATTGTGAACTTATTTATATAAAAGACAATTTTCTTGTTAGAAAAAAAAAAGGACATGCTAACAAAAAGAGAGGGACATGCTAGCAAATTATTATATTATTAAAAGAGAGGGAGATGCTCGCAAATTATGTAGTTGTAATTTAAATCTTAAAGCGCACACCATTTAAAAGAAAGTGTAAACACAACATATAATTGAACAAACCCACCATGGAAAATTACACTAGCTTAGATAGCTTATTAATTAATTTTCAACGTATTTACATGAAAATCCGGTTGTTATTATATTTTTTTGCCAAATGCTTTGTAAAAAAATTAAAATCTTCCCATAGGCTAAGTCTCACCTACTCTTACAAAAAAAAAATTACTAGCACATTCTCACTAGCTTATAAATGAAAAACCATAAAAAATGTATTCATTCTTTAATATATATTGATGATTATATTATATTCTACGAAACATATAATCAATAAAACTATTGATTTTCTTTTATACATTCTTTATTTTTATATAATCCACTAGCTTCTTTTTTTTCATATTATTTTTATATATTGTTTTGTTTGGTTATGATTCATTTTCTTTTATATATTCTTTATTTTTATATAATTCATTAATTTTTTTTTTCATATTATTAGTTCATGCTGAAGATACATAGAGACTATAGCGATCGATAATTCGTTGACTTCATATTAATATTTCCTTTGACTATACATTTTCACATCATCTGTATCGTTCGAACAATACAAGTAAAAACATTATTTTTTATATAATAAAAAAAACCTTGTATGTCATCATCTCATTAGAGAATATATTGGAGGTCTTATTGCCAGCTTCATTGTTCCCAATGTTGAAAATGTTTAGATATCCAAAGTTTTGAGCTTAGACGTTCTTTTTTAATTTTTATTAATTTTTTACTGAAATGTTTACATATCGAAAGTTCTGAGCGTCGATGTTGTTTTTTAATGTTTTTATTATTTCTATTTGTATTGAAATGCTTACATACCGAACTTTTAGAGCATTGACACTCTTTTTGAGGTACTTGAATAGGCCTGACAGCTTAAATGTTTACATAGAATGAGGCCCTTAAACATGCCTAACAACTTAAATGTTTGCATACCATGAGGCCCTTGAACAACCTGACAACCTTAAATGTTTACCTAAATAGGCTTATCACAGTGCATTTTTTGTCGAATTTTTCTATACAATGTTGCAGTGAATTTGGACAATATTGTTGTCCACTGCCAGTTGCATAGCCATCGTATGTTTCATACTTATTCTATGTTTGGAACACAATTTAGTTGTCGTTGAAGATACATATATTGTTTATTGGTTCGGTGGTTGCTTCTTGTTCATTGGTTTGTTGGTTCGTCGGTTGTTGCTTGTTGTTATTTGATTCAACTTTTCAAGGTTGAGGACCTGCACCTACAGTTGGACCTGTTGGTACTTGTTGCTTGCTTTTGTTTGCTTCAACTTTGCAGGGTTGGGGTCTTGCATCGAAAGTTGGAGCTGTTTGTTTTACTTTGCGGGGTTTAGGTCCTGCACCCACAATTTGACTTGCTCTTTTGTCGTTCATCGTTGCAGAGTAAGTTTCGATGCCATAATTTCATTTGTATTTGTTCTTTGTTGTTTACTGTTTGAAGTTTGCAAGTAAGAATGTTTAATTATTTCTTCTCGCATGGTCGTCATATGTTTCATATTTCTTCTGTGCTTGGGATGAAATTTGGTAATCATTGAAGATACATGTGTTGTTTACTGGTTCAGTGGTTGTTTCTTGTTCGTTGGTTCGTCAGTTGCTGCTTGTTGTTGTTTGGTTCAAGTTTGTGAGTTTGAGGTCCTCCAGCTATAGTTGGGCCTATTTGTGCTTTCTTGCTGGTTTGTTGCTTGTTGTTTTCTTTTGTTTATTTCGGCTTTGCAAGGCTAGGGTCCTGAACCAACAGTTGGAGCTGTTTTTCTGCACTTTGCGGTGTTTAGGTCCTACACCCGCAAGTGGACCTGTGGTTTTGTCATTCATAATTAACGAGTAAGTTTCAATAGTATACTTTCATTCGTTTTCATTAATTACTATTCGTTGTTTTCATTTTGCAAGAAAGAATGTTTAAGTATTTATTCATCATCCTTGTCCTCCAGACTTTGCATAGAGGTTGGCATATCTTTTCTCCTGCTCTTCAATTTTTCTTTGATTTTTTCCTGGGACTCTACTCCATGTCCATGCTAGTGTCGTGTGCACAAGTCCGACTGTCATTTTTTATAGCATTGAAAATTCTATTCCTTTGTTGTGTGTGGCAAAGTCTAGATCTAACGCCTATCTCATGCCTACCTATCCCGTATAGGAATTAAACCCGTGTCTTTTGAATGAAAAATATGATGTCAAGCTTGTTGCCTTTGCAGGATGTTCTTGTAGAAGAAAACTGCATGTAGGTGTAGAAGGGCTAGGTATGATACAATCGTGCCTAGGCTGCAACAAAATTGCACAAAATTGACATATCTTTCCATCCTTCTCTTAAATTTTCCTCTAATTTTTTCTCTTAACTCTGAGCCATACCTACATGCCTTTGAAAAATGCTCTTGTAGAAGAAACATATACTAAGATGGTTCTTGCAAGAGTGGTGTTCCATGGATTGCAAATTGCAATATTCAGTTTCTATGTTTCTTCACATTAAACATTGCTAACACAATGAATGTGTTCTCAAATACATCACACCATTTACATTTGGACAAAACCCTTATTATTCAAGGATACTTTAGTGTTGACATGCTACAAAATAGTTGCATAAAAAATAATTGGACAAATACATGTGCAATTACAGTGTCCTCTTTCTTTTGGTTAAGATAAAACATGTGCACACTTGTTGGCACAGGGGCAGACCAAGGGTTCAATGCTCAAGAGCGCACCAAAAAAACCCTAACTACCAGCTATTTCGGCATCACCTGTGAAGTAGATGAAGTCTCACTCGAGGTAGAGACAGGGGTGGTTGCAGGGCTCAGATGTATGTAACCTTATCTAGGACATAGATCTATAATTACAACACCTTTACAGAGCACTTAGCAGTTACAGTTCATCAGTATTTAACTAGTATCTACTTCGCAGATAAAGCCCTAATTACAGAGCATCACAGTATTCACACAGATCAGATATATTCAAGCACTAAGCACATCAACATAGATTAGATATAACATTCATTCACATTATTCAACACTAAGATATCATATTAGATTCTTCTAAGCATATATCAGTGCACTAAGAATTTAGTCACATAAACAAGAGAAAAACCATAAAGCACAAAGAAAACACAACACAGGATATACGTGGTCCACCCCCAGCCTAGGGCTATGCCCACCAACTCTTCTTCTTCTTCATTATATTATGTCAATATTCTACATGCACAGAGCCACAAGATCCTACTCCGCATATGATAGGAGTTTTGCTCGCACCTCACCAGATCCTCCTTCCCCAAGTTAGGTTACAGCACAGAGATTCTACTCAATATCTTACAGTCACTTTCACTTAGCCTTGCAAGTCTCACACATCATGCACAAAGCATATACAACTATCACTTGCACTTAGCACCTCATCACACAAATGGCTATATCATCTTATACACACCAACTTATTACATCGCCTAGACATCTATTTATATATTACAAAAAGGGCCTAAACATGGGTAAAACCATGGGCTGACATTCCCATATCCGTTACATAGCCCAAAACCCAAAAATCCCTAAAAAGGGGTCAAAATCCCGTGATTTCCGCTTTGACTTGCGCTCCGCCTTCGACAGCCTGTTGAAGTCCCAAAAGTAGGTCAAACATGACCAAGGATCCTCAAATGTAAGGTAGCTAGAAAGGTAGTGGGGGGGGCCCAGAGGGCCCATAGTTATAATAGTGGAGACCATTCAATGTAAGGTGGAATAGGTCCACTATATTATTAAATAAGGCCCACTATGGTAGTTAGATATAATAAATGGGTAATTAGATATAATAAATGTAAGATGACTTCTTAGA
>JZKD02S2318476.1:5321-39314 GCA_000966675.3 Picea glauca | reverse complement strand
TGTATTCAGTATTTGGTTCTTAACATCAAAACTTGGTCGAGGGCCAACATACCTCCAACACTCACTTGTGACTTTTCTCGAGTCACTCTGATATGGGTAGCTCTTCTTCAAAAGCCTCGAGCTTGGCTCGAGCTGCTTCAACTTGTTGTTGTGCCAAGGCCTCCTACTTGGTGAACTCTTCGATAACTGCTTTGTTGATAGGTCCCTCCAAACATTGTTCAACTGCAGTGACAACTTTCTTCAGTTATGCTCCTCAGCCTTCAATCTCTGCAAACAGTTGGAAATCCTTGTCCTATATTGGTTGGAGCCTTTGAGTCACTTCCATGACTTTGATATGAATGGTGTGGACCTGCTGTTTAGTAGTGCGATGTTCCTGGGATCACTTCATCCTTTCAACTGCAGACAGGGGCTTCAACTACACCTGTACTATTTGTTCTTGCTACTTTTCCTCCTGGAGTTGTGACTCCAGTGCCTTCAATTTAGGATCCTTAGTGAGTCGCTCATAAGTCTGGGCACTGTGATCACTTATTTGTTTACATTCCATGGTGAGGGTCTTGATTCTCTCAACTTCACTTCGAGCAGTTTCTTCTCTTTGATATCGTATATCCTGTGGAGTGATGGGCATTGTTCGTAGCTCCAGATATGTGATTCTCTATTGAAGCTGTTAGATAACTTCTGAAAGTTACGCTACTTGATTCTCTACTGGTTCTTCTGATTTTTTCTCTAAGCCTTTCACAGAGTGAAGTGCTCTACTGACTGCTTCTTTGAATCCGAGCTGTTCTACGAGCAACTGCTCTTTCTCTTGCTGGATTTGTGCTTTCTCCTCTTCAAACATTTTTTGGAGAGCACCCCTAAGTGGTGTTACTTCTCCTTGCTTCTGCTAATGTTCTTTGCCATTGGTCTCTTCTCTATCTACTTCGTCATCACCTCCTTGTCCAGGTGATACTGAAGTAGTTTCATCTGATGTGATGCTCAGGTTTTGTACTTCTTCGATCTTCTTCCTTCTGTTGGTTCCTGGTGTGTCGTGTTCCTTGTGAGTAGCCTCCAAGCTACCGATTAGTTTGAGATCAGACATTTCTACAAGGTCAACAGGGATCAGGAGCTCTGTAGACCAATCCTTGGTTATTTCCTTGATGTCCTCATCTGTGAGCTTATAGTATGACCTAAGATCTTCTTTATGCTCATTTGCTCGCGCAGTGATATAAATGAAGTGTCGATCTACGCAGAACTTCATGAGAGGTCTGAACCGGTGTAGGGTGTTTTGTGTCATGTGAGGGACATCTTCGATGGCCCTCTTCAAATGCACATAGCATGTATGGAATAATGCATTTTCTTGCCACTGTTTTCCCATATCGCTCAAGTACCAAAGAGTGGTGAACTTTGCAACGAGAGGCTCGAACGGCTCAATGACAGGGAAGGGTTCACCTTTTGGCATGTCCCAAGCTGTAAATGCAATGAGGATCAAGAGTCAGCTAAAGTGGAACCCATAGCCCTGATTCTGAGCTTTGCGTCAATCCAATTCTAACTGGTTGACTAACTACTTCGCTCGGTTCATCTGGAGTCCTTCTACACATTTCTTGGCGAGATCAACAATGAATTCTATGACCTGTGTAGGCTTGTTCTTTCTCACGAGATTCCCTGCAATCAGCTGGTAGGCCAGGCGTACTGCACCATTGTGGATGGAGGATACCTTGTAGCCTTGAGTCCCCTTTTATACATCACCATAGGTATCCTTAATCCTCTATGATAGGGCGTGATCTACAGCCTTCCCTGGGTAGAAGTCTTGCGGGTCTGGTCCTTGCATGCTCAATCCAATGATCCTATGGATCAGTGTTGGTTGGACTGTGATGCATCTATCTAGCCATAGATATCCACCAAGGTAACATGATAACAGGAGCTTAACACACGCTTTAACCTCCTGATGCCTTCCAAAGTGTGGTATCTTCATTATGTTCAAGATAGTCGACTGCGCGAGGTTCATAGTCCATGGCTGGAGGATTATCCTTGAGTTCTTCCCCTTCATCTTAGTCAAGTACTTGTAAGGAGCGAGCATATGGTAGTTCTTGTGATTCCCTAGGTTGAAGTCGTTGATCTTCAATGCCGCAATCTTATCCTGCTGCGTTTTACTCCACGTATCCCCTTCGAGAGGTATGCAATAACCATGGTGTACTCAAATCCTCTCGGGACACTGTCATGACTCACCGTGCCAGCCAAAGGTGGGATGTAGTTGGGAAGGATGGTCGGGATTAACTTTGTGTTCGCCAAGTTATCTCAATGCTTGGTTCTTTTCTCTGCTACAGGTTGGGATGGTTTGGATCCGTGAGCAGTTGACGGGGAGGCTTGTACTCTTCTCATCGATGAGGATTGAATTTTGACGGACATCACCTTCTCAACCATAAGGTTGATTATAACTTCTTCAACGATTTTCTCTACGATGTTGATCTTGTTCGACATGCATGCTTAGATCGGATAACTTAGGTGGATGAATGAGTGCTCAAAGCAATAGAACAGGTGTCGATCTCAATAAACATAGCACAGTAGTAATGGGTTGGCTTGGATACAATTCACAAAAGTTTTCTCAGTGCAATAGTCAATGAAATAAGTAGACATGAGGTAACAGATCTCTCCAATGGATGAGAGGCCTTCATCAATGCGGTTTTGTCCATTGTGACGCGGTCCCAATATTCTGATGTCAAGCTTTCAGGCCATAACTATTGTTCCAACTATTCGGGGCGTTGGGCTAATGGTTATAATTCTCCCAATGGCTATATTGCTTCGTCATGGCGAAGTGCTAGGTTGCGCTGTTCTGATATCTTGGCGAAGTTCCAGTTTTGCAAACCTTCCTTCTACGAAGTCCCTTCTAGAACCTTCTGCAAATTTTCTATCTTTTCTCTCTTCTTACTGATATTTCTATCCTTCTTCCCTGTAATCTTTATATCGGTATTCCTCTTTCCATTCTGATTCTTATCTCCTTTTAGCATAGTAACTTCGTGTTGTTCATGGTATTTCGTAAGGTTAGAGAGTAATACTTCTTCTCTGTCTGGGGTAGGTGATCCACTTTTTGGTGAGTCTTCTTGTGTTATTTCAACTTCGACATCCAAGTTTATGGTTCTGAGTAGCTTTGATCTATTCTTTTGTTATTCAATCAGGTGCACTATCCTCCTAGTCATGAAATATTTTAGTTCTTGCTTCTTTTGTTTTAAGATTTCCCCTTCTTTTCTTCTGGCCTGATCTTTCTCAATCCAAGTTTTTCCTATTAATATAGCAAATGAGGTGTTGTTCTCAATAAATTTAACAACCTCAAAATCTTCTTTTGTTGAAGTTCCATGAGCATTCATAGATATCTGAGTGAGTCTTCCACATAGGGTTATCAACTTTCCTCTAAATAATATTATTTCTCCTAATGAAGGAATCATAGCAATATTTCCTAAAATTTCCAAAGTTCTTTCTATCATGATATTCACATGTGTTTCCTCATCTAGAACACAGTCAATGTCGAAGTCTCTTATTCTTGTTTCTATGCATTCTTTTTCTTTGAATCTCTTTGATAAGTCGATATTTCTATGATCATTCAAGATTTATTTCATTTGTAGCAATACATTCTCTGATTCGTTCCGAGGTTCTGCCATGATCTCAATTTCTTGTTTTTTCTCAGGGTTTTTTTGTCTCATATTCATTCTTTCAACCTTAGAAATCATTCTAGGGAAATCCAAAACTTCATGGTCCATAGCTTGACAACAAAGACAACTAGGTATTTTACCAGGTAATTCCTTAGCAAGATGTCTCGGTCTTCTGCAATTATAACAAAGGGTTAATCCTCTCTTTCTTTGAAATGATCCCCAGCCTTTCTTGTACTGCGCACTAGGATCATAGTAGTTATCCTGCAAAAATTTATTTCTAGGTTCTTGCATCCATTTGTTAGTCCAAACATTCTTTCTATGCATAGGAATAATATATCTTCCATTATTTCTATCAGATCTATTCATATCAAACCTTCTTTCATTTAGCTGTGCCCTAGTTTTCAAACTAAGACAAAATTTATCAAACATACTTAGATCCATTCTTTTGAAACAAAAATTTCCACTTATCTTACCTTTTCAATCAAAAATTTTCATTGTTCTTACCTTTATCAGAGCACAAAGCTTTAAGAACTTACCTCTTTTCTTCATATCTGACTTTTGTTCTTAGCACAGAGCTTCACAAGTCAAGTAGACTAATGCGCATTAAAGAAAGATATCTATGCACATAACTTTCTTTTCTTCAGTTCCAAACAATCACAGTTTTAGGTACCGGAAACATTACCATTTTTTGGCACATGGGCAGACCCAGGATTCAATGCTCAAGAGCGCACCAACAAAACCCTAAATACCAGCCCTTTCGGAAACATCTGCGAAGCAGATGAAGTCTCACCTGAGGTAGAGGCAGGGGTGGTTGCAGGACTTAGATGTATACAACCTTAGCTGGGACACAGATATGTGATTACACCACCTTTACAGAGCACTTAGCAGTTATAGTTCATCAGTATTTAACCAGTATCTACTTCGCAGGTAAAAACCTAATTACAGAGCATTGAGTATTCACACAGATCTGATATATTTAGGCACTAAGCACATCAACATATATTAGATCTAGCATTCATTCACATTATTCAGCACTAAGCTATCATATTAGATTCTTTTAAGAATATATTAGTGCACTAAGAATTTAATCACATAAATAAGAGAACAACCATAAAGCACAAAGCAACCACAACATAGGATATACGTGGTTCACCCTCATCCTAGGGATACATCCACCAACACTTCTTCTTCTTCTTTATTATCTTTTGTCAATCTTCTACATGCATAGAGCCACAAGATCCTACTCTACATAGGACATGAGGTTCGTGCGCACGTCGCCAGATCCTCCTTCCCTGAGTTAGGTTACAACAAAAAGCTTCTACTCAATCTCTTACAGTCACTTGCACTTAGCCTTGCAAGTCTCACATAACATGCACAGAGCATATACAAATATCACTTGCACTTAGCACCTCATCACACAGATGCCTATATCGTCTTATACACACCTCCTTCTTACATCGCCTAGACATCTATTTATATATTACAAAATGGGCCTAAACATGGGTAAACCCATGGGCCGACATTCCCATACCTGTTACATAGCACAAAACCGAAAAATCCCTAAAAAGGGGTCGAAATCCCGTGATCTCAGCTTCAACTTGCGCTCCTCCCTCGACAGTCTGTCGAAGTCCCAAAAGTAGGTCAGACATGAACAAGGATCCTTAAAACTTGGTCGAGGGCCAACAACACTTATTAACCATATATGGTGAAATGTGGCCATATCACAATACAACCTCTTTATCATGTACACAAATTGGTCTGACGAAAATACAATTTGTCTTGTACTTGAAATATGAGATATACATCAAAGATATTGCAAAATTATATTGCCATAGTTTGTCACAAAAAACCAAAATCATTCAGCTATGACCATGCAATTTCTTAATATTTTTTGGCTTGTAATATATTTTGGATAGGAGAAATTCTATATAATTACAACCATGGATAAAGAAAAGAAAAGGCTCATGTTTCTAACTCTCTTTTATTCTATTCCTTTGATTCGCATTTACTGTATGTACATATTACTCGTTCTCCCCTGCATACCAGCTTCCATTCATGTTCATTGTATTTTGTGTGTTCCCACATTAAAACAAACATAATAAATGGAGAAGACAAAGGAGTCTTTACCACAAATGTAGAAGAGGAGATACACATGTGCATTCTTGTACTCTTATTTCATATTCCATTGCTTTGTATTTCATTTATTGTCTGTATATGTGTTCTACTTCTTTGCACCTAATTTATTGTATGTAGATACTGCGTATATTCCTACATAATAACTTATCTTCATGTCGATTGTGTTCTCTGTGCTGCTACGTTGAAATAAATCGAACTATGTTTATTTTTTCACATGTCTTCTTGCATGCCAACTTACCTTCATGTCCATTGTATTTTTCTACATTTCTAGATTTAAACAAACAGAATAACTGGAGAAGACGAGGGACTCTTTGCCACAAATGTAGAAGAGGAGATACAAAGGCGCATGTTTCTACTCTTATTTCACATTCCATTGTTTAGTATTTCATTTATTGTCTATATATTTGTTCTATTGCTTTGCACCTAATTTACTGTATGTAGATACTATGTATCTTCCTACATAGTAACTTATCCTCATGTGAATTTTATCCTCTATGCTACTACATTGAAATAAATAGAACTGTATTTCTTTTTTTACATTTATTTATACATACTAACTTACCTTCATGTCCACTATATTTTCTGCGTTTCTACATTGAAATAAATAGATTAGTTGGATAGGAAGATGAATTCTTATATGCCACAATAGAGGGGGCTAAAGTACAATCTTCGAAAAGGTATACTAACTGTGATAGTAAATCAAACACACAAAACAAGTGTGTGCATATAATATTGGACTAGAAAATGATGATTTGGAAATAATGGGACTTTTTTTAGACTTCCCATGTCCAAACATTGCCCTCCCCATTTCTATTTTCCCACTTTCTATTATACCTTTTTTTTCCCTCTTCTATGATTAACCAAATTCCCCTTTGTTTTTCTCCTCTACTTTCTCTTTCTGGTTTCCTTGCTTAGTCATCTTTCCAAAAAATTCTGCGTGCACAGGTTGGAGGACTCACAGGTTCACATTTGTGCTCATGCTTCTATATCATGACTTCGACCGATGGTTTCCTCATTCCATACTTAGCCACTTTTTCGCTTGCGGGTTCCCGGGCTAGCCGGTTCAAGATTGCACCTCTACCTTCAGAGGTTCTGCGATATACAGATTAGCCTCCGTACCTCCCCATCATGCCCTATTCCATGTTACACATTTTTGCAGTAAAAAAATACGAGACATACAATTTTACCGTTGGGTGCTCATGTTTCTTGAGTATCATTTGAAACCCTATTTTGTATTCCATCTCCTTCGACCCTGTTTGTGACATTCAGAACAATTATGAACAATATACAATGCATATGCTTATTTATTCCTTCTGATGTTCATCTACACATGCTTTCATAAGAAAATGTTGGACTAGTGACATGGGCATGAGCAGTCAATCATCACAAACATCAACAAAATGACAAGACCAAAGGTAAATATTCATACATTGTGTTCCTCATATGTTTACCAAAAAAATATCTTGAGCTATTTATTCATCTATTCCATGATAAATATGTTGATTTCATCTGCAACACATACTTTGCAGTTCACAAGAAGTATCAATGAGCGCAAGTGAGACACTGAATATAGCACGAGTTCCATGGATTGAGAGGTATGGTTTCAAAACTCTAGCCTCCATACTTCATCCAAGTTGTGCGTCTACTTGTACATTTATTCTAGGAAAAAAGAAAACAAAAAAATAATGCAGACTACCATTCACATTACTTTTCCTGTTCAAAAAATGTCACTAGGTCTAAACTTATAAAACCCAAAATACTATCAATAGAGGGCTTGAACAACCATCGAAATGGACAAGTGTTCATCAGGGACATACTGGTTGTATATAACACCTACTTGGAAAAGGAAAACAAAACTAGATCCAATATGCGTGCTGACGTGACATACAACAAATCCTTGATGATAGTGACATTGACTATCCCTACACAACTTGTCCAGAAACATGCAAAAAAGATATTGCTAGGTAATGGGATATCCATTACAAATTTTAATATATTTCCCAAAATAGTATATGACTGTGGTGATTGTGATCGGATTATATCGCTCAACAAAACAAGTATTGTGGAAAAAATTCCCGTGATTTGTTCATAATATCGTTTCGTACCGGACACAACAATCATCCAACTTGCACATAGCAACAACACTTACTCAATCAGAACCATTGGTGCATTTGTCACACTCACAAGAAAACTTGGTTTACAACACATTCTCCATATAAAAGATGGAGATTTAGACAATGACAAGGCAATGATACCATTCTCCATATCTAGTTTTGTCCTTTACTTTCACATGTCCATGTATCTCAGTTATGTTACACAACTATTGCACTGTTCCATGTTGTAGTTGCAATTGTTCGACACCTATTCAAATTTGTTTTCCTCAATGGAACAACAATTGCATAAAGGGAAATTTCCACTTATGCTCTTCAAAAATATAACAAAGAAAAAAGATGTTAAACAAAGGATCTTTCGCACAACCCAAGCAACATTTGTAACAAAATTGCAAACAAACATAGTACAAGATCTCAAGAAACTAACTAGCTCGACAAATGTTCTGCATATACATCTACAATTTCATCCTCACTTTGCTCATACAAATTGCCTTCACCAATTTTCTGCAACTTTTTTTTTGTTGTGCAGTTGTATATTATATTGTTCAATATATTAACTGCTATGCTCACGTGCCCAGGTTGAGGTTGCTTTGGTTGCAGCGAATGCATACTCAACCCCCTTCGAGCCTGTATGTTCCAAATGCATCTCTCTTGCTTCTGCCTATGCTTTCATAAATGATGGTACAATTGATTGTCTACGATGCAGTAAAAAATTCCCTTACATATATAGACATTGCCTCAATGTTGTCATCTGAACCATCGGCAACACAATCGTACATTGTACTATTAGAAAACCTTTGTTAAAAGAGGTTCTTCATGGGTTAGCAAAATTTCCATATGAAGTATCCTACAGAAAAAGGAAAACAATGTCTACATGTTGCGCGACTTTCAGGTCCATAGCAAATTTACCTTAAATGAGGACAATGCAATATTGCATATCGGATGAAAAAAAAAATTGATATCAAGTGTTGGCAGGAAACAAAAAAATTTCATATGTATCTATCCATGCCACCCAATGAGGATATGAATATAATTTTGCAGTGCCATGGAAAATTGAATAGGAAGCGCATAATATTGTTCAGTTCAGAAATGGGAAGCATGAGGACAAACCCCATACAAAGTATCCAACTATGAATAAATTAGGCCCATCCTTTGAACCGTCGAAATGGATTTCTCCTCTAAATGAAACCATCAGGAATTTCCAATAATATTGGAACTTTGGCATTGTTAAAACTGGTAGTGATAGAACATGGCACTATCAGAAGAAAATGTACACAATGATCTTGCTTCATGGTAAAATAGTAATAAACAATTTTCTTGGTTCCCATTTGGGGGTTTGGTTATAGCTGGGATACAATGCCAAATCTCCATTGGTTTTGTGTTGTCTTTTGTTTGGTAGAAATTTGTTCATGTGATTTCCTGTTGTAGTTCAGGGTTCTCATGGACCTGCTTATTTTCTCATTGGAACATATACCATATGTAAGAGAAAAACAATTCCATGCGTGTTTTTTTATATCAAATTGTTTGATGCATAGGTCGATGCGTACTTCTCTATGGACCCCCATGGGATCTCACTTGGCGCCTTCTGTGTTCATGCGTTGCCTTGTGCCTTGACTTTCAATACATTTGGTGTTTACTTGGCTCTTGGTTGTATGCTTCATTATGGAAAATTAATGATACATTCAGGATCTTGGCAGTTTTTCTATGATCTTAAAGAATATACAGGACCTTCTTTGCCTTTTAATATAAGCCCTCTGACGCAAATGTTGTATGTGACTCATTTTAGCAATTTTACTTGATAGATGAACTTACCAAAATTCATCTTCATAAATATTTTGAAATAAAAGGATATATAATATGTGAAGTCTAATGGAACTATTATATCAACCACAAAAAATTAAAATTAAAATTCGTCTTAAAATTAAAATTCATCTTAAAATTCAAATTCGTCGTTGTTATACTTACAATGAAGTTGACAGTACAATAATTTTACTTCAACATCCCAAAATTGGTTTTCCTGTGGCTTTTCGATGCTTCTCTAATGCAAACACATCCTGGAAACTATAAGCATGGATCACTTGATCTATTCCTTGATTGAAGAGCCTGTTCACCTGTTTAATTCACTTCATGGTTAATGATAAGACCATCAATGGGGATTTCTTACACCAATTCCCACTTCCAAAAATTTCCATCCCCTTTATTTTTTCCCTCTACTCTCCCTTTCTGGTTACTTAGTCGTTTTTCAAAAAAATGTCTAGGTGCACGGGTTGGGAGATTCACGTGTTCAGATTCCACTGATGCTTTTATATCACGAGTCCGACCGACCGCTTCCCTGTTCCATATTCAACAAATGTTTTGGATCACGGGTTCCCAACTAGGCGGTCTCAACATTGCGTTTCCATTGTTCTGCCGCTTGCAAACAACACCCAGACTTCCCCGATCTACAAATTGACAACCAAATTCCCCTTTCTTTTTCTCCTTTAATTTCCCTTTCTGGTTACTTAGTAATTTTTCTGAATGTCTCATGCTTTTATATAAAATACCCTAAGTTCCTTAATATACAAATTGACCATCGAAGTCCGTCATTGTCCCCTATTCCACGTTACACATTTTGCAATCAAAAGTTGGGATACATACAATTTGACCATCGGGCCCTCACGTCTCCTGAGTAGAACTTGTGGCCCTGTTTTCAAGCCTATCAATATGCCCTGTTTCGAGTATGTCTCATGCTTTTATATCACGTGTTTGACCAAACGCTTCCCCATTTCATACTTATCCACTATTTCCATCGCCAGTTCCCATCCAGGCTTGATCAACATTGCACTTCCATTGTACTGTGACTTACAAACAACACCCGGAATTCCATGATATACAAATTGACCGCCGAAATTCGTCATTGTGCCATGTTCCGTGTTACACATTTTGCAGTCAAAATTTTGGAGACATACAATTTGACCATCAGCCCCTCACGTATCCTTAGTATAACTTGTGACCCTATTTTGAAGCCCGACCGACCGCTTTCCATACTTGGCCATTTCTTGGAATCTCTTTTGCGGGTTGGCGGGTTGATGAAATGTGAAATTCTTAATCGCTCTTTGCCATCCCCGCCACCTTGACACCTCTTTATAGATATGTGATTATTAAGATTTAATGCTAATATATCATCGTGCAAGAATCGTTAAGATTTCCATTAATGTCCGAAAGGTTGGAGAAAATTTGTCATTAATATGAATTAAACCAAGATTTGTGGAGGGTTTTTTTATCCTTTCCAAGTGTTCATTTCAAGCATCATGCAATCTCTTTTGCGCGTTGTTCGGTTGGCGGCTTCCCAAAATCTCTAATCCTTAATCACTCTTCGTCGTCACCGCCACCTTCGCACTTTTTTGTAAATATGCAATTAGTAAGCTTTAATGGTAACAATTCATTAGGCATGAACCGTGGAGGTCATCATTGATCAGGGAAAGGATCGAGGAGATATCCCATTGATACACATTAAACCAAGATTTGCGGAGGGTTATATTATCCCTTCTGAATATTCATTTCAAACATCATTTGGAGAAAACATAGATTCTTGTTAACTTATGGCAGCAGTTTGACAACAGTTCTGTCTAGATACAGTAAACACCTTCGGGCATGATGACCAGAAGTTCCAGTTCTCCAGGGCATATTATTACTACTCATCTCCCTCCACCCAAAAGAAAAAAAGGATATGGTCCCTTGGTGCACTGAGAGATATATTTCAAGACAAAGAATTCCAAGGTAACCCCACCTACTCAGAAAGCCCGCTTGGCTGCATTGATGGCTGGCATAGAGGTTGATGTGGTTGATTTAGATCTAGAAGAATATGATCTGATGGATGATGATATGATGATGGATGATGGAAATGCAGACGTTTTTCCCACTCCTATGCCCAAATTGAAATCAACCATAATGGGGGGCACTTCCCGACTCGATGATGGCATCCCTGACAAGACCAAAGGAAGGGGTTTCAGAAAAGAAACCGACGCTGAACGCAATAGCCTCTTTGCAGCTTGAGCATAGGAATTCCAGAGGCCCAAATTAGTCCTTTCTAGGAGGAAGTATTTCAATGTAAGGAAATGGTCTCTTGATTCTCCCAGAGATATATTTCAAGGGAAATAATTATTCAATTGTGGGACCACTCTCATGTTCTCTGGATATACAATTAACATCCTAGGGGATGAGGAAAAAAAATTCCACTGGTGCAAGGCATATTCCTACTACTCATCTCCTTCCACCTAGAACGAACTAATTTGGGCCTCTGGAATTGCTCGTGCAGCCTATGTCCCTGAGGTATTTTCCTGTAAGGAGGGGGTCTCTTGGTCCCCTCCCTCCCAGAATGAATTAATTTAACCTCTGGAATTTCTCATCCAGGATGTGTCCCTAAAGTCTTTGACTATGAGGAGGTGGTCTCTTGGCGTGTCCTCACTTTTTGTTTCGAGCTCTTCAACTTGCCCTACAACATTTTTCGTCTTCTTCCTCACAGGAAGCTTGTGAGAACTATCAATTTTACCGTGAGGATTGGTTTTTATGTACACCTGCATTTGAAAAATTCTGAGTTGCTTTCTTACTGGGGTGGGTCGTTGGAGTGATGTTGTGGGATGTCACTCTCTTGGAGGTGGTGGTTGCAGATTGAAAAATTTTCTCATTGGGGCCCTTTCCCTATTATTTGTACAATTCAGTGGTTCCTTGCAATGTCTCCAGGTCACCAGTATTAGGACCAGGAGTGTTTTTGACCTGCTTCAAGACAAAGAATTATTCCACTGCAGAACCACTCTCCTGTTTCTTTGTAGCCTCAGGTCTCTCACAAGATAGTGAGATTGCAGAAACCAATATTGAACTTCCGAGGAGAATACTGCAAGGACTTCCTAAAAAAGAATGGTAATGTGTTTTGTATGCATGTTGAAGAGCATCTCGATGGCTCCTGCATGTTGTCCCACTAGAGGAATAACATAGAATTGTATGCATGTTTTTTTAGTTTTTTGTTTATAGCTCCTATACCTATTTTTATGAGAAATATGTTCAATGATTTGGTGCAAATAACTTAGTCCAATTTCTACAGATAAATATACACTTCCCAATATATTTCTTTTGTGGATTTACTATTACAAAATTTTCCTCGGAATCTTGGTTGTTGCTTCTTTGCTGGATTTAACACCTCTTCTCATTTGCATGGTTCGATAGTCTCATAGTTCTTGAATATTGTATTGGATCAAGTAATTTGATCTAATATGGAGCAATGAACAATTATATGACAATGCATTGTGTCGATCCCATCAGGATTCTATGGAAACATAGATAAATTTTAGACAATTTCAAACCAACATTCAGTTCTATTCATAATGAAGATAGAACATAACAACACTAATTCACGATGCAGCAGTCGGGGCGTCGCCCTAGAAATTTCGTTTTCATTTCAAACTTGCTGAGAAAATGATTTCTTATTTCCCTTTCACTTCCTTGATTCCTTTACTCCAAAAGGAAACATTTTATTAGTTGTACATCCCCTACCCTCTATTTGAGCACTTTTACTTTATTAATGAAATTACCAAATGTCTTCTTCGCGAATAAAAAAAAAATGATCTATGGTGGCTGAAGTCAAATGGGACTATGAAATCAACCACAATATTAAAATTCAAGATCGTCATTGTTGTTTCTAGATATGCAATTATTAATCTTTAATGCTAACAACCCATCATGAAAGAAGTTTAATACTTAAGATAATATGTCAAAGTCATTGAAGAATGTATCAAGAACATAAGTACTCCCACAAGTTGCAATAAAAACAAATCTTCAACAAAGCATTTGCTCACACCCTTTTTAATGATACAAGCACAATAGAAAACGAGTAAGTGGATAAAATATTGGACTAGAAAATGATGGTTTTGCAACAATGGGGCTTGTTTAACACCAATTCCCTCTTACGAAAATTTCCCTCCACTTTTCTGTTTTCCCACTCTTTTATCCCCTTATTTTCCCTCTTTTATACTTAACCAAATTCCCATTTCTTTTTCCCCTATACTTTATCTTTCTGGTTACTTAGTCATTTTTCCAAAAAATTCTTGTTGCGCGGGTTGGCGGACTCATGGGTTCACATTTTTATTCATAATTTTATATCACGATTCTGACCCAGTGCTTCCCCTTTCCATACCTAGCCAATTTTTCAATCGTGGGTTCCCATGTAGGCAGTATCTAAATTGCACTTCCATTGTTCCGTGACCTGCAAACAACACCCTGGCTTCTGTGATATACAAATTCATTTCTGGACTCCCACATCATCCCCTCTTTCGTGTTACACATTTTTCACTCAAACTTTCTGATACATACAATTTGACTGTCGGGGCCTCACATCTCCTTGGGAACCCTTGTCACCCTATTTTAAATCCCGTCTGACTACTTTCCACACTTGGCCATTTCTTGGAATCCTTTTTGCGGATCGTCGGATTGGCGGGTTCAGGAAATTTCCAATTCCTTGTCATTGTTTCTCGTTCCCGTCACCTTCACACTTCTTTCCAAGTATATGCAATAAGTATACAACTTCTCCAGAAACATGTAGAAAATATATTTCCAGGAAATGGGATATCTATTACAGATTTGAATATATTAGCCCTTCTTTCCCCTATTCTATACTTAACCAAATTCCCATTTCTTTTTCCCCTCCACTTTCTCTTTCTGGTTACTTAATCATTTTTACTTAACCAAATTCCCGTTTCTTTTTCACCTCCACTTTATCTTTTTGTTTACTTAGTCATTTTTCCGAAAATGTCTAACTGCACAGGTTGGCAGATTCACAGGTTCACATTTGCACTCGTTCTTTTATATCGTGACACCAACCGTCCACTTCCGCATTCTATACCTAGCTACTTTTCCGATCGTATATTCTCGGGCAGGAGGGCTCTATATTTCACTTCCATTGTTCCATGACCTACAAACAACACCCTGACTTCTGCGATATACAAATTTATTGTCAGAATCCCACATCATACCCTCTTACGTGTTACACAGTTTTCACTCAAAAGTTCTGAGACCTACAATTTGACCTTCGAGTCCTCATGTCTCCTGGGGAACTATTGTCACCCCATTTTGCATCTCATTCATCCACGTTCCATACTTGGCCATTTCTTGGAATCTCTTTCGTAGATCATCGGGTTGGTGGTTTCATGAAATATCCAATTCCTAATCATTGTTTCTTGTGCCTTCCACCTTCACACTTCTTTCCAAGTATGCAATAAATGAGGTTTAATGATAACAACTCACCATTCCTCGAGGAGACAGTCATTATAACTGTCCCTACACAACTTGTCCAGAAATATGTAGAAAATATCCTACCAAGTAATGGGTTATCTATTACAAATATCAATATATTAGCAAAAACGAGTCCCACCGACCGTTTCCCTTTTCCATACTTACCAAATTTTTCTCTTATAGGTTCTTAGATAGGTGGGATGCACTTCCATTGTTCTATGACCTGCAAACAACACCCCGGCTTTCGCGATATACAAATTGACTTCTAAACACCCACATCATTCCCTCTTCCGTGTTACACATTTTTCACTCAAAAGTTTCGATACATACAATTTGACCATCGGGACCTCGCGTCTCCTTGGGAACCCTTTTCACCCTATTTTGAAGCTCGCTCGAATTCTTTCCACACTTGTCGATTTATTGGAATCTCTTTCATGGATCGTTGGGTTGGCGGGTTCTGGAAATTTCCAATTCCTAGTCAATGTTTCTTGTGCTCGCCACCTTCACACTTCTTTCCAAGTATATGAAATAAGTATACAAATTATCTAGAAACATGCATAAAATATCTTTCCAGGAAATGGGACATCTATTACAGATTTGAATATATTATCCCTTCTTTCCCCTCTTCTATACTTATCCAAATTCCTGTTTTGTTTTCCCCTCTACTTTCTCTTTCTGGTTACTTAGTCATTTTTCCGAAAATGTCTAACTACGCAGGTTGGTGGAATCATGGGTTCACATTTGCACTCATGATTTTATATCGCGACTTTGACCAACCACTTCTCCATTCCATACCTAGCCACTTTTCCAATCATGGATTCTCGGACAGGCAGGTTCTAGATTGCATTTCCATTGTTCCATGACCTACAAACAACACCCGGACTTCTGTGATATACAAATTTACTACTGGACTCCCACATCATACCCTCTTCCGTGTTACACAATTTGCACTCAAAAGTTACAAGACCTACAATTTGACCATCAAGTCCTCACGTCTCCTAGGGAACTATTCTCACCCCATTTTGAAGCTCGTCCATCTGCTTTCCATACTTGGCCATTTCTTGGAATCTCTTTCGTGGATCGTCGGGTTGGCGGGTTCACGAAATATCCAATTCCTAGTCATTATTTCCTGTTCTCGCCACCTTCGCACTTATTTCCAAGTATGCAATAACTGAGGTTTAATGCTAACAACTCACCATTCCTTGAGGAGACATTCATACTAACTGTCCCTACACAACTTGTCCAAAAACATGTAGAAAATATCCTGCCAAGTAATGGGATATCTATTACAAATATCAATATATTAGTGAAAATGATTCCCACCGACCATTTCCCTATTCCATACTTACCGAATTTTTCACTTGCGGGTTCTTGGATAGGCGGGCTCAAGATTTCCTTTGCATTATTTCCTGACCTGCAATCAACACCCATAATTCTATGATATACATGCAAAAAATATCTTGCCAAGTACTGGGATATCTATTACAAATTTCAATATATTAGCAAAAACGAGTCCGACCTACTGTTTCCCTATTCCATACTTAGCCACTTTTTCAATTACAGGTTCCTAGACATGCGGGCTCAATATTTCCCTTCCATTGTCCCGTGACCCTCAAACAACACCCAAAATTCCACAAATAAACAAACCACCCGTTGGACTGCCCCATCATGCCCTCTTCTGTTTTACGCGTTTTGCAGTCAAAATTTCTGAGACATACAATTTTACCGTTGGGCCTTCACCTCTCTTGAGAATCCTCTGTAACCCTATTTTGAAACCCGTCTGACCTCTTTTCATACTTGGTCATTCCTTACTTTCTCTTCCCCGTCCTCGTCACCTTCACACTCATTTATAATTAAAAATTGTTTATAAAAACATTATTCCCAATTCAACCCGACAAGGAGTGCGCTACCATGCAACACTTGTTTTTATATATTGTTTTGTTTTGTTGTGGATATTTTTATTGGTCATTTTTGTATTTTCCCAAAAATGTATTAATCAAAATAAAAAATAATTCTTTCATCTTGTTTCTTGAGTCATGTTTTAGTTGTTTTTCCTTAGTACCTTTTTTTCTTTTTAGTTTAACTTTTTGTTAGGAATTATCCATAAATGTCAAAGTTAAAATATGATTAGAACTAAAAATTGTTTAAGAATGTCTAGGTTTAGTACATTCTTTCTATCAAATCCTATTTGTGTGGAAGTGGTTGAGTTGTTTGGATTGCTATATATGTGTAAAATATTTTCGTGGAATGTAAGTGTGTGAATGCGACAATTTGTATCATCTCTTCATGTGTAATTATTTGTTGCATTGTGTTAATATTTGATTTCTTTGTTTTTAATTTGGTATCAGAGCCACTGTAAGGAATTTTTATGTTGAAAGAGAAACCATTGTTTGGTGTTTGTTGCCACCACTTGGAGAGAGTATAGCCATTGAGGAGGGATGAGAGCATGTGTAGTGAAGTTGTTGATGGAAGGATTAGAACACACACACACACACACACGTTTGTTGATTGAGGGATTGTTTTTTATACATGTGTCGAAAGAGGAACCTCTTATTGTAGAAGAGTAGAATCTGCGTGAAGGAAGAGGATCCCATGCACAAAGAAAGCAATTTGTTGTTGGAAGAATTGCCTAGATTTGTTGAGGATCAATTTATTGTTTACTTGTTTGCAATTAATTGTTATTGTTGATGAAAAGACTGTTGTCGTCACCCTAGTGTAGATGAGTGGAGAATTCATTGTATCGGTGTGGAGAGATGGGTGTTGTCTGCATGTGCATAGATGGGCACTAAGATGTCGTAGTGTGAATAGGTCATATGCATCAATTCAATAGTTTAATAATTGAGTTTCCATAGCATGATCTGAATTTGTCATCACTGGAGGAGTTGTAGGTGAGAAGGTTGACATTGTGTTTAGTGTTGCTTCCTAGAAGAGAACTCTTCCTAGAAAGAATCATTGCCTAGAAGAGATAGAAACTAGTAAGGAAGGTAAATTTTCTTTGATCACATAATTTTTTTTGATTAATTTGAAGTTGCAATCATAATTATGAAAAATACATTAACAAAATCATATCTAAATGAGTCAAGAAAGGTAAATAGGGAAAATTATGCCAATTGGATATTTAATATGTAGACATTGATGGAAGGCTATACTGTTTGGTCAATTGCATATAGTGACGAAGTCAAGCCTTGAGTACTTTCCATGATACTACAAGTGGGACTGGTGAGGTGGAATTGAGAAATTTCTGAAGAAAATAGGAAGTTTTCTCAACATTCCAACCTACACTTGCAAATTTGAATACACCACCTGCCAACATACCTAGAGTACATGAAACCACATAACCAATTATGGAGACCAGGATTGGTGGTTGAAGAATTTATAACTGTTGATGGATTTGGTACTTGAGTGAGTAAAAGAGTCATATGAAAACCTTACAAGAGGACATACCTGGATTTCCCATTCAAATTTAGGACCCTGACTAGAGGGTTGTGTATGAAAACAAGCCACGAGAATCCCAAAGAATGGATGGAAGAAAAGACCAAAGGTGGAAAATATCACACATATTTTTTTTTATAGAACAAAGAGGATATATAGTTCACAACAAGGAAAAGAGGCAGGGAAGAGCATGAGAATCAACGCATAGGTTCCCAACAGACGAATCGCCACAGAGATAATTGTAATGATGTGAGTTACAAAATCACTAACAGACAGTGCGGTGAGAGGAGAGGTTCATTCACATTGTTTTGAGTAAAAAAGAGATTGGGAAGTTTTCTCTGAGGAAAATAGAAAGATTTCCCAAGGAAATTAATGGTCACCCTAGAGGAGAGAAGACCAAGATCCAGACTAAGGCAATAGAGGGCCATAACTTGACACTAATTGGAAATAAAATGACACTGGTAAGGGGATGTTGTTGAGGGACTGTGTAGTAGAGACCAAATTCCCTTATGCAGAGTAAATCCAGTTGCGAAGGCACCTGGTAAACCCATGGAGGTCCTACGCTTAGTGGGAAGAGGGAAACTTATGTTGTTTCCAGTGGAGTGAGGGAGAGTAACCTTCCTGAACTATTTTCTCAGTTTGGAAGTCATTAGAATTAGTCCTCTAGTGGTATCATCTTTTGGGACAAGGGTGGCATGTCATGGAAGGACATACTGTAGCATAACCTATGGTTGGGAGGAAAGGCTGTGTCTCCCAGTCATTTGGCCGGTTGAGATTCTTCACTAAAAAAATAAGTATTGTTACTTGTTTTGTTTGATGCATGTATAACCATGAAGATAAATTGTTTATTTTTTATAGGATAAATTTGAATGGATGAAGGAATGGTTGATATCCTAAGTAAAATGGATTTTGTATGACTGTTTCCACTAATAATGGTGGTAAATATGAATTACCAAGTGAGTACAATTAACATAGTATATGACCCTGTCAAAATGCAATCCTTTGAAATGGAAATCTTGCAAGATCTAAATCTTCACTGGAGGAGTGGTGACATAAGTGCTCTGGTTCCTAGGAAGTTCTTTGTGTACTTAACAGATCATTAAGCCTAGTGAAACATCCTTCCTTGAAATCAAAATCTTGCAGGATGCAAATCCTCAACCATATTTTGTAGTAACAATATCTTAAGCAATTTCATGGTGTAACTGATCCAGATGGATCTCAGCGGCCATCCACCTCTTCCACTGAATCACCATTTTGAGCCTGTGGTTTTGATAAACCATGATATTCACTCTTTTGATGGGGAATGAAATGTAATTTCATATTTATTTGTTAATTATAAGCATAATTTAATGATTTCCTAATGGTCTTATGTAGATGCCTACAACATATCATTAACATCTTGGATCCCATTAGAACTCCATAGCTAAGCACGCTTAGGCTAGAGTAGTACTGGGATGGGTGACTACTCGGGAAGTCCTACTATTTTACATGCCTATGGCATTTTATAAACTTATTCCAATTTATCCCACATGCATCATGGGATTTGTTCTCCTCTCACTCTCTCATATATAATTGGGGTGAAGGAGTCCCTTTAAGCATTCAATGGAGTGTGACGTAAATATTGTTGTGAATGAAGCATAGCCAACATCTCTTTCTTTTCAGAGATAAGCTACCCCATTTTTCCAGTTTGTGTTCTATAATGTTTTTCTCTCTTATTCATTAATAGAAGTTGGATTTCACTATATTTCTGTGTTTCTTGCAATATTTCTGTGTATTTCCTTTTTGTATCTCTGCTATATTTCTGTCTTCATGTTGTTATCAAAATAATCTAGATCAGTGGTATCATAGCAGTTTTCTCCTTGTCATTTCTCAGAGCAGGTCCCCGACGAGGTCAGGGTATATATATTTGGGTCTTGAGATAGTTTCACTCGAGGAAAACCACTCTCACTATCCCAAGAGACCTCCCATGGTAGAAGAAAAGAGAGATGATAAAAGAAGAGATCCTTTCAAGACATTGCTCGAGGAATCCCTTGTTGGAAATACTGAGAGGGAGGTGAATTAGTATTTTGAGCAATTAATATTTTTGAACTTTTACTTCAATCAGATAATGTATTCAATTTATATCCAAACAGAAATGAAGACTATCCAATGAAAAATGAGGTATAGTATAGGAGATACACCAATACACCATGCACAATATATAAGAAGTAATCATGTATTGTTGTTCGAAGGAAGTAATGAATTCCAAAGGTATCTACAACTTCCAAATATAAAGGCAAGGATAACCTCCAAAAGGAAGATACAATCCTCCAATATCAAGAGAGGGTTTACCTCTCCATCCTTGCCCCTTCCTTCCACCCAAGAATGTATGAGAGATAATAAAACTTTACATTAAATTATCACCATCAACCA
Organism: Picea glauca; assembly: GCA_000966675.3. Taxonomy (NCBI): domain Eukaryota; kingdom Viridiplantae; phylum Streptophyta; class Pinopsida; order Pinales; family Pinaceae; genus Picea; species Picea glauca. Next base: position 18,340 of record JZKD02S2318476.1, on the reverse strand, counting down.
ACCTTCACATAGAACCTCATAATGCTTCCTGAGACTTATTCAACTTCTAAAATTATTCACTTCTTGGAATACTTTGATCCTATAGATAATATTACTCAATGTATTCTCTAAAACAACTCCAAGTTTTACTCCTTGAATCCTCAAAGAAAAGTAGTTATAAAGAAAATGGTAGACCTTATTCAATTCTGGGTTATTCAGGAGAGCGAACTTATACAACATGCTCTGTGCTCAATATTTAACATCATATTCTGAAATTCATACACAGGAAACTATAGCTCTTACTCTTTCCAATGAAATTGGTATCACTTCATTTGGATTCTCTATGAATATGTTATGATTGTTTCACCTGGAACACCTATTTATGACTAGCTTCAGGACTAGTCAAAAACCGTATCTTCCACAGATTTTATCTCCAAAATTATAGTGAATAAAGAGATGAAATTTTTACCACATGTACCTAGATATGTATTCTCAATAGCCTCCATATTTCACCATCTGAATCGTTCTAGAAACAAAGTTATATAGAAAATGGTAAGATGACCTGTAAATAACATACCTTCGAACATATCACCAAAAGACTTCATCCTCCCTTGAAATTCGATCTTCTTTAATTCCGATTTCCTCAAAAATTTGAATTATAATCCCTTGTTCATTAATAAAATTGTGTGCGTTAAAAAATGAATGTATAATGAGATGTATTTATACCCTTTATGTCACTTCCTTTTACATTAGGGCCAACATGTAGTTTCGTCTTCAATTCACATTGTCATCTTCAAAAATTCATTTATCCTCAATCGTGAAGATCCATGTGACATGCCACATACCACCGAAAGTGGAATGACTTCTACTATCCATCCATGGGTGTTGTATCTTTATGTGTAATTTCCTTCATGTCTATCTACTTTGATCAACTTTGGGGTGCAAAATCCAATGACTATGGTTGACATCAATGACAACAACCAATCTTCCGACAATCTCCCCCTTTGTCAATGATGGAAACACTCATGCTCCCCCTATCATCATGATCCCAATATCTCTCCCCCTTTGACATCAATGGAAAAGCGTGGGGTTTCTCCCCCTGAGTTCAATGGAATAAGGTGACCTTGTTCTTTGCGGTTGCTCCCTCTGAACATGTGGCACTCAATAATATTTCATCCTTATTTTTGGTCTTTGGGACTTTTTCTTCCTTTGAATCCTTTTGTGTGGATTTTGTCTTCTCTCTCTTCTTCATGTCTAGGTTGTATATGTTGTTCGTTCTTCTTGTTGTAGTTGCAACCAATCTTCCTGAGTTCTTTTCTCCGATTTTACATTTTTCGGGATTCAAACGTAAGAGTGTATCCTTGATCACATATTTTGTTGACACTGAGGAGATTATGCTTCATATCTTCAACCAATAAGACTTTTCGTTCTTTTACATTTTCACTTCCAAGATTTACAGTTCCTTTTCCAGGTATTTTGGTAGATGAGTCATCTCCAAATGAAACATTTCCACCCTTTTTCTTCAGTATGACAAATTTGATTTGATCTCCGGTCATATGAGATGAGCACCCATGGTCTATGAACCATTCAGATTCTTCTTTTCATTCTTTAGCGACCAATGCTATTTGGAAATTTTCATTGTGTGGAATTTCTTTCCTTTTCCATGTTGTAGCTAGTATAGGGACATTTGGCATAGGATTATATTCCTTCATCTCTCTACAATCTTGTTATTTGTGACCAAGATTATTGCACTTGTAGCATACAATATTTTGATCCATTAATGGATCAAATGGATTATAATTTATGTTGAAAGGTCTATGAACATTTCCATATCTACTATTTTCACCATTCATGTCTCTTTTGTAGTTATTCCTTTCATTGATTCTATAATTGATTGCCTTGTGTCCAAAATTTCCACAAGTATAACAATGTCCAAGAAAGAAATTTTGATACATGGGAGTAAGTGATCTTCTTTGTGGTGTGGTCCATCTGGGTTCACGATCTATTCTTCTGTAGTTTCCTTCATAATGATTTCTTTCATACCTGATGAGAGAGGATCTTCTTGATGTCTCATTCTTTCTTAATTCTAGCCTTCTATCTTGTTGTTCAACTTTCTCTGGAGTGATTGTTTCATCATTTTCATATTCCTTCTCTTGTTTTGTTGTCTTCAAACTATCATTGTATCCTAGTCCTGTCTTGTCATTTGGAGATATTTGACTGCTAAGGATCTCATCTAATGTTTCAGTGCTTTTTTCAAACTTCTTTAACTTTTCTATTGTCAATAGTAGCTCCCCTTTTGTGTGATCCAATTCTGCCTTCAATTTCTCATAATCTTCTAATTGTTCCTTCAAGATACTAATGGTCTTTTCAAGCTTGTAATTCTCTTCTTCCCAACTACTCAATTCACCTTTTAGTATTATTTTTTTGTTTCCAAGCTTGCTATTTTCAATTTCAACATGCTTCGAATTTTCAAGATTATCATCTTCTTGTTCACTCTCTACATTGTCTTTGTATCCCCAAAAGGAATCAAGGTTGCTTTCTTCATCTGAATCTTCTTCAGAAATGATTTCTTCTTCTTTAGAACTCCTATGATCATCATATTGGGTTTCTTGGGTTATGAAGAGGACTTCTCCTCCATCATTATCTTCTTCATCACTCTCATCTGATGAGATGTCATCATCCTTTGAGCAGAATCTATTTTTATTGTTGAGACTTCTCTTTTTATAGTAGCATTTTTCAACAATATGTCCTATTCTACCACAGTTAAAGAATTTGAGAGGAGACTTACCTTTGTATCTGCCAGTTCCCTTCTGGAGCCTTCTTATGAAATTTGTTATTTCTTCATCAAGGCCATTATCCTTGTATTTTGTCTTATTTATGTATTTAAAGGCTGCTTCATTGTTTGGTTGGTCACTTTATGTACCTATTCTTATTTCATATGCTATAAGAGACCCATGTAATTCATCCATTGTCATTTTGGTCAAGTCCCTAGTTTCTTCAATGGCGAAGACCTTAGCATCATACTTCAAGAGAAGTGATCTCAACAATTTTTGTACAAAAAAGGATTAATTGAGATCTTCACCTAATCCTCTAATAGCATTAACAACTTCATCAACTGTAAGAAAATAGGTTACAATATCTTCCTTTTCATCCATCTTCAAATTTTCAAATTCTTCTCTATGTCATTGAAGCTTGACCTTCTTAACTTTTGGATCACCTTAATAGATACTCTTGAGTTTGTCCCATACCTCTTTAGCAGTGTTGCAGCCCATCACTTTGCTATCAATGGTTGGTGCCAATGCTCCTAGAATAACATGTCTGGCTTTTGAATTACAACTCATAAGATTTTTCTCATTTGGATCGGTTGGAGCATTATTTGGGATTACATAGCCATTTACAATTGATTACCAAATGTCTACTCCCAAACCTATTAGGTAAGTTTTCACTCTATCACTCCAGTATGCATAATGTTTTCCATCAAATCATTGAATCCCATTTGGATTGTGCTCATGGTCATCCATCTCTGCTCAATATTTTCTTTCCAATGGTTAAAATATTCTAAAGGAAACCTGCTCTGATACCAATTGTTGGAAATACTGAGAGGGGAGTGAATCACTATTTCAAGCAATTAGTATTTTTGAACATGTACTTCAATCAGATCATGTATTTAATTTATATCCAATAAAAAATGAATACTATCCATTGAACAATGAAGTATAGTATAAGAGATACACCAACACACCATGCATAACGTATAAGAAGTAATCATGTATTATTGCTCAAAGGAAGTAATGACTTCCAAAGGTAACTACGAATTACAAATATAAAGGGAGGGATAAACCTACAAAAGGAAGATACAATCCTCCAATATCAAGAGAGGGTTGACCTACCCATCATTTCCCCTTCCTTCCACCCAAGAATATATGAGATGTAATAAAACTTTACATTAAATTATCACTATCAATCAACCATCACATAGAACCTGATAATACTTCCTGAGACTTCTTCAACTTATGAAATTCTTCACTTCTTGGAATAATATGATCCTATAGATAATATTACTCAATGTATTCTTTGAAACACCTCCAAGTTTCACTCTTTGAATCCTCCCAGAAAATAAGTTATAGAGAAAATGGTAGACCTTATTCAATTCTGGTTTATTCAGGAGAGTGAACTTGTACAACATGCCCCGCGCTCAATAGTTTAACTTGTGTGTCTTAACAAATGAATTCATAATGATATGTATTTATACCCTTTATGTCACTTCCTTTTAACATTAGGTATGACATGTAGTTTCTTCTTCAATTCACATTGTCATCTTCAAAAATTCATTTCTCCTCAATTGTGAGGATCCACGTGACGTGCCACATACCGCCGGAAGTGGCATGGATTATACTATCCATCTATGGGTGTTGTATCTGCATGTGTAATTTCCTTCATTTCTATCTACTTTGATCAACTGTGGGGTCCAAAAGCCAATGGCTAGGGTTGACATCAAGGAAAACAACCAATGTTCCAACAACCCTCATGCGACAAAGGAACGAGATGATGGAAAAATTTTCTAAGATCCTTCAAAGACTACCGATGGTAGCAGTTGAGGCATCTTCAACAAGAAACCATTTCACAAGTGTGACGTTCTTCAAGGTACAAGTCAATTTTGATATCCCCTTATTTGAAGGCTAGATAGATGTAGATGCTCTAGAAAAATGGTTGAATCTACTAGAAGGTTATTCCTCTGTCCAAAAAAATTTTGACAATGAAAAGATCACATTTGAGCTCCTTAAATCTCTTCCCCATGTCAGATATTGGTGGGAAGGTTACTGGGAGAGGTACACCGCAGATGAATCTACACTGTTTGGGATATAACCCACTTGGGAAACCTTTGTATATTCCCTAAAGCAAGAGTTCTACCCTATCAGAAACTATGATGACCAATACATGAGATGGACAACTTTGCATCAGAAAAGAGACTAGAAAATGTCATAGTACACCAACATATTTCATACCTTGCACTCAAATTTGGGTATCAATGACTCCAAGCAACACCTAGTTTTGAAGTATTGCAATGGTCTACACAGATACATCCAAACAAAGATGGATTTCTTGGACATATCCTCACTGGGAGTTTCTTATCGATATGCAGTCAAAATTGAGAAGAAATTCAAGCAACATAGTGAGAGAGAGAAGCATGGATAGAGAAAGGAAGGACAACCTCAAGAGATCTAGTCCCAGATGCGGGAAAATAAGGGTAACTAGAAGTCTAATAAATACACTGGAAAGTGGTGTGAGTTACGCAACAACCCTTGGCACAACACTAATGAATGTTTCTCAATTTATTCATTGGTGTCCAAGCTCAAAGACAAAGATTCGAACCCCGACTTAGACCCCGATTCAGAAAATAATAAAATGAGATAAATCATTGATACATAACCCACTGCTACTGTTGTAACTGCAACAATTCAACCAGAAGAGGATCCTGAAGAGGGGGAGTGACTCTTCCATTCATAGATGTGGGTGAAGGGGAACCCACTGCATTTTATTGTTGATAGTGGAAGCTGATGCAGGAGCATCGCCCATGACAAGCGAGCCAGCATGAAAGACAAGGAACAACTGGACAAGGCCAGCCGAAACTTTTTGAATTTTCATCCAAGATGATGTGCCAATGTGTAAATGATTCATTTATGGAAAAGCACCTTTTGTATGTTGTACCAGAACTTGAGCCAGACGCTCTTGTCTGAAGTAGATAGGAGGCATTTAATCTAGTTAATGCTGGTAGATAGGACTTAAGTCTAGATTAGACAGTTTAGAGATTCGAGAGGGAAAACAGATATAGACACCCTCCTTTGTACATTGTAACATTATTCATGAGTAAGGAGAGATGAGAAATTAGAGAAAAGTGTGAAGAACACCCATGTACAGGCCTTTGAATTAATAGAAGAAGTTCTGATTCAAACTCATGGCTGGTGTTGTTTCTCTCTGTATATTGTTTATGTGCTCATGAATGTTTGTTTTCTGAATATGCATTTTCTTTATATATGTTGTGCATGTGATTTCATGTTTGAAACTGAAGTCTGAAGGGGAGATAGAATGAGTTTCAATCGTTTCTCTGTCTGAGCCAGGAGATTCCTGCAAGGTGTGCAGTTGAATTCATTCGCAAGGAGTGCGTTGATGAAGGCTCAGCAGTTTGACTTTGTTCTCATTCACCCAGAAGTGGAAATAGGTTGTTGAAGCCGTGCAAGGAGTGCACAGGCTGAAGAAGAAGCCTCAGATGTAGATCTGAGCAGAGGAAGTTGAAGACTGCTGCTACAGGAAGTGCACGAAGTCGGAAGGATTCAACACTTGGGAAGTTGTTGAACTTCGAGCACAAGGAGTGCGCATAAGTCCCTCTGAGAGAATCATAGTGGAAAAGGCTCAGGAGGAATAGACCTTTTGAACCCCCTGAAGGCTAAGTGCAGGAAAGTTGTCGTGGGAGTTCGAAGGAAAGCATCGCAGGTTGGTGAGCGAGAAAACGATTCTCGTGGAGAGACACTGCTTTATTTCGTAGAATCCTCAAGGGAAGAATGGATGGATTAAATCTTTGGGAGAGATTTCACGAAGTTTCGGGAGTCGTTGGATCTCCCAGAGGTGCAAGGTAGTTACAACGTAGACGTAGAGAGGATTCAAATTTCAGGAGGGCCAGCGTCGTTGATCCAAGTCAGTAAGGGCCATTAGATTGTTCATGAGATCGCCTATCGGGACCTCGTGAGGAAAGTGTCCTAAGTTTGGTAAAGAGAAGTTGCAAGATTCTGAGAACCGATATCTCGACTACTCCGAGGATAGCGTGGGTCCACACGAGTCGACAAGTGGACAGGTGGCACCCCGCATCTCGGAAGCTCTAAAGTGGAAGGGTTGAGAAATTGACGTTAAAGGGCACGAGGTTACGAGGGAAACGAAGTGGTGAGGAGCCTAGGAGCCATCCATATAAGAAGGAAAGGTGGAGGAGATCTAGGGATCTCGTGAACTCGGGAGCTCGCAAGGTGAAAGCACAAGTAGTGAGTACTCAAAGTCAAGAGGATGCGAGGCACGAGAAAGAGGATAGTCGTTCGGTCAGGATTGTAGAAGGACCGTTGGATCTGCATGTGGGCTCGTGCATCATAACCTCACAAGAAAAGAATCAAGGAATTGGCCACAGAAATCACGAAGTTACGAGGGAGAGAGGGTGCGAGTTTCAGCACCTCAGATCTCGGAATTTGACGGGGAAGTTATTCAACCTCGCGAGTAGCGAAGTCGCAAGGGAGTGAGGAAGCAATAGCACGGAAGTCCCGAGAGAAGTGACGGGTGTGGATGGGTCAAGTCACACGTGTGCATCAGAGTTTCGGTACCTCGGGTATCGGAGGTTGGAAAACCAAAAAGTTTGGTATCGCGAGTAGCGAGGGCACGAGTAGAGAAATCCCTCTGGGAAAAGTCAGCGAGTTGACTGACCATCGGGTCTCAAGGATCTGAGAACCCAGTGTTCAACCTTTGAACTCGCGAGGTCACGAGTTCTGATCCTCAAAAAAGTTAAGGAAGGGGATCGCGTGACGAAGAGAATCTGTGGGTAGGAAGATTCCCGATAGGGACTTAGGAAAAACTTTGAGTTCTTCGAGCCAAGAAGAGAGGAAGGTCATGTGTGAGTGGACGTGGCTGCGAGGGTGGGGTTCATTGGCGTCAGAAGCCAAAAGAACATCATCTCAGTAGAGGTTGTCAAGCAGTTGGATTTTCCAACAAAACTACGCATGCAACCATGTGTGATGTTTCCCTACTGGAAGTCCATGATGATATATTAGGCCAACCATATATGTGGAGGCATCATGCTATTTATGAGTCTCAAACCTGTAGCATCATTGTTACTCTGGGGGGTCATATATATCGGATACCAGAGCTATTTTCGACTATTGTCCCACCAAAACAATGTCACAAAGTAATATCTCATACTACAAAGTTTAGCCTCTTCACAATCCGATCAGAAGGTGAACAAAAGGACACTGAAACCATTGCAACCTCATCCCAAGACCTTTCTATCTAGCAAAAGCAGATCTACAAGATTGTAGATGAGTACCAAGATGTTCTTGTTGCACCTACGGGGGTGCCTCCACATTGCCTAGAAAGGTTATAATATAACCATTCATACTCGTCATGTTGCATCTTCATTGACAGAATCCTCCCACACTCAGGTAGATCATGCACCTAGATTTGTTAAATGGATCCAACCCCTCTACCAACAGGTTCATGACATCCTTCAACAAGTTAAGAAGGACAGGTTCTTTAGCAAGACAAGCAACACACTAAGCTTCATATTTAGCAGAATTCTCCCCGTCTCACAAGGGAAATTGACACAATGTGGACCATTTCTTCCTAAGGGGGGAGGAATGATCCAGAGGGATCTCAGTGGCCATCCACCTCTTCCACCAAATCACCATTTTGAGCCCGTGGTTTTGATAAACCATGATATTCACTCTTTTGATGGGGAATGGAATGTAATGTCATCTTCATTTGTTAATGATAGGCATCATTTAATGATTTCCCAATGGTCTTATATACATTCCTACAACATAGCATTAATGCACTGGATCCCATTACAACTCCACCGTTAAGCGCGCTCAGGCTAGAGTAGTACTGAGATGGGTGATCTCTCGGGAAGCTCTACTATTTTACATGCTTATGAAATTTTATAAGCTTAGTCAAATTTATCCCACATGCATCATGGGAATTGTTCTCCTCTCACTCTCTCATATATAATTGAGGTGAAGGAGGCCCTTTAAGCATGCAATGGAGTGCGATGTAAAGCTTGTTGTGAATGAAGCATAGCCAACCATCTCTTTCTTTTCAGAGATAATCTACCACATTTTGTCAGTTTGTGTTCTACAATGTTTTTCTCACTTATTCATCAATAGAAGTTGGGTTTCACTATATTTCTATGTTTCTTGCAATATTTATGTGTATTTACTTTTTGTATCTTTGCTATATTTATGTCTTCATGTCATTCTTAAAATAATTTGGATCAGTAAACCAGAGCTTAAGAGAGTCTATCATAACCTTAGTATTAGGCCTAAAGAGACCCCGAGTTGTTAGCTCTAGAATCATACCTTTATCCCTAAGGAAAACCCATGTTTTGATTCATAAGGATTTACAACCATTGATTCGACATAGTGAGAATATCCTTACTATTGGTTGGAAAACGAGACCATCAGAGTGTCCAAGTGAGAGGTTACAATGGGATTCTGATGGGGAAGACTATGAGTTAACAAGAACCATTGATCTATTATAGGGTTAGACAGTGAAATTAAGATCATTGATTTCAAGTGTGAGGGTGTAAGTTTATTGGAAAATAGACGGTCAAAGGCATGATAAAACGTATGGAGGAGAGTCCGATGAAAAGGGTGTCTAACGATCGTTGATCTATCAGAATATGTCCTGATAAAATTTAGACACTGGATATAACATGATCTATTCTGAGAAGGAAGATCTAAAACCTTAACTATTGTGCGGTTATGAGACTCTGAGCCAATATTACTATTCCAGTGAGGTGTAACAAGGATCATTAGATCTGTTGTGGTGACTCGTCGAAGTATGCCGGTTGGAATGGTCTAAAATTATCTGAGTAGATGCACTCCAAAGATGAAGGACTCTGAGAGAAACCCTAAACAATAGATATGAGAGTGGGTGAGCGATATAATATCAGCCATAGATATGTCATGGGTCCCACTTATTCACACAAGGAAAGGGTAATGGGATGGGTGATAACCCTCGATTAGGTAGAGGCACTGATACGTTTGGGGCCATTGAATTTTCAATTCTAAGAATCATAGGATCGTCCGAATGATCCATCAGAAAGGAGTCATCAGAATGACAATTCTAAGACTATGACATGTTGTTCCAATGAGTGAGGTATTCCAATCATTGATCTGGTGGAGATAAGCGGTCCTACCTCTATGATTGGGGAACTTTAGGTCCCTAGTAACTGTTGAAGAAAAATCCTGGAGGGAATTCATTGGTAATTGAGGTCGGACAAGTAATACTTAACACGATAAATATTGTGATAAAAGAAGTTCTCACTCAAATAGTGATGAACCATAATCAAGGAGAGTAAACTCAAATGCATGCCCTAGGAAAGGAAAAAAAAATGAACATCCCACCATCTTAAGATGGATAAGGGGGTTATGTGTGTTACAAAGTGGTATCAGAACAATGTTCAAAATCTAGGCTTGAATGGGTCACCAAGACCGCTTGACTTCTTGAGAACACATTTTTTATTTTTCCAAGAAAACATGATTACAATTTTGATGAAACAAACTAATAGTGTTTTACTGTTTCATCACGTAGGACGTACTGAAAGGGAAGTATAGGTGAATGGTTGGAGGGATAGAGAAACCCCTCCATATTTAGTGGCCATTATCAAAAGTATGAAGGAAAACAATGAGAAGCTCATGAGAGCTTAGGTCTAGTAGGCAGAGATGAATGCAGTATTAGTGCAAAGTCAGTAAAAAAATTAGAAGCATCTGCAACAATGTCCAACCACTAGTAATGAAAAATTGTAGCAATTAGAGAGATTGAAAACCCCTTAAGATGTCCAAAAACATGTATTAGGACATATCAATGTAGGAAGGATTTATTCCAAGAAGAGGCACTGGGATGTAAAGAGAAGAAGATCAAGTGGAAACATTTCCACATAGTCATCTAGTAGGAATACTACTTTCGAGGAGTTGTCCAATAGTGATATTGGATCAAGTGTTCCCATGAAGAAGAAAAAGAGAAACTCACAAGGTTCTCTAACTGAATAATTTAAGAAGAATAATTTGCCAACCTTTTATGGATAAATCAAGAAGGGAGAAGAAGTTGAGGCTTGGTTGTTAGAGATGAGAAAGTATTTTCGGGTACATAATTATTCTAAAATTAGAAAGGAAAAGATTTCTATCTTCAACCTGAATGGAGGGGCTTCCATATGGTGGGAGGAACTCAAGGAAATCAAAGGACTCAGAGAGAGAAAACTAACTTGGAAGAAATTTGAGAAGTATTTCAGAAAGGCTTACCTATCATAGAAGTATTTCGATGGCAAGATTAAAGAGTTCCATGAACATAAGTTGGGGAAGCTCACCATGGATGCCTATGCCAAGAGAGTTTTAGAGCTGTTGAGGTATGTTTCTTACCTCAAGAATGAGTGTTGGGCTTGTGATTTGATTGTTTAATGATGTTGATTGAATCATTTTTTACCGGTATTATATATGTATTTATAACCATTTTGAAGAAGTTTTGAAGGATTTCATAGAAAATCATCATAGCTCATGCCAGGTACATGTAATTGATGTTTTGTAATGATTTTAAGTTTAGTTCATCTTGATTTAATGATTACATGAAGCTAATGTGATCTGTGTGTCACAGGGAAAACTCACATGGCATTTTCCCATCCAGTAGCTTGTCTGGTACTCCATCCGGCACTACATCTGGTACTCCATCTGGCACTGCGTCCGACACTCCATCCGGTATTAAAACCGTTGGTGATTTGGCGGTTGTTATATCGACGACCTGTGCTGGGCGAATCGACATGGGTTTTTTTCACCATTGTGGCCTCCAACTACTGAGCTCTTGAAATCTTGGATTGAGCTATTATGTTGAGTGTTGAGTGGCTCGTTTGGTTTCTAGAATCCATAGGCAGTTAGACACTACTACATTGGATGCAAATTACGACGAAATATTACGACGATTTAGAATTTTGTCGTATTTTTTTTTTCATTTTTTGTACTAAATATACCTTCTTTTTTTCGGGGTCCAAATGTTGGTCGGTCTAGCGACCAACATTCTAGGTTGGTCATTTTAACGATGAATATTGGTTGCTCTAGCGACTAACCACCATTTAGTCGCTCTAGCGACCAACAAGGGTACGTGTGGGAATCAAACGGTCATTTGCGGCAAATCAATCATATATATATCCCAGTTACGACAAATTTTCTATAGTTACGACAATCATTTTCTACAGTTGCGAAAATCATTCGGGTGTTCTGATGCAATGGTGGTCTGGTTTTTATGAAATCTTGATTTCAATTCTCTTTCAAGAAGAGAAACATTGAATTGATTAGACTCTACATAGCTGAGATTTTGAAGGTTAGTACTTAAATTTTTTCTGTGTGATTTAGTAATTTGGTGCTATTGAACTATTTTATGGTTTATTTTCACTCCTTCTAAGGGTTTAAAGGAAGAGGTTATAGGCGCTAATTATGGATAAAAGATATATGTGTTAAGTGTTAATAGTAAGACATACAAATATTTAGGGGTTATAGGGGATAATTCTTAGGGGTTATATATGCTAGGGTTTTAGTATTTAAGTGATGAAGACGTTATAGGTATTTGGAAATAATGTGTTATAACTATTAAAAGTTAAATGAATTATAAACTAGATGAGGTGTTATGGGTTATAAATATTATAAAGGGTAGATATTAATGGTTAAGTTCTTACATGAGTTAAGGTTAGGGAGTTTAGGGGTGATATTAGTTAAAGGACTTAAAGAGTATACATGTTTGGACTTATAGGGGTTATAGTTGTTAATAATTAGGTGATACGTGTGTAATGGGTTATATGGGTGAGGGGTTAGATGTCATGGCAGTAAGGGGTTAGTGTTTTACAAATATGGACTATATGGATTTAGTGTTTTACGAATAGGGTAATATCGGTAAGGGTTTAAGGGGTTAGGGTTTTAAGTGTTAGGAGTTATGAGTTATAAGGATTAAAGATTATAAGAGCTATTTGTTATGGCTTGGAAGGGATCAATGTTAGGTTTAGTAAAGTTTAAGGGTTACAATGGTTATAAGGTTTATGGTTTATAAGTTCATGTATTATGAGTTAGAGATGACAACTTATAGAATTAACAAAGATGTGTTATCATATTAAAGATGATATATAAGCTATATGTGTTAAGACCTAGGGTTGATAAATGTTTGGGGTAAGGGGTTATAAAGGGTTATGAATTATAAGGTATATATGAAGAACGTTATCAAAGTTATGTGTTGCATTATGGTTTGTAGAGAAT
>JZKD02S2318475.1:206609-217681 GCA_000966675.3 Picea glauca | reverse complement strand
GATGGGCCCTCAAGGGCCAAGCTCAAGTCGATCCGCTCTCGTACTCCATGTCTGGGATCATGTGGGCCTCGAGACATGATCTCCTAGTTATCCCTAGATATCGAGGATAACAGGCGCCTTCTTCCTTCCAATGTAGACAAATAGTAGGCATCATTGACTGAATTTCTTCCAACTCTGAAGGGTCCAAGCCAAAATTGTGTGGTTCCTTTGACATTAGTAAGCTCTCCTTTCTTTGTGTCCCACATCCATGCTATGTCTCCCTCTTTGTAATCCCTGGTTCCGAACTTGGTTGTTTCTTGAACAACCCTTGTGTACTGTTTTGAAGGAGGAGGGTGGGGCTCTGCTGAGAAAAATTCCTGTTGGGATGGTTGGATCAATACGTTATCTTCTCCCTTCTTTAATAACCTGACAGCCAAAACTTCCTTGTCTTTATATTTGTTCAGGAGTTGTTGATAATCCTCCTTCGGCCATTGTATCTGATCAAAGTCTTCTTCTGTAGCAAAAGGCATGTCATCAGGAGAAAACTCAGGAAGACTTTCCATGGTTGGCTCATGTATTTCATCAGCTTTGGTGTGATCACTAATTTCTCGCACATGGATTTTGCTCATTGGCATATTTGAGAGGCGTCTTATTGTTCCATCATTCATAGGCATGTTGATATAAGTGAGATCCATCTCTAGAGTGCCTCCAAGCATTGCAACAAATTTCCTGGACAACAACATTCCCCACACATCTGGGACATCTAGTACTACAATGTCCATATGGATCACTCTCTCAGGGTATCTTCCAAGGCATACTTCCACGTTCTCAATTACCCCATGAGTGGGTATGGCTTTAGACTCAAAACCACACACATTCCTGTAAGGTCGTGTGACTTTTAAGCCCAATTGTTCCATGACCTTTAGAGACATCATGTTAGCACCTGCCCCTAAATCCAGCATACAATTGTTAAGGCATCTGTTATTTATCAATAAGGTCATGAAGAAAGGAGGGTGTTCATCATATTGGACCCTAAAGTGATCGACTTGTAGCATAATAGAAGGGTCCATTGGTCCATTTGATCCTTTGAAAATTTTATCAAATCTTTCTTTGACAGATGGTACCTTGATGACTTCTCTCAAGGGCATGGTCACATGCATCTTGGCTAATGCCCCTTCAAAGTCAAAGTTTAATTCAACTCTTTCAGTCTTGGGAGGATTCTTAGGAAGGAGGATGTTCATGGGTGGAGGTCTTGTCTGTGATGCCGTAGGACCAGTAGAGAGAGGTTGGTTCAACTTCTTTTGTCTAGTATACACTTGGAATTCTTGTTTCTTCAACTTTTCTCTTGATTCTTGGTCAAGGTTGTTTATCACCTCCATCCTAGCCTTCATGGCTGCTTCCTTTATGCCCTCTTGATGTTCCTCCGAGGTAATATTAAGGAAAATCTGAGGATCCTCTATGGTATGGTCTATTATGTTCACTTGGTCATGGCTTCCATTGTTAAAAGGACACTCATGGCTCACTCCTAGGAAAGCCAAAAGGGGTAGACCCTATTAAACTATGTGAAGGTTTTATTTAAAATTCTAGGAGTTAATTAAATTGTTGATTAATATTACCCAACCCAATGACAAGCAACCAATGCAATATGCAATCTTTCAATGACAAGCAAACCTTTATTTATTGAACAACAATTAGACCAGTTCCTAAAGATTATCAAATTCCACTTATTCCAATATACACAAAAGAAAGATAAGTTTACAAGAATAAAACAAATTAAGAACTACCTACTCAATGAATTAAAAAATAACTTTATACAATTACTCTAAAACAATGAATAAATAAAGAATGCTTATAACTAAATCAATATACATATTAACACATGAAAAGAACTTGAATAAAAATGAATAGAATGTGAATACTTGAAAATAAATTGCAAGGAAATGTAAATGTTGTGCAAGTGTTTAGGTTGCTTTTAGTTAATTTTAAGTTTCTCTTTACCTTAGTGGTTTAGATGTGAAAGGTTGCAAACCTAAACTATGCTACTACCCCAAGTCCTTATACCTTATCAAAGAGGAAATTTTGGGCGCTCAAAAAGAAGAACAACAAGGTTCTCCCCTAGCTTCACATTTCAAGTCCAAAGTGCTTGGGCGCTCAAAAAGGAGGACACTTAGTGCCGTGAAACTGTCCTCGGCTTCAACCCCTTCTAGCCTCCACAAGTCACCTTATTTAATGGCCAAACAATAATGAGAAATGATTGCCTAATTAAACTAACCACTCAATCCTTTGCCCTTTCTTATTACCTAAGATTCACAAAGTGGCAAGGGGAGGGAATACGGGGCAAAGGTGGGGTAAATTTTATTTACTTTGCAAAATAAAATAAAACTTTAAACACTAGCCAACACGATTTTGCAGGATGGCATAGCGACTCACATGAAAGGTGTGGGCAATTGAAAATTACTTAAAATAAATAACTTAAACAAATTAACCACACTACTTTGGCACAAGGTGGAGGACAAAGCCTACCGATAGTCACATAGTTTGGAACTGTAAAGTTTGAGCTATTGACTTTCTAAAAAGGAAGGTTAAATACAAAGGAAAAACTAATATAGCTTCGATAACTGAAAATCTAACAATTAAAAAATCTTATGATGCTTACTGTGGGATTGAGAATTGTGACAATGGAACAAAGAATGATTACTTGTTTTGAGGGGTTGAATCTCCAAGGCAAGGGGGGATCAGAGAAGTTTTAACCTAGTGAAGATAGTTGTCAAAGAAGTTTGAGAATCCAGGAATTTCAGTAATTTGGGAATTGGGAATTCAGAAAAATTCTGAAATTCAAGAATTCTACCTTCATGAAGGTGATGAAATAACATTATGGAGTACCTATAGGATTCCATAGTTGTAGAGAAGAGAAGCTACTTAAGTAAAATTTTCTTTCATGTTGTTGTCAATCAAGTTTTCAAGCTAGTATTTTGGTGTTAAGAGGGGGTGTTGGACTATAATGCTCCAATATAACTTGAATGTAATGAAAAAAAGTCACATGCTATAAGCGACTCTTAATAAATTCTTTTTGTTAGGCATTAAGTGTTGATGTTTTTGTAGCATCGAGCAGGTATCCTCACATTGGCCTTGGTGTCGGGCATGTGGGAATCTTTGTTGGCACTCACATTTCATTCTTACTTTGTGAAAACCCCTTGTCTTTTGAGCTGGGGCTTGGAATTGTTGTTGGCGGGGCTTCACACCCACATGGAGGAATAAACAATTCTAATTTAATGTTGAGTTTAGAAGGGGTTCCTAAACTCACTCATTATACTCCTATAAAAGGAGAGGCAATGTGAGGAGACACTTATCACATCTCATTGTGACATTATGTAGTTGGCATGAGTGAGTGAGCACTTGTGCCAAGGAGATTGGGGTGGCAATTTCAGCAAAGGAAATTCTTCACTTTGGCAAATCTGGCCTAGGGTTTCTAGTTTTTTGTTTTGTGATTTTTTGAGGAGAGAGAGGCCACACGTGTGAGAGGAAGGCCGCACGTGTGAGGAGGAAAACCGCATGTGTGAGGGAGAGATAGCCGCACGTGTGACAGGGAGTAGAAAATAGGTTGCACGTGTGATCTTTACGACATGTGCGGATCAGGCAGGCTGTACAACAGATGACGTCAACATGTCGTATAGCAAGTTTGCAAGTTGGAAGGGTTTTTTTCGAGAGTTTTGTTGAATTTGTAAATTTGTTGGGAGGACTATTTTTGTCCTCCAAATTTCTCAATTTGAAAATTTTACAGAATTAAATTTTTGTCTCTTTTGCATGGATGTTTTCTCTTTTGATCTTTGTGCTTCCACGATAATTTTCTGTCATAATTTCAGTGTAAAATTATTCAGTGATAAAAACCCTAGTTTACTGTTTGAGGTCACTTGGAAGTAATTTTTCAGATCTGAAATTGAGTGCATTGATTGCCTGAAAATTGGACATGGTATCAGAGCATAAGCTCTAGAGAGAGAGGGAGTAATCTCTTGAGCGACAATAGTTACATATTTGTGTGGCTGCAGATTTTTTTGTTCTGGGCAGGTCAAAATGGTGAGCACTCTTAAGAGGGGAGGACAAGTTGGATGGGGCCACTAATTTCCGAGCTTGGAAGGCTAGGCTCCTTTTGCTCTTGGAAGAGAATGATCTCAAAGATTATGTTGAGATGGTGATTTCAGATCCCAATGATCCACAGGAATTGGTATCCCATAGGAAGAGGGAAGTGAAGACCAAGCGGGTGTTGTTGGATTCTGTGAAGGATCACTTGATTCCTCATATGTCCGAGAAGAAGACAACAAAGGATATGTATGATGCTTTGGCGGGCTTGTACCAAAGCGAGAATGCAAGCCAGAAGTTGATTTTGAGGCACCAACTCCGATCTGTTGAAATGTCCAAATCAGATACAGTTGTTAGCTACCTCATGAGGATCACTCGGGTTTGTGATCAACTTGTAGCCATTGGCGAGGCAGTTGATGAAACAGAGTTGGTGAATATGGCATTGAATGGTTTTCTCAGGTCTTGGGAACCATTTGCATAGGGGATTTGTGCACGAGAGACTTTTCCACCATTTGATAGACTGTGGTTCGATTACATCCAGGAGGAGGCTTGGATAGAGTCCATGAATGGAAAGCAGAGAGGTATTGATGATGAGAACTTGGCCCTAGGTGCTCATGCTAGGAAGGGCAGAAGAAACGGTTCTCCAAGGAGAGAAGCATCTCCAGAACAGAGGAAGAAGAAGGACCTTAGCAAGGTCAAGTGTTTTGCTTGTCATACGCTAGGTCACTATGCTTCAGAGTGTCCACAACGGAAGAAAGGAAAGGGAAGAAGCAAGCATCATCAATTGAGATGGATGAGGTTGCAGACAACCTTCAGAGGGAGTTCCTATTAGTCTTCTCCCTTTCTGGTATAGTTTTCGGTAGTGGGACTTGGTTTGTGGATAGTGGAGCCACATGTCATATGATAGGAGCATGGGAGTTATTCAAGAGCTTCATAGAGTTTGACTCAGAGTTGTATGTGGAACTTGGTATGGGTACCAAGCATGTAGTGCAGGGATATGGAATAGTGTCATTCTGGATGGAGTCAGGAGATGTGTTCAGAGTGACAAATGTGCTATGGGTGCCAGAACTCAGGAGTGTGCTCTCAGTCTTAGAGATTGAGAAGAAGGGCTATGAGGTATTATTCCAGGATGGACAAGGGATTTTCATGCCCAGAGGATCTAGCTTAGACATAGCAGTGGTTCTTGGAGTTATAGAGAGAAACTTGTATAGGCTAAAGGGCCAGCCTATGTGACATATTGCAAGTAGAAAAACAAGGAGCAGGTGGCTTCGAAGGTTGTGCTGACTCAAAGGAAGTCAAACTTTAGAGGGAGTCAACATGCTCAGAGGGAGAGCCATCCGTTCAAAGAGAGTCAACGTTCAGGTTCATGTGGGAGAGAGGATTCTTCCAAGACTGTCAAGAAGGTGTCATGGGTTGAGCTCGCCATGCAGGATGCTCAGAAGCGAGAGGCTTCTAGGAGCAGGGTGTCTTCCAAGAAGGGTCCATGCCATACAACATGATTTGTTTTTATGTTAGAGGGAGCAATTGTGGCAGCGAATCTAGTGTGGGAGGCAGAGCCACTTCCAGTGTGGGAGACAGAGCTACTTTCAGGTAATGGTGGATGGAATACCTCCCTCGCTAAGAGGGAGTGTTGATGTTTTTGTAGCATCTTGCATGTATTCTCATATTGGCCTTGGTGTCGGGCATGGGGGAATCTTTGTTGGCACTCACATTCCATTCTTCCTTGTTGGGGCTTCACACCCACATGGAGGAATAAACAATACTAATTTAATGTTGAGTTTAGAAGGGGTTTCTAAAATCACTCATTAGATTCTTATAAAAGGAGAGGCAATGTGAGGAGACACTTGTCACATATCATTGTGACATTATGGAGTTGGCATAAGTGAGTGAGCACATGTGCCAAGGAGATTGGGGTGGCAATTTCAACAAAGGAAATTCTTCACTTTGGCAAATCTGGCCTAGGGTTTTTGTTTTTTTGATTTTCTGAGGAGAGAGAGGCCGCACGTGTGAGGAGGAAAACCACACGTGTGAGGGAGAGACAACTACACGTGTGACAGGGAGAAAAAAATAGGCCACCCTTTCGACCCATTTCACAGTAGGCCCAAATCAAATCCAGGGAAACCCTTCCGACCCATTTCATAGTAGGCCAAGGCAATTGGTTTGAGACACATATCAGCCGATTCATATGGTGGAATTACTAGGGTGCAGTTTTCCAGTGGTAGAGGGGCGCATTCCCCTAGGGGGATCCATCTGGGGTCCAGACACACCAGAAGAGGGGCTGGTCGGTCATCAGGATTGAGAGGTAGGGAAGGGCGCACCATTTGGGACAGTTTCTAGGCCATTTCGAGAGGTTTAACCACCAGGGAAAACTTTCCGGACTTGCAGCAGTTACAGTGCGAGCTGCCATAGTTCCAACTCATCCATTGATCTCGCAGTGCTCATCTATTATCGGGTATTATCATTTAGTTTGCTTATTGTATTTCGGCTAAGATCCTCTTGTCATTTGATCTGGCCGAGTGATTCATTTTTATTCAACCGCATTTGGCATTGTACTCACGGAGATATCATAATATAAGATTTGCAGTCTTTTGTCTCATTTATCATCTATATAGTCATTTATATGCTGTAACAATGGATTATCTACAGTAGATACATCCGATTATCAGTGTTTCCCAAACTAGCCAAGTTAGGAACATTATAGCCCCAACCACTTAAGTGCGCTTCTAAGGGGAATTGATAATGTTGTGAAAAACACTAAAATCCAAGAGCTTGCTTGTTTATACCAAATTACAATATGCAATAAAACCAAAGGCTACAGATATCTGACATAAATGAACATGCATTCAAACCAATTAATGGACTTATATATTAGGAGAATAGGAAACAAATAATATTAAACCAATTATCCCTGTTTTAGGTAGAAAGAATATAAACTGTTCACGAGGGTCATCTCATCTCACCCAATCTCCCCCATCTAGTACAATGTATCTACCTTTCTTTTATGCATTCCCAATGTTTCTATGTCAGTGACATCACAAGAAACTTTCCAAATCACTGATTGAGATTACATAACACTTTCATTCCTAAAAACATAGCATCTTACTAAAATAATAGATTTAATGACATTGCTATTTTTCAACACTCCCCCCAATACATTAAATCTGCAACATAATTTATGAGTCTCCATGTTGTAGAAGTAATTCAATCTCCATGCCCGGTATCAATCCACTGCATGTTGGATCACATTTCTGTCTTGTTCATGCACATCAACTCCATATTTGACAATTGCATATCTTGGCATCACCTTGCTGCATACCCATCAACTCATGGGATTATGTCTTCCACAAGTCTCGGAAACTTAGCATCCCAACTCTTCCACATGTCCTCCGAACACTTGCAAAGTTGGGCAAAATGATATTCTGTGTTGGTAACAGCATTTCCAGCTATTGCATGCTGTTCTTTTGAGCCAGACATAAAACACCAAGAAAAACTCCACAACCATGTTCTTCTTGTCCTCCGCCTCATGCTGTCCACATGGCCATGAAACATATTTGAAACGTCCTTGTCTCTTTTGAGATTGAAAGTTTCATCTTTACCAAGATTAAAACGAAATGCATGGCTGAACTATTACTGGTACTATGTTGTAAAAAACTATATCTGAGAGCCTGCTTCTTCGTACCAAATTACAATATGTAATAAAATCATAGCCGAGAAATATCCAACAGAAAGGAATTTGCATTCGAACCGGATAATGGAAACAGATATTGGGAAAATAAAGAGACATGATACTAAATAAATTCTTATTATGGAAGGTACAAAGAATATAAACTGCCCACTAATGGCATCTTGTCTGACCAATCTCCCCTATCTATTCCCATGTATCTACCTTTTATTTTATGCATTCTCTATGCCTTGTTACATTACAAGAGATTTTCCAGTTATATTACAAGAAACTTTTCAAATGACTGATTCACATTACATGAAACTTTCCATTCCAAACAATTCTAAAACGTAACAGCATCTTATTAATACAACCGATTTAATGATATATTTTTCAACAGAAACTTGGTGGGTGGCCCGACATATCGTTGCCTTCATTGCTGAACAATGATCCCATTGGTGACACCGAAAAAAATACTAAATTGAATATATGATATCTTTCATGAATGTTTTAATAATCTAAAGAGGTTTTTAATATATATTTTTCTCCAATTTTCAGTTGAATGGTAGACATGTGCTGGCTTAGAATCTGGTATTCATTTTGAATATAAGGTTCCAAACTCAAGTAGTAGTCCAAACGTCAATGCACGAAAAATTGAACAATTCATCTGTTGTCCAAAAGAAGTTTGGTGATTCTCCTCAGGCCATTAACCACATTAAATACGTATATTTTTTAACAAATTTTGCAAGTTTTGAGCTTTCTTGTTTCCCTTGTTATTGCGTGCTCGGAATACTGTTTGTTCCAATATGCTCACACTCTTTGGATGAACTGGGATTAGTTAAGTGCAGAACAATATTCATGTCCTCAATTTCTTTGGACTACACTATAGCCAACTCAATGCCTCACAGACTTAACCCTGTGGACTTATAAGGTGAATATCTACACCTGTTGTGTTTGAGAGCTTGACTTAGTGTGATACCTATAGCCTCTGGATTTGGGACAGTGCCATCATTGTTGTTGCATTTTCGCAAACTTAATTTGTTTTTCTTTAGTGTTTGTGAAATTTGAAGGCATGACCACATGTATACTTACCTGCTGACAAGTATTCATTTTCTGAATTCTTCAGTGGTTTAGGTTTCCATGCAAGTCAATGGATCATGGCTACTATTGGAAGATTAAGTTGAAGTCAACGAAGAGACATTGGCATGATCCTGCATGGTAAATTTCAGCTATTTATTCTTTTGCTAGCATGTTGTTAAATACTTCCGTTTTCTTTCAAAGTTGATTACAAGAATTGGAGCTATCCTAATGATGTATGGTCTGCATGCTATTTCTTTCAGGTTTTGTAACTAAAGCAACTATGCATTGATTGATTCAAAGTGTCTAGCATCTGTGAAGGCCTCTAGACAATGGCCCTGTTGAAGCTGACAGTCAGAAAATGCACCGTTTTCTTCTCTACGATAAACCATTTCTCAAAAATGGGACCCATTTTTTCTCATCATAATAGTTTTTCCTCCGCTACCCAAAATATGATGAGGATATTCTTACAATCGGGAACACGATTAGCAGGAAATACGGATTACAGGGTACATTGCATGAGTTCGAAGTCTCGAGCTGTCCATGCAAATGAGACAATTCCAAAGGTGACTCGAGGTATTTTGTATGGTTCCACTCCATAGAATATTTTTGTACAATCCTATTTGTGGTAATGTTTTACTGTTTAAGTTTAACTGTCAAAGCCACGCTTTGTCAAGGTGTAGTAGCTAGTAGCCAATACCTGAATAATATTCAGCACTTGATTTTCACACTGGAATTGTTAAAGAAACTAGTTATCTTGTAGAGCAATCTTAACTTTTAAGTCTGAGTTTGCTTCAGTTCTTCCCCTATCCTTTAAAATCCGAACTCAATTCAGTCTTCTAATATAACTATAAAATACTTCCAATACCACATGATGTGGAGCCTCTAGGATATGATATGAAACAGGATGCAGTCAATATTCAGACCTTCCATGAAATGGGAGACAAGTTGTTTGAAACGATAAGATTGGCTTATTTGGAGTTTTGGTCTCATAGGGAAACCTTAAATGACAAAACCAGTACAAACTAACAAACGCGTTGAACCATTTTAGTAACAGAAGCCACATAAGAGAAGCAGGTGTATGAAATAACCAAATTTTCTGGCATGGACCAAGCAAGATGGGTCAGAATGGTGATCAAAGGGGAGTTTTACCCCTCGGTTTCACATAAGGAGTACCACAGTTTTTTCCACCAGATTTGTCCCAGCATCTGAGCTGATCTCGTGCATGATTTGAGATGATGTCTGAGCCTAGGGTTTCATGATCAGTTGTGCCATCACGAGGGTTTGTATTATGTATGATGATGAGCCAAAAGTTGTGACCATGTATCTTATGTATTGTTACTAAACCATGCTTAGTGATCTATGACATATTGAAAGTGTTTTTTTCATTTAGGTGGTTTCTCTAGATCCTTGTGGTTTGTCATGGCCCATCCTCTTAGTCAGGGATGATTTTAAGGATGGAAATTTGTTTTAAAATGTAGAAACCTTGGAGAATCTTACTAATCCTTCATATGCCAACTATAAATATTTGGTGATATTCTTGTAAAAATATTCAAATTTATAAGTATTTTATATAGTTTTTATAAAATTTTGGCGACTTTTAAGGTAAAATAATTTTATCCTATAGAATTTGGGCAAATTATTTTTAAAATAGCGAATCTCGTTTTTGGAAAAACCATGGAAAATTAGCCTATGAGCAAAATTTAGCCCCTAAAATCATCCATGCTCTTAGTCCCCATTTCAAGATAGTCCCTGCCCTTATGGTTGATAAATTGTAAAGCAAGAAATGCAGAGAGAAAGAATAGAACAGAAAACAGTATATTAGAATGTAAGAAGAAAGTACAATGAGAAGAGTTAATGAAGAAGATAATGAAGAAGATCTATGCAAAGGGAAATAGCTGAGCTAAATAGGCTCAAGCAAATCAAGAATAGAAAGTACAACTAGCCAGGACAGCTGGCAGTGTACAGTCAGCCTGTTGAGGTTACATTATATTTAACACTCCCTCTTAAACTCAACAGTTACAAACATCAGCACTGATTATGCCTAAGTGCTGTCTCTGAAAATCAAAAACCGATTTTCCCAGTGGCTTTGTAAAGATATTAGCAAGCTGATCTCGAGAACCACATAATTGTAGTGCAATATCACCATTATTGACTAGCTCGCGTATGAAATGAAAACGAGTGTCAATGTGTTTGCTTTTCTTGTGAAACACATGATTTTTGGATAGAGCAATTGCTAAAGTATTGTCACAGAAAATAGGAGTTGGATCCTTTTCTG
>JZKD02S2318475.1:150862-189402 GCA_000966675.3 Picea glauca | reverse complement strand
TCCTCCAGGACCATGCTCAGGTCGCTCCTGCTCTCGGTACTCCATGTCTAGGACCATGTGGGCCTCGAGACATGATCTCCTAGTTATCCCTAATATCGGGGATAACATGGCCAACCCCATCGTTTTAGAGTTTCTTTGAGAAATCTGGTCATTGACCATTGATCAGGCCTTTGGCCATTCAAATTTTCAAGTTCGTAAGAACTTCAGTCCTTGACTAATTCAGGCCTTTGGCCATATAAAACTCAGGATTCTGCTGAAGAACATTTCGCTGCCAAGAAATCAAGAACAATATATATCAGAATTTCTGTTAAAAAAATTAAATAAAATACACAAAAAAAAAAAAATTATATAGAAAGAAAAATAATAATAATAATAATAATAAAAAAACCCACCGTAAACTGTTTCCCGTGACACGCACCCCTTTCCCTCCCCCCATAGTCCATGCATCCCCATATTCCCTGCCCGCACCTACCCCGTAACCCCGTAGCTCCTATACAGGACCCACTGCAACCCCCGTAGACCCCCTGTATCTCACCTCTCCACTCCCCTGCAAACCTCCCCACTCCCTGCAGTTCTCACCTCCTCTCCCCACTTTCCGTTGTTCCCATTCCCCACACCCTCGTAATCTATGCAACCCCTCGTCCCTTCCGCAGACCCTTCCCTAACCTATCCCCACCCCTATCCCCTACCTCTGCGTCTATTCCTTTCCCTGTTCCTTCTACCCCCGACCAACAAACCTCCGACAGACCGCAAATAGTGATTCACTGACATATTCCCTGACAACCCTAATTAAATCATACGTATGGTCGTACGATTTCAAAAATCCGCTTTTATATATAAAAATATATAAATATATAACAAAAAATTAATTTATAAATTATTAATTTTTTTTTATATTTTCATATTTAAAAATCAAATTAAGTTAAATATATTAGAGAGTAATATTAAATAAATAAATAAATCAAGCTCAAAGATACATTAAAGGAGAGTAATTCAAGGAATTAAAAAAAAAAGTACAAGGAATATTAGAGAGTACTTTTAAATAGTATCAAGGAATATTAGAGAAAGATACCTATCAAGTCAAGGAGCTTAAGTCTTATAATTATAAAAGGGATAATTCGAAAATGACGAAAGGAAGATTTACTTATGAAGGTTTTTCAACCGTATGTTGCGGGTTTTCGACATTAAAGGGAAATATTCAAGGAAGAGAGGTAAACATTGTTATTAGCCTGAACTATAATGCAAATTATATGAATATTGATTTGGCAAATCAATTATTAATTCCAGAGATGACTATAATTAGAAAGGAAGATTATTTTCGAATTAAGGAGTTACAAATGACGATTGATGAATATGAGTATATATCTCAATTCTATGTTACAACTATGTATCAAGAAGAAGTTGACATCGTCATCGGATTACCCTGGTTTAAAAGTCTAGGTACCTTCATACTAAACATAGAGAAAAAGTTTGTGACATTCCCTATAAGGAGAAAATGATAAAATTACAAGACGCCACATCGGAGCCATATTCCATAACACCAGAAGACTTTAATGAAATCTTAGAAGTGATACTTCAAAAAAATAAAAAATCAATGCAAAGAATGCAAAAAGAATTTGACGAAGTTATCAAGGATAAAAGCGAAGAAATTTCTCGTTTAAAAGAACACAGTAAAAAACTACTTACACAGATCAATAAGTCAAAGGTTCAAAAACAATGTGTTCAGAAGTTGGAACAAGAGAATCAAGAACGCGAGAAGAACCTATTAGAAAAAAAATGAAGAAAATTCTCGTCAGAAAAGCCTCAATCACGAGCTACTAGAACAAATCAGAAAATTAAAAGAAGAGAAAATTGAAAATCCAGACATTAAAGCTCAAGAAGATGCCAATCTAGTTGAAGAAAAAACATATAAAAATGCTGGAGTACAAACAATGGAAGATCCAGGTAAAATTACTAATCAAAATTTAGCCATTATCAAGGAAACATCGCCGCATGAAGAAAATCATATATCAAAGTCAAAAGAAGAAAATGCTACAAGTATGATAAAGGAAAATCATGTTATGAGAACTCCCTTTAGACATTCAAATCATAAGAGTAGATATATTAACCAGTTAGAATATCAATATTATCCAAAACGAGAACCCTATAAACATCCAGTTTCACAAAAGATCGAACTAGGGTGGGCAGACTCTTTCATAACTCGACAGTTCTTCTCAACTCTTCGTCACTCATATCGTGTCGTATCATCAATCTTAACAACACTAAAAACATAGAGTCATGCGAAGACATTGCAAGCCAGAACTAAGAAGTAAGCCTCTCCGTAAACATGCTTTGAGGACAAAGCATTTCTAAGGGGAAGGCAATGTAACAAACATAAATATATATAATATGTAAATATAAATAACTAATAAGTAATAATTAATTATGAAGAGACATGACATATGAAAGGTCATGTCTCTTATGAAAGGGCACCGCTGTGCGGGATATATATACAAACCCTCATTCCTCATTTGTAATCATCTTATTCATTCTTATACAATTATTATTAAATATATTTACTATCCTTAAATGGATTATTGCGTACGGTCCTATTTATATTGGATGTTTACATAGTGAACCAGTAGGTTCACCACAGAACCCTAAATAGAAAGATGAATCATATTGAGGTGACAGTGATACGATAACCTCAAGTTACGCCAATTTGCTTTCCATTTACCTTTTCTTCAATCAAAGTACAAATTGTGCGATAACATGCATCACGTTTCCATGTGAAATAAATGATTTTTTTGGACCAAAAAAAAATGAGCCAGCCACTCCTTTATGCTCACCAACTCCTTTAATTTTTTTCTACCACACAATCGATGTACACTCACCAACTTCTTTAAATTGTTTTTACCACATATTCGATGCGCAACAAATGACTCGGACAAATAAATTACATACCTTATTTCTCATTTTTTTTTTAATGTCGATGCCTCTCTCGTCAACTGCGTGGGTGAAGGATCACTTCTTTATTGCAAAAACGAGCAAGGGACAGATTTCTCCCGACTGCAACAATCCATCAGTACTCTCTCCTTTGCAATCACGCGGATCAACTCCCTCTGCCTCACGTCTTCACAAAAAACTCCAATCACGCGGATCAACTCCCTCTAGCTCACGTCTTCACAAAACCACACAGCGCAACATGAGAATACTAGAAAATAGTAAAGAGGATTGAGAAAGAGAAGGAATTGAGATGTTGATTGCATGTTGGAACTTGGGACAAATCAACAAGACTGGGCTGAGTTGTCATTGTGGATATAAGGAATCAAGAACGAAATGGTCTATGAATGGATGATTTGACGTCGTTGAATCCAAGGCCAAGCACACAAATAGGTAGTGTTGCCAATCCAATCCAATCAATCCTGCTTCCAAAATTTGGTTGACATGAGAAAGTGTCTTCCTCCACCTTTAGCGCCTGTCATTCTCCTCTCCAGCCTTTGCCTCTTGTTATCGCGCAATCTATACTTGCCCAAAGCCTAAAGGCAAGTAGGCTTAGATTGATGTAACACGGAGGTAAACCTATCATTGTCACCCCAATAGGGTACCTCTTTCTCTTTAGGAGAAGGAAAACCTCACTCCAAGGGAGACATCCCAGGACCTAGTTGGTTGACGAAGCAGGATAAGACAAGGTAATACCACCCCTCTCTCTAGGTCACTCAAATGAATGAAGTCACTTGGAACGGTTGTGTCAAAGGGGTCAAGGGGAAATAAGGTGAATGATACCTGCCCTTTACCAAAGAAGGGGAAAATGTTATATAATAACCAATGATATTAATGCTTTCAATTAGTGCCTTCAATATAAAAGTCTACTACCAAACAAGTTTATGCATAAAAGATAGATGTGTAGCGATAGTAATAAATCCAGAAATTGCAACTTATAAGGACAATGTAATGAAATATAAAGACCTTGCAATGATAATAATTTTGCCACTTACAATTTCTAGATTAATACAAGCCAAGTAATGACTTTAAAAGGCTGTCAAAGTACTAATAACAGCAGAAAATTAACAGTTATGACAGCAGTAAACAACTTCAGAAAAGTACCTTGCTAAGGCAATTTAATGAACACTTTAGCATTTATTGATTGTGGCTTGCCTAGTACAAATTCTGGGTGGTTTATCAATCAGCAAATGAGTTTACCAGGCTGTCAAAAGTGACTGTAACAGCAGCAAAACAAGAGTGATGACAGCTGCAAGAAACCTTCAGAAATGCACTTTGTAAAAAGCAATTTATGCACACTTTGACTCTAGCTGATAGTACTTTGCTTCATGCAATTTTCTGGGTTGATTTAGTTAGCTTGTAAACTAAAATGAGCTGCTATATAATGGCTGTAGCAGTGTTAGTAACAGCAGCAAGTTAGTCCCTTAAAACTAGATTAGTAAGTTAGGCTAAGTTGGTAGAGATAGCAAGTGAAGTTTAAGTGTAGTCTTGTCAAGGAATAAGAGAAGAGGACTAGTGCCTTTAAGGGTAATGGAGTCAAGTAGGGCGACCTCTTCTTAAGGCTGCAAAATTAATGATGATGATGCACAAAAGTCTAAGAGGGAAAAAACATAGGAGAAGTAGTAACTTAAGTCCTCCTAGGCTTTGACCTCAAGAGACAAGATGCTAAGGTGTAGGCAATTCTAGGCCCTGGCGCCTTGCTCTCCTTAGGATTTTTATGGAGTAAACCTTATGCAACAATAACTAAGTCCAAACCCTTAGAGTGCTAGCAATTTAGGGCTCTAGAGTTTCACTAGTTACTAGATCAATTCAATGAAAATCTTGGCAAATAAAAAGTAAGAAAATAACAACTTAAGTTTCTAACTTCCAGCATTAAATACACCATGCAATTTCATAATCTTGTATGAGAAAATAAAACCATGCAATAAACCATTCAATAGATGACAAAATGCATATTTCACTTACTTGAGTCTTGCACCAAGAATAATCATGAGAATACCATGCAAGATCACCATAAAACTTCCAAAATTGATCCAAGTTGCAAAAATCAGCCTTAAACAAGAGGGGCGCCTCAAAATTTCAGCCAATAACCCTAATAGGGCGCAAATTTCAGACCTCTTGTCTCAAATGACAAGTTTTTGTGTGAAAATGAAAGTACTTTATGTTTATTTGTACAAAACCTTGACCTTTAATTCATCTTTAGGTCAAAAACAAGGCCGACCTGGCCAATTTACAACAAAATTCAATTTTGACATAATAAAAATTAATTTGCATCTAGAAACACCTCCAAGGGTGACGTCATGCCCCTCTAGGGTGACATTGAGCCCCATAAGTGAAACGTTGAGCTGGAAAAATCGAACGCTTGGCCTTTATAGGCCCCAAATGATGCCCACACGTGCCACAAGGCTCACAAATGCCTCCAAAATGAAACCCTAACTCTGGGTGACGTCTAGAGCTATGATGGTGAATTCGAGGGCCCTCAAGGGCTAACGTCCATGTGGGAAGAGCAAGGTCCCTTGGGTCTTGGTCTGCCAGGGTTCCTCCAAAGGCAACGTCCTTCTTTCTCCCGGTGCAAGTCTTCAATTTCTTCTTACCCCTGGTTGGTGTTTCAGCATCCATCTGTGGTCTTTAAGCCCCCATGAAGGTCTGAGCCAACCATTCCTTCATGTGTACCTGTCCACCATGCAAGGTCCTACAGCAACAACAAGTACGCCCTCCAGGAGTTCATAAGTCACAAGGATCATAGCATGTAAATCACATCCAATACTTAAATTACCCAAACATGTGCATCAAACCCCCCTTAACCCAGACAAATGCTCAAAGATGTTATGCAATTTGACAAGTTAGGTTTGGAGAAGGTCTCAGGGTGTCCTACTGGGCTAACCTCTCTTAAGTTAGGGATGTTTCCCAGGTGGGGTCTAATCTAGGTCATGTAAGTGTATGAGGTGGCATGGGGTAGATGTTTGGTTATAAGGTGCATGTAATAACAGGGAAATGTAAAGTCTTAACTATGGGTGCCTTTGTAGAGGGCGAGTTGCACCTTGTCATAAATGTAATTGTTTCCTAGCCCATTCATTGCCTTTTTACTCTTAGCTTTATTTCTTTTGGTATTTTGCTCTTGTGCTTCAAGGGAATAGTTGAGGGCCACTGTCCTGGCTTGATGACTAGAGGTGACAATGTTATCCACAAACATTTCACGGAAATGAGAAGGTTGGCTTGTGATGAGACCCCCTTTCTCTTGGCGATGCCACCAAGAACCACTACACTGGCTTAGTGACCAGATAGGTGGTAGTGTCATACCGCTAGATGCCCATGGTCATAATAGGTCAGCTCATGATGAGAACTCCTATCCATCAACTAGTACCTTGAATGTTTATGTTATCTTATGGGTCCCCTTTTCTTACTGAGAATCTTTTCACTGCTTTCTCGGCGATCCATGGGCGAAGCATCTTGAAGGTTTCAACATTGGATTTTAACTCTTGCTAGCTACTTTTACCCTCTAGGCCTTTAGCTCCTTCTTCCCACGAGGTAAGGTACAACCCTTCCTAGTGTAGCCAATCCAACTGCCCAACAAGGATAGGGGAGATGGAAGGAATAAAGATGGAAAATGGTAAGTATGGATGGAACGGACGATGACTTTTCACAGATCCACCTAGTAGCAACCCATCCTAAAGGGAAATCAACTTACTAGGGCACCATGTCACCCTTCCAAGTATGAACAAGGCAAAGAGCATAATTTCCAAGAAAACGTCATGAAATGAAGAAGAATTCAATACAACATATTCAAGTGCTTCAAAAATCAAAGTGATACATACCATGATACCCGAGCTCATTACCTCATGGAGCAAGAGTCACCGCTACTTCAGGACTGGGCTGGTGGGATGGATACTGTTGTTGGTGATAAGTGGACTGCACTAAAGAAAAGAGGGGCCCCTCAAATATTTTGGCTCTCGATACTCCATGTCTAGGACCTATAGGCCTCGAGACCTAATCTCCTTAGTTATCCCTAGGATAGGGGATAACACCTCTTCCTGTGTAAAGATCGCGGGACATAGGGCCTGTAGGTGTTCTCCAAATAGTGGAATCGAACCTAAACTTTTACGGTCGCAAGCAAAAGTATTGCAAAGAGTAGTAGATCGAATAGCACAACTATTGAACAACCTCAATCTTTTTGCAACGAACGACATCATGAACCTCTGCGAAGCCCTCTGTATCTCCTGACCTCCTTGCCTTGCTTAAACTGTTTTTCCACTTCTTGGCAATCCTCGCATACACGAAATTATGACAAACTAAACATGAACTCTGCAATTATTTGGCCTTTGGCGTCGACAGTGCACATTGAGTGCTGGGGAAAATGCTTTATCCATTCCAAGTTGTAACACGTTAACTACAACAACTTCCACCTATCAAGATTATGCAACCCAAGAAATTATTTTGATTGGACATGCTTCACAATTCACCACCAAATCAAGCGTAAACCATAATTAGGAGTCTTAAAGAAAGTGCAACGACGGTGCAGCTCTAAACTCTCTCACTTCACACGATCGAATTAGCCTTTACGAAGAGAATCAAGCCCAACCATGTTTTGATACCAAATGTTGGTATTATGGGCAGCCATGAACAAACATTAACACAAAAAAATCAACCATACGAAGAAAATATACTTACAAAGATCACATTTTCATTAATGTACAATAATGATACATCACACTCACTCTTCAATACATACTTGAGACCTCATAATATAGCATTGAGGTGCTCATAACAATATGTCCAATATAGAGGAAAATAATTCAACATTCAACTTATATTAAGAACTACGAAAGAGGGATTGAAAAAATGCACTTTTCTAGAGTTTTGACTGCCTGCATGCTCCCCCCCTGCGGCGTCAAACCTTCTTCCGCTCAGAACTAGGTTCCACTGCAACCGCATATACGATCGGACCTGTCTTCGCAGAATGAGCTCAGACTGGGGGGTGAAAACCCCCTCTTACAAAAACGCCACGACCAATGAAATGGATGGACTCAAAGCTTGGTGGCCATCCTTTGAAACACCACCGCACCTCAGAGATCACCTGCTACAAGAGGAACAAGGCTCCGGGAAAAGCATGGAAATGGAAGTTGAATTGTCACATCCAAAGGCATCTCGGAACTAGGAACCAGGTAAATGTATCCCTCAAGCACCAACTGCACCAAAATATGTGATAAAATCCACCAGGGTAGGAGAACACACACAGTCTTTGAAAGATCATGCCTTGATCGATTTTTTTTTAGGGATCTGGCATGTTATCGTGCAGTTTGTACTTGGATGTAAAGGAAAGGTAAATGAAGACAAACTGACGTAACGAGAGACTATCCTATCACTGTCACCTCAATAATATATCTCTTTCTAGTTAGGGTGGTAGGCCCAAGGGAGACATCCCTGGTGACCTGGGGTTTTGAGAAGGCAAAGGGTAAAGGCCAAGGTAAAATTTTCCCTCTCACAAGTCACCACTGATCAGAAAGTCTGGCTAAACAACCAATAAAAGATAATAAGAACGAGAAATGTACCTACCCAGAACAAAGCAACATAAAACCATATTTGCAAGGTCATTTGCTAGTTAGTACTTCATATAATCGAAGACTTTCTCAAATAAAGCAATTGACTGATATATTGATGAAGCAATCAAAGATGTATAGTAGCTATAGTCAAAATACGTTACTTCACAATAAACGCTTAAAAGAAGCTTCAAAATGAACAAGAATGATTTATCATCAGTGTCACAATACCGACATTCATTAGAAGCAAAGACTACTATGCATTTATCCTTCCAATTGCTTGAAGAAACTTTTATTTCTGCAAGGTATGACTATAAATCAAATGGATAATGGAAGCAATAGGGTTAGCAAGTCAATCTAAGCTAGGGTTACAGTGTGTCAGTAGTTGTTCAAAGATATTGGATGTTTGAAGGTTGTGATCAAAGCACTCAAGCAAGAAGTCTTAGATCAATGCATTCATAGGGAAAATGGAGTCAAACGATAGCGGCAAGAATTGAAGGAACAAGATGATAATAGCAGGGCCAAGGAAAAGAGGAATTTGATGGATGAAGTGTTGGTAAGCCAAGGCTTCAACCATCAAACCCTAGGGGAAAACGGTTTACTAAGGTGTAGGTAACCCTAGGCCTTAACACATTTTCCTCCTTCTTTATCTCAATAAAAAAGTAAAATTGGCTAGGATGAAGAGAAAATGGTAGGGTGTTGCAATGGAAAGGCCCTAGCAATGTCTTCAACAGGTAAAACGACTCCTTGGCATAATCTAGTAGGTAAATGACAATTAAAACAAGGACATTAACATGTGCTTATTTCCTAGGGTTTATTTCAACAATTTCATTAACAAAATGCAAGTAAAACACTAGAACCATTCAAGTAAGAGAAGGATTGCAGAAATTCACTTACATTCACCAAGTATTATCAAGCCAAATCCTAGTTATAAACTATTCACAAAGAAAAATGCCAAAGATCACCAAAATACGCCTCTTTCAACAAGTGCGCACTAGTAATTTCAGCCAAAAACCCTAGAAGGGCCGAAAATTTCAGACCTCACACAAGTGTGAGTGAAAGATCATCAGAAAAAGAGAGTTTTAGCTCTCTATTTATACAATAGCAATGACCTTACTTTTATTTTTAGGTCACAAAAGGCCGACATGGCCAAAAATACATCAAAATACTGTTTTACATTAAATGTCATAATTAAAACCCTAGTCAAGCATAAAAGGTGATGTCATGCTCTTTTAGGGTAATGTTAGGCTCCTTTAGGGAAACGTTCGCCTCCTGGAGAAAAACATTAGGCCTCATAGGGCCTCCAGAAACTGCCACACATGCCAGTTGGCACATAACTGCCTCCCAAAACCTCCATAGTGTTGAATGATGTCATAAGATGTCATGGGTGACGTCATGGGCCTTCCAAGGCCAACCTCCTGGTGGAAAGGGCACAACCCCCCTGGGTACAGGTCTGCTAAGTTGCCTCTAGTGGAACGTCCTCCTCTTCTTCGGTGCAAACCCTCTGATCTGTCTTTCCCCCCTGCCGGGGTCTCAGCATCCATCTGATGGGCTTTCAGCCCCATGGAGGTCCGAACTAATCATCTCTCCATGTGTACCTGTCCATCGGGTATGGTCCTGCACATCAACAGATACGCCCTCCATGGGCTCATAAGTCACAGGGATCATAGCAATGCCAATCACATCTAATCATCAAGTTTATTAAACATGCACATAAAACCCTTTTTACTCGGACAAGTGCTCAAAGATATTATACTAATCTACAAGCCAAGTTTGGAGAAAACGCTAGGACGTCCTATTGGGCTAATGCTCACTGGATGTGGGGTGTTTCCGAGAGAAATCAAATCCAAGCCATGTGAGTGGATGAGGTGGTAAGGGATGTCTGGGCAAGGGGTGCAGTGATAGCAGGGAAATGCATGGCTTACCTGTGGGTGCCTTTGTAGAGGGTGAGTTGCACCTGTCATGGATGCAAATGTTTCCAAGCCCATTCATGCCTTTTATCTTTATTCTTATTGCTTTCTCTTTCAAGAAGCTAGTCAGGGGACACTTCCCTAGCGTGGTGACTAGTGGTGGCAATGTTACCCACAAGCATTTCATGGAAATGACAAGGTTGGCTCGTGATGAGACCCCCTTTCTCTTGGCTATGCCACCAAGAGCCACTACCCTGGCATGGTGACCAGTTGCTAGTAGTGTCATACCGCTAGATTCCCATGGACCTAATAGGCTGGCTCGTGATGAGACCCCCTATACTCTAACCAGGTCTTGTTTTATTATTTTTTATGGGTCCCTCTGTTTCTTGGTGAGAAGCGTTTTTACTGCTTTCTCGAGGATCCCTGGGTGAAGCATCTTGGGGTTTCATTCTTGGCTTTTATATTTTGCCAACTACTTTTACCCTCTGGGACTTTAGCCCCTTCTTCCCACAAGGTAAGGTACAACCCTTAAATATTTAGCCAACCCAATGCCCAGACCACTGTAATGGAATGGATGAGCGGGAAAAAGATGGAAAGTGGTAAGTATGGTGGGAGCGGACGATGGCTTCTCATGAATCCTCCCAATGGCAACTCAAAACCTGTGGGCACAATCTTACTAGGGCATCCTGTCATTCCCCCCAGATATGGTCAAGTGGATAGGTATAAAATCCAAGCACCCGTTAAAAATAAAAAGTATTGAATAAACATATTCAAAGGTTTTGAGGATCAGAGTGACACATACCATGATACTGGGACTCACCTCATGGAGAAAGATCCACTTCTGCTACAGGACCAGGCCGAGGTGATGGATGTTGTTGCTGCTAACAAAGTGGAGACACTTAGAATGAAAAGATGGGCCCTCCAGGGCCATGTCCAAGTCGATCTGTCTCTCGGTACTCCATGTCTAGGACCTATGGGCCTCTAAACATAATCTCCTTAGTTATCCCTAAACTGGGGGATAACATGGCCATCTGAAAGAGACCTTACAAAAAGGATTAAAAATTGGTGGAATTTGAAAGGTGACTATGAGCCGCAACTAAGTTCGAAGGCCTTCTTTACAATCATCTTCTACAGTTTGGAGGACAAAGATAGGGTATTTGAAAATGGTCCTTAGTTCTACAATTTGACTGGGTTGTATCTAAGGTTTTGGACGAACCGTTTCTGCCCAGAAAATGAAGACTTTGCTTGCGCCACAGTTTGGATCCGCCTATACTCTCTACCCCAGGAATTTTATCTTGGAGAAATCCTAATGGGCATTGGAAACACGCTAGGAAGGTATGTAAAATCCTTAGAAGCTACAAAGCAGAGAAAATACACTTCCTATGCACGGATCTGCGTTTATATAAATATCTCCTAAGCCCTACTAGGTTCAATAACAATAGAGTATCAAGATGAAGAATGGATTCAGACCATAGATTATGAACACATTCCCTTCATATGTCGAAAATGTCACGAACATGGACATCTCTTCAGAAATAGCCCCCTCAATGCACCAACTCGACCAATAGAAAAGGAGAAACAAAAAGACGAATTTACTCAAGTGCAGGGACGCAGGAAACAACCTTCAACAAAAGCCACATAGATTGGAAGCAGGAAGATTCCCACCAACAATTCCTTTGATGCACTCAACAATCTACCGAAAACAGAGGAAGTTGAAAACCGCCACATAACATCAAATCAAGGCAAAGGCAAAGGTAAAGAAAATCAAACCCTTGATCTAGTCTTAGAGCAAATCTCAAGCCATAATCCCCAAGCTCAAATAATACCGATTAAAGACCTAGAGGAAGAAGGTGGAGACACCATAATGAAGATCGATGAAAGGGAACTCAAGGACATTGACCTCGACAAACTAGAGGAAGCCCTCAACAGGAAGGAACCGCGATCCATTCCAGTGGAGCAAATCAGAAAGGTACACAAGGTTTCATTGATTCCACAGTGGGTGCCACCTCCCGCTTAGGCATACACCTGGAGCAAGATCCAAATCCCAAGTGGAACTAGAAAGAGGGTAAGCAACGTGGGCGCAAATGACACATCAATTAATTAAAGAGGTAGGCAACTTTTTGATAAACTCAAGTCAAATGCAACGCCTCATTGAAGGCTTTTTCTTCCCCCCTCGCAATTAAGCATGATGAAGATCATCACATGGAATATCAAAGGCCTCAATGGAAGATACAAACAAAGGATTCTTCGAAACTGTGTCAAAGAAGAAGACCTAGACATCTTATTACTCTAGGAAACCAAATGGGAAGGCGATATGGCAAAAGAAATATTCAAAGAATGTTGGAGGCACTGTAATTTCACTTACATAGACTCCAAAGGGGCGGGAGGGGGTTTAGCTATCCTCTAGAACCCAACCACAATTATTCTAGAACCATCTTTTTCAACAGTAGGTACACTCACAACAAACTACCGAGCTATAGGTTCAAGCAAATCAGGGGCCATCACCAATGCTTATATAAATACACTAAGAGGACAAGAACGATGCATATTGGGCAGGGATTTCAACATCATCCTCACCCTAAAAGAAAAAAGTGGCGGCCTAAAATGTTTGGACCAAGACAACACCAAGTTTAGCCACCTCATAGATAGCCTCAATTTAATTGACATTGAGACCAAAAATGGCTCCTTCACCTGGTCCAACAAGCGGGCAGGCGTTCAACACATTGCCAACAGATTGGACCGTTTTCTAATTTTGGAAAACCTAATGCTTGAGGGCCCACTAATAGAAGCTAACACCCTTCCGAAATCAGGCTCAGATCATTGGCTAGTCTAGCTATGGG
The DNA here is from genome assembly GCA_000966675.3 of Picea glauca. Lineage (NCBI taxonomy): Eukaryota > Viridiplantae > Streptophyta > Pinopsida > Pinales > Pinaceae > Picea > Picea glauca. Next base: position 176,133 of record JZKD02S2318475.1, on the reverse strand, counting down.
TAGATAAAATTTCCACTCCAAAGTATAAACCCTTTCGCTTTAAGAAATTTTGGCTAACTCATCGAGACTTCCTGGAGCTCTCCTGCACCTGGTGGGCCAAATAAAAAATCGTGCATGGCACCCGAATGTATAGATTCTAGAAATGCCTAAAACATTTAAAGCATCAGCTTCGGGAATGGAACAAGAATGTATTTGGTGATATTTTCCTAGCACGGAAAGCCCTAGAACAATGACTTGAGGACATTCAGCATGAGTCCATCGTCTCAGGCTATTCGGATACCTTGCAACAGGAGGAAACGACCCTAAAGAAACAACTTGCATATCGTCACAAGAAGGAGGAGATCATTTGGAAACAAAAATTTCGAGTTCAGTGTTTTAAGGAAGGGGAAAAAAATACAAAGTTCTTCCACCGCTCCATGATCAACAAACGCTACATCAACCGCATTACAAAACTCGAGGACTCACAAGGAAACACACTTCTGGACCATGCAGAGATTGAAGAAGAGTGTTACCTACTACAAAGAGCTTCTCTCAGAACCCCTAATTGATAGAACGCCTGCCATCCATAGGATCACATAACGTATCCCTGCCCTAATCACCCCTGAGCAAAATAAAGATTTAATGAGATCGATCTCGCAGGAGGAAGTCGATCAAGCTATCAAGGAAATTCCCCCGGGCTAGATGGTTTCACTACTGTTCTTCCACCACTGTTGGTCGATGATTCGAGAAGAGGTTTGGCAACTTGTGGAGGAATCTTAAACCTCAGGACAGGTGCTATCGGCCCTCAATGCCACTTTCCTCACCCTAATCCTAAAAGAGGAACGTGTCACCAACCCAAATCAGTTTTGACAGATAGCGCTCTGCAATGTCATATACAAGATCATCACAAAGGTAATTGCTCTCAGGCTCAAGCCCATTCTTCCTTTCATTATCTCTAAGCAACATTCAGGATATGTAGAGGGGTGACACATCATGGACAGTGTAATCTTGGTTCACGAAGTGATTCACTTGCTCAAGACCACACACACCCCAAGTATGCTCATAAAGCTTGACCTTTCTAAGGCTTTTGATAAACATAGTTGGTAGTACATGCATTCTCTTCTTTCAGCCTTTGGGTTCAGTGAAGACTCACCTCTTCATATTTTTTCTCCATACTGGTAAATGGCATCCCCTCTAGACCTTTTTCCCCCTCTCGAGGCATTCGTCAAGGGGATCCACTCTCCCCTTTCCTCTTCGTAATCATGGCAGAAGGTTTAGGGTGTTATTTATCTACCTCGATTTCGAATGGTACACTACAAGGGCTTCCAATCCATGGACTCCATCCTGCACCTTCCCACAACCAATTTGTTGATGATACAATGCTTCTAAACACCCCCACAGCCAAGGAAGCCATCAAACTCTGAACCATCCTCACAGACTTCAACGACACCTCCGGCGCCACTTTCAATCTGGGTACATCTCAGATTTCTTCTTCAACACTCCCTTAGCAATTCAACAACACATCTCCCGCCTCCTAGGCATCCCACGCTGCTCCCTTTCGTCCAGTTACCCGGGTTTACCCCTAACAGACTCAATAGCACAAAACATTTCCTGGAACTCCCTTATCCTCTCAATATCCAATCGCCTCAATTCTTCAGATCCCTAAATCTCCCTGCAAGGCTCATCCTCTTAAAAGTGGTGCTTCAATTTATTTCGGCCTATATGTTCTCAGCTCTCGCAGCACCACAAACGATCATTAGAAGCATAAGAAACCTTCAACGAAACTTCCTTTGGCACCGTCACAAATAAGGGAAAAATCGGGCCTTAATCAGTTGGGAAAAGATCTGCAAGTCTACTTCCTTAGGAGGAGTGGATCTCCGCGACCCAGGAAAGCTCAACAATGTCGTGGGAGCAAAATTCTTGTGGCACTAGCTAAAGTACCCAAAATAACTTTGGGCGCGACTTTGGAAGCAAAAATATACCCCCCAACTACAGCAAGAGCAACTCATTAGGCTTGAAGAACAAATCCAGGGCTCTAATATTTGGAATTCGACTTGGTGAAACCGCCCACTCATTCAAAAGCATGCTTTTGGGGAAGTACGAAATGGTCAATGCGCCTAATTTTGGACAGACACTTGGCAACAACAACCTCCTTTGCAAACAATGGATATCTTACATCCTTATCAAAACCACTTACCAGGGCTGAGGCGCCTCAAAGTAGCAGACCTCTAGCTTAATGCCTCGCATCAACCCCCTTGGCGTAGTTGAAAACTGCTCCCACAAGATCTAAATCTACTGGAAAATATCGAAATGCAACCTTGGCAAGAAACAGTGGGAAACCGAAAGATCCGAATTAGCGAAGAAAAGGATATTCTTCGATGGGGGTATTCCCTTGCTAGCACATTCACAATTAAGGAAGCCTATCAACTTCAGGAGAACTTTCACAAGTAGAGGAAAGATCACATCTGGTGCATAATATGGAAAACCAAACTCTGGCCAAAGTTTTCCACCTTTCTTTGGCTCCTAGTTCAGAACCGACTCCTAACCTGGGATAACCTCAAGAAACAAGGCTTCATTGGACCCTCAATTTGTCACCTATGCCAGCAACAGGAAGAAACAATGGAGCACATCTTTAATCAATGCCACAACAACAATATGATTTGGGATCAAGCTGCGATAATAATGAGGCAAACCAAAATAGATAGGACAAGTGTCATCGACACTATCAGAAATTGGGGATCGAAGGATTTTAAAAGCCCACTCCTAAACAGAATTTGGAAACTCCTGCCAGGTTTCATAGTTTGGCAGCTTTGGAAACTATTCAAATTCAAATTCAAAGGATCCTACCTGGTCAAGGATCCTTGGGAGCATTTGGGAAACTATTCAAATTCAATCCTGGACCCAGAATGACATTCCCACTGAACCACCAGAATCCCTCATCTTCTCCTCCTGGCAAATGATAACGCCCAAGGCCTCTCTCTCTATCTCTACTCCCCCAACTCCCGTCACTCGAAGCCCCTCCAATTGGAGTTGTCCTCCTCCATATTTCTGGAAGCTGAACTTTGATGGCCCCTCTAAGGGCAATCCTGGACCAACATGTTTTGGAGCAGTTATCAGAGACAACACAGGGCAAATCAAGCACCTCAGAGCGGGATTTCTGCGGCATGACACAAACAACTCAACAGAACTTTGGGTTCTCTTTAGAGGAATTCAACTAGCCTCAAATCTCAACTTACAACCCCTAATAATTGAAGGAGATTCAAAAGTAATTATCTCGCTAGCAACCAAAATCATCAATGGCACAAATCCAGAAAAAATCACTCCCAGTTGGTGCCTCTTAGGCCCTCTCTCTTTTCTACAAGCCTTATTACATCCTCCCCTCACTCTCATCAATTCACACATAAGATGTGAGGCCAATAAAGTAGCTGACAAACTAGATAATGAGGGACTCACTACACAAGCAGAAATCTTTATTCTCAATGCCCACGATCATTCAGATTCACAACTGTTAAAACAATGCCAAGAGTTAGCTCTTCACGATTGTCTCCCCCCGAATGGGGTGACACCTGGTGAACGCATGTCACATGGCGTGCTGGCGATGAGGGCAGTTAAAGCCCCTCGCCACCAACCTCCTCCTCCTCCATCCATTCAAAATGCATAGCATTCACTCTAGCCAGAGCTTAGTGCGTTGGGACAATTCGACAGATTTAATGGTGATTCAAGCTTGGCCCTCTGGTATTGGTACGATGCAACAAGGCTACATTACCCTAGCATTCATGGCTCCCCAAGCCATCACTTCCCTCATCATCACGCAGGTAACTCCTCGTTGTGGCTCTTATCTCCAGAGTTTGTCCTTAGTTTTTCATTCTCCCCTGGTTGTTATGCTCCGAGCAATCTGAGCCTCTGTAATTTTCCTTCTGTCCATTACCAACATTTCTGGCCTCTCCTCTGTTAATTCTTCCCCCCACGAGCTCAACTTCTTCATGCCTCATGAGAGAGTCAAATCCAAGCATGGGCCGATCTACTACAGTCAAGTAGGCAGACATCGACGCACATGACCTCTCTCTCTCTTTCTCTCCCATTCTAGGAAGTAGCTCGACCCACTCTCCCCACTCTGGTCAAAACTAGTGTGAGGATGCTCAAGCTAAGTTTCACTCATCTAACCCAGAGATAATCTATGGGGGAATGCATAGTGGACAAGGAGATTCCTCCTAACTTGCAGGAGACCACCATGGAGCAGATGACACAAACAGGCACCGGTATCCCTTTGAATTCCCCCGAGTTGGCCATGACATGATGTATTGTAGAAGAGGAATTCCCTCCTCTAATGTTGGATTATTGCAAGAATTCCTCAGGCATCGACGCACATGACCTCTCTCTCTCTCTCTCTCTCCCATTCTAGGAAGTAGCTCGGCCTGCTCTCCCCACTTTGGTCAAAACTGGTGCGAGGACGCTCAAGCTAAGTTTCACTCGTCTAACCCAGAGATAATCTATGGGGGATGCATAGTGGACGAGGAGATTCCTCCTAACTTGCAGGAGACCACCATGGAGCAGATGACACAAACAGGCACCGGTATCCCTTTGAATTCCCCCGAGTCGGCCATGACAGGATGTATTGTAGAAGAGGAATTCCCTCCTCTAATGTTGGATTATTGCAAGAATTCCTCCGACCCCAACGATGAAAACCCAGGGATAAAGTGGGGTGAATGTTGGAGTGAGGAGGAAACCCATAGGGAGACACACACAGAAGCGCAAGTTCACCCGGCTCTAGGCAGCCATGACCTACCCATCTCATATAGGCTCACGGAGGATAATTTGGTCTTGATTTTCGAGATGATAAGAGACTTGAACGAGCAACTACACAACCAACACATCCTCAACAAGCGCCTGGACATTTTGTTCGACTCCCTATCAAGCGAGACTGCGAAGAGACGCTGCCCGACATACTGTCAACCATACACCTTCATAGTTCACCAGTTTGGACACCCAGGTTCGCCTTACGTCTAGTTTCTTTACTATTAATTTTTCTTGTTTTAGCTACAATGATTTTTGGTGCAATTAGACTCTGGTTCATTAGTTGGTCCTTGAACAATGTCGACCACATGTTCTGGTTTCCATGCATGTGGCAGAACAAGTGGCGAGTCCTGATGTTTTTTCAGACATGTGTTGCTTTCTGGTCCTTGAACAATGCCGACCACCTGTTCTAGTTTCCATACATGTGGCAGAACAAGTGGCAAGTCTTGATGTATTCTCAGACATGTGTCGCTTCTTTTTTGATAACGTAAGGTAATGCAATCTTTTTATTTACAAATATATAAATATATATATATAGCATAACAATCTCCACAATATCTCCATAAATCTCTATCTGATCTCCATACCTAACCTCACTCATTGTCCTCATCTTTCATCATATGTAGACTTCTAGAATAAGTCTACTTTCATTAACAATAATTTCATTATATCATAAGTATGAATTATTCCTTCAAGGTCTCCTCCAAATGTGGATGTATGGCCTCCATGGTGAAACGTTCCTCTAAATCATGAGTGAAACCCTTCAAGAGGGGGTGGCCCCTCCATATCAACTCCAAAGATCATGTGTGAAGTTTGCAAGGTGAAAAAATCTTCCTCAAAAATGCAATGCAACCCTCCTAGGGTCCTTCCAATGTGGGCGCATGAGTCTTCAATGAGAAAAGGCTCAACAATCAATGAAATAACCCTCAAAGGTGGATGACTCCTCAAAAATAGCTCCAACAAGCAACATGTGATGTCTCCAAGATGGAATAGTCCCCCTCAATTCTTGTCGACGTCTTCCCCAAGTCAAAGGAGGTTCTAACAAGCCCACATGTGCCAAGTGAAATATCCATGCAACCTCCAAGGTGGATGTCCCCTCAAATGGTGTGAAACATGCCTCAAAATGAGTGAATAAGGTGAGCTCTAAAAAATCTAGAACGTGGCATGGCAAGAGGGTTCTAATGCATGAAGAATAGCCCAAATTTTTTTTACCCAATGCCTTGGAAACCATGAATTGCTTCAGGATATGTGAAGGTGCCTTGGGAACTGTGAAGATGCCCAAAAAACCTAAATGAAGCCAATGCTATGCTCAAACCCTAAGGTGCTTCAACAAAGGGGCTATGCATCATCAACCAATATGCCATCAAACCCTCAAGATCAGCCCCTATGTCAAAATAAGGGGTAACACCCAAAGTTACCAGAACCGGATAGGTCGTTGAACCGATCGACCAAAAAAACCGAAACTGAATGAGAACTGGAAAAAACCCGGATCAAAAAAACAGTCACTAAAAAATACATAAAATATTCAAATTTTGAAAAACAAAATACATATTCATGTGCATCCATGTGAATCCAATCCATTATACACAAATTTGCAAACTTTCTCATATATATATATATATAACAAGTAACAATGTATAAACCAAAATAGCACTAAGAGTAAGTGCACTCCATAGTCATATGAATATATGAATCTAAATACATCATCAAAAAAACTCTAAATGGCCTATAAAGTCCAAAAATAACTCTAGAGTCTAGACTAGAGACTATACAATATAATAATATGAATCTGCATACCTTCCATTGCATGCCCCTTTTTTTATTTTTATTTTTAAATTTGCAAAATCTGCTCACTTTTTCGTCCGTACGACAGTTGTATGGAACCGATCGGTTTGAGAAAAAAAATTGGTTCCGTATGAAACCGGTCATGAGCGGTTTGAATCACCGGTTTTTCTAGTGACCCGATCGGACCGACTGATCTTACCAGTTCTCGTAATATTGGTAACACCTCCCACGACCTCAAGTTTTGTTCTTCACAAGGATTTAGACGAGGACCCTTACCAAGATTTTAATGTAGATATTGCTCAATACTTAGCATTGGGGGACAATCATCATATTAGGAGACTTTGATGCTTGCACCAGAGCCCACCAAATCCCACTTCACAACAGGTCTGAGGATATTATTTGCACACGCGAGATTGATCTAGTTTCAATGGACATCCCTAGGACTTCGAATGATGCTTTGGGACCCCTTACAACGTACGACAAGCATATTTTGTACCTTGGTGACTCTCATCGGCCACTAATCCTAGACGGCCTCTATTGTTTTTCGAATTCCAACGAGTTTACATGTTTTTATTACAGTGGGGGGCGAGTGTGGTTGACTATGTCCTGGCCAAACCAAGACCTCCTCCCCTATATCCATCATTTCTCTATCACTCCAATCTCTCTAACTGATCACTCTGTCTTATCCTTCTCCCTCAGAGCTAACCAACCCCTCTCCCATATCCCCCCCTCCTCCACCTATGTCTCGTTGCATCACTCCCTTATTCGACAACGAGGATCTGAACAACTTCGCTTCCCACCTCCGACAACTTCTACCTCCCCTATCCCATTTCTTGTCCCTAGAGTTAGCCTCTTCTAAATACAGTCATCTCTCATCAGCCATTCGGGATGCGACCCTTAGCTATTATCCCCACATTACCAGTGCTCATTCTCGCTCCGTCAACCACATTTCCAACCCTATGAATTGGTGGCATGAAGAAGAATGCAAATACCATCGTAGATAGCTCTGTCATGCCATTCACCATAACCCCACCTCCTACCCCATCCTCAGTAAATCCTACCACAACCTTTCCACTACAAGAAACACCTCTTCATCTCACTGAGGAGGCATGCATTGCATGCAGCTCTCTACTGCTCCCCTAAAACCTTTTGGCATAACTTCTTCCCTCACCACTCCAATCTCCCCTCTGAACTTGACACCCAATCCATGTTCACCCATACGATTTCCCTCTATGATGTACCTAGGCAGCCTCCTACCATAGTCATTCCCTATGTTAATATTCAATGAGACAAGAAGATGGTAGAAAAGGCTTAAGGCATTCTCAACAATATGTACATCCCAATGATATTTTCTATCATGGGATTTGTACTTGTGCAAAGCCCTCCACAAGATACCGATCTTGTGTAACAATTGGAGGTATCTACAACTATCACCTAAGTAGATAGTCTCTCATTTTAGTGAAGGAAAGAGGTCCAACACAAGGGAGGATTCCCTACTGACCTCAAGGGATCAAGTAGTAAGATTGGTCAAGACTACAACCCCCTATCTTGGTCACTTAGATGCGATAAGCTAGGTCTGAGATAGGTGAAGGACAAAAGATGGTTGTGCAAGGTAATCAAGCAACCTATATGAAACAAGAAACTTTCCAATGCATATATTAATCAATTACCAAGTTATAGCATGCCATTCACCTTTTGACACTAGATATCAACTTAAATCAATTGTTGTTGTAAAATTGCCGCAGTAAACTAGTCTATATCAACATTAAGTATTTTATAACAACAATGGGAAAAATAGCCCAGAAAATTAGTAGTTGCACTTTAAAATTTAGCCTTCAACAAGTACTTTAACATCCAATTGCTAGATAACAATTTTGAGCACTTTAAGCCACAATATTAAGTAAATATGCAACAGTGTATACAAGCCCTAATGGCTATAGCATTTGATTTATGACAGCAACAAGAAAAACCAATGATCATTCAAAGCACTAGAGTGCAATTAACTTGCTAATGATGCCATTAATCCAAGTTAAGAGAGTTTTTTGAGAGAGTGTGTGTTTAATTTAAACTAGGGTTTCAACCATCACTTGTAATCAACAAGACTAGTGTCATTTCTCTTTCTTGGGCAATGGAGTCAAGGAACACACCATGAAAATTGCTAGGTGCAAGAGAGATGAAAATCAACCTAGGGCATATAGCCTCATAAACCCTAACTCCAACTTCTTAAAAAAACAAACCCTAGGGCATATGACCTCATAAAACCTAGGTGTCATTTTTTTCACTAACCTCTAGCAACAAGATTAATTGAACTGGGTCAAACCCTAGGGTGATAAAGCCTCTTAATCCCTAGGACTTAAACTAGCCTAGACAAGAACCCTAAGGTATAAAGACTCTTAAGCCCTAGAATAAAGTCTTAATGCTTCAACAATTAATGATAAATGAAAGTAGGGAAACCTCTTAATCCCTCCTAGGGACTCAAGCATACAAGGTAGCATGCAACAATTAAGCCTCTAAAAGAGCATTTACCAAAAATACACCACACACAAGAAATAAACTTGAACAAAGAACACTTACTAGATCAAACACATGCATGAGTAAACCCTAACTCACCATCCATTCATCAACAAGAGACAAGCATCCAATAAAATCCTCCTTCATGTGGTGCACACAAGTACTCGTAGCAAAAAAGAGAAGAGAAGAGACATGTATCTCACAAGTCTGAGAGTGATGATGAAATAGTGTGAGTGATTCCTCTATTTATATGAGGTAACCAAGCATTCTTTGTCCACATAATTGAGTAAAACATCAATAATTCATGATAGAAGTGAGCCCAACTCCTCAAAATAGCCTCTACAATGATAAATCATGCAAATATTACATCATAAGGTCACAAGTGTGCTATCGTCAAGCCCTCAAGAAGGTGAAGGAGGCCTCCCAAGGCCACATGTCATCATCAAGTAATGCAAGTGGGGTCGAAGACCATCATCAAGTGCCCTTATCACATCTCAAATTATCATGTGGTGTCCAAGTGGCAAGAAAACCCCATCACCATCAAACCCTAGTATGACATCATCATAAAAAAGGACCAGCATCCAAGGTGGAGAGGATAGCGTCCAAGGTGAAGAGGGGTGTATCTCATCGCTGCATGGCATCCAACCATCCATCATTGTAACATCCTCCATCCAATGCATAATAATCTTCAGGGTACAATTCCCAAGGTGTGGGCTTCTTGCCCATCTATGTGCCATTGTGACGATATATGTCAAATGCAAGCCCATCTATCCATTGTCCAAGGTCCAGAAGATGTGAGAGCCTATATCTAAGTATGTCAAGCCATCCAATGACTCAATGCTTTGCATCACACGTGCCATATCCTATAAAAAGATGCACAATGTCCTGGGTGAAATCAAAGGACATCCCTCAAAGAATGATTCCATGCACATCCAAATCAAATCAAAGTATGGAATCAAGTAAGACCAATGTTCACAAGGTACAAAAGTCCTTAGATCATACAAAGTAATTTTTTATTTAACATAGAAGCCACACAAACAATTTACATCAAGTATCCCCTTGAAACTTCACACTAGCTCAAGACTTTATGTAAGTTGGCAAGTTTGAGTATGGGAAGACCATCATCAAACCCTATTAGGTGTGCCAACCAAAACAGGAAAGAAAAGACCCAAGTAGAGGGATATGTCATGGGGGAAGCATGAAAGAAAAGAACCCTTCGAGTAAGTGTGATAGTGAAACGTGTTGGGTTTACTTCATGGATTATGGAGTCATTTGGTCCATTTCTATGAGTGCCTTTATGGAGGGTGTGTTTACTCTTGAGTTACCACTTTCTAGGCACTACATCTTTCCAACCCCTTAATTTGTCTTCTACATTGTCCTTTTATTAATTTGCAAGTCCCCTTTATAAGGTTTCAAGCACTGGCATTTATTGCTTTGGGACTGGGGAAAACACGGAAAGGGTAGATCTCAAGTATGGATTGGTTTTTAAAGTCCTCGTTACCCATTTCTTTCTTTCCTTAATAATATTCTTTCTTTATCATTTTTATTGGCAGCTGCAATCAACCTGTGGGCCTTTAGCCCCTCTTCTCATGAGAGAATGAACCATGACACATTACCGAAGTTTAGTACACTGTGACATGCTCCAGGATGTTAAGTGTTAAGTATGGCGGGGAAACAGAACGTTACCCTTGTGAGGCCCCCCTAGTAATACCCCTTTTCCTTGGTGGTGACAACACGAGACTAGAGTACAAATGTTGGTCACCAAGGTGAAACAAGGAAACACACATAACTTCTTGAGCTTATGATCCATTATACAACTTCAACCAATGATCCTCATTAACATGCCTAGTATATTAAGCACAACACTTTATATGAAAGAAGGACTAATGTACCTCATGGTGACATTGGCTTGAATGAATGAATGTGATGATATTTGTTAATCAAAAGTGAAAGAGGCATCTAAGGGGGCATACTAGGTTGCCATGAGTGGACATGCTCATCATCATCATCGTCGAAATAAGTGTTACCAGAACCAGACCGGAACTGGTAAAACCGACCGATCTGACCCGGTCACAAGCAAAACCGGTTCAAACCGGTGTTTCAAACCGCACATGACCGGTTCCGTATGGAACCAGTTTTTTTTTCTCAAACCGATCTGTTATGTACGGAACCGACCGGTTCCGTACAACTGTTATACGGACGGAAAAGTAAAGAGATTTGCAATTTTTTTTTAAAAGGGTAAAAAAAGGGACATGCAATGGAAGGTTTTGATGATGTATTTTGATTCAGATATTCATATGACTATGGAGTGCCCTTACTCTAAGTGCTATTTTGGTTTTATACACTGTTCGTTGTTATATATATATATATGAGAAACTTTGCAAATTTGTGTATAATGGTTTGGATTCACATGGATGCACATGAGTATGTATTTGTTTTTTCAAAATTTGAATATTTTATATATATTTTTAGTGAAGATTCAAAGAAGTATAAAATGAGCAAAAAATTATGAAAGACTCAAGCTTATGGAAAACTCCATTATTTATTACAATGACTAACATGGAAAAGTGTTAAGCAACCAACACAATGCAATATTAAATAATTCTTAACATTGTGTAATGAAATTATTATAATCAAATAATTTCTAAAAAATTAAATATTTTGAATATAAAATAATTTTTTCCTTTGGAAAGAAATATACTATACAAAATTAATAATAATTTTGAAAAAACTTTTTGAAAATCTTTAATACTCAGAGATCTTGGCTCCACTTTATTAACTATTACAATCTTCAATCTTCAATGTCAATTAGTACTTCTTTAAACATGTTGTAATCAATTGCTAAGAGTAACACTTATTTTTTTACATAAGTAACCATAAAATTGAAATAAACAAATATTATAATATTAAAGAAAACAAAATATTATTAATATTAAATAGAGATGTAGACTTTTCTAATTAGCTCAAAGCTTAGATTAGATTCATGGATCATGTGATGAAGATATCAATTTGATATCATTTGTTATAAATTTTTTCATGTATCAATATTTTCAAAAATTCTATGGAAATTAGTTAGGAATGATGTTATTGGCAATAAATACACTTAAACTATAATCTCCATTGTCATATGGTAATACAAGTTCCCATATTTTCAAATAAAAAATGTCATACATGCTATGTCACTTTTTCTCAAGTCTCGGAGTTTTTTTATGGTACTAATGTAACAATATTACACTAAACTCTACTAATCTAGTGTTTCAAATTAAGTTCTACTTAATCTAGTCATTGGTTGAAAATTAAATGGTACTTGTATTAATCCCGACTTTCTATTCATTTGCATTTACTTGTTCCTATGGTAGGTAGTATGATGGTAATCGATTATCAATAAGATTTAGTCTTTTGTTCGGTAAATTTGAGTGGTCTATCTTATTTTTCTTTTTCTTATGTGATGGTGATATTTCAGAAAACTTTAACAAAATTAAATTATTTTATTTCTGATGAAGATGTTTGTTTGTCTCCAACATGGTTGAATGACACTAGGGAAAAGAAAGAGTAGGCCCTGGTTACCAAAAGAGATAAAAAAAGCCAGAAGAGGCCCCTAGTTATCAATAATTTCTATAGTTAATTGTATTGATGTTAATTGATTATCCATATATGCATTTGAAAACACACGTAAATTAATTATTGTTAAATACTCCAACTATTGTTTTTATGGATACCTAAAGTAATATGGTCATAATTAAGTTCCTAAACCAAATTATAAAAAAATTATGTAATAACCTATATAAATTCAAAAGTAAGACTCTGTAATTTCCTAGTAGATTTGAAATTATTACATAGTATTTATGAAAAAGGGTTTGTGCCGAAGAAAACATCACAAAGGGTTTGTGCCAAAGCAAACATCACAAAGGGTTTATTCCAAATCAAACAACACAAAGGGTTTGTGAAATTGTATTTATGAAAAAGGGTTTGTGCCGAAGCAAACAACTTATTACATAGTGCTAATTTTCAGCAAGTTTGAGCATTTATCTGATGTTACAAAAAGGGTCATACAGCACATCAAAAGGTTGATGGAGGCTGTAATAGATCTAAAGCAAGCTACAACTCATTGGTAGCAGTCAAAAGTTATGTTCTTGCCCTGATTCAGGGATCAATCCAATTTATCTAATTATTCAGATTGGAGAACCAGGACAATTGTTAGTGAGGGGAGTAATTCAATAGGGAGAATATAGTAGACAAGCTTATCCTATGTAGGTATGTGTGAATCCCTGCATTACATTCTATGTGTCGTCAAAAAGGTTTAATAGTAGGGCAAAGTTGGGTAACAAAAATTAAAAAAACACTTTTGAGTTATCACATGAATTTATTACATTTTTCATTACATTTGAGTTATATTGGACCATTATAATCCAACACAAAGCCTATGGGGTATAAAGCAAGCACCTTCATAAAAGAAAAAATGAAATGATTTTTTCACTATTAAATGGTCAGAAAGGCGAGACTGGAATTCAGAACCCCTTGGTCCCAAACCAAGCGCCGGTGTGACTTATGACTTCATGTTTCTAGGCGCTTCCATAAGTGGCTTATTGAGTGCCTCCAATGGGTTAGCATGCCAATGTTATAAAGCTAAGCATCTATACATGAAATTCGATTTGGGCATTTATTATGATATACCCACGGCAAGACTGAGATATTTGGTAGCAACGAGATCCCTTAGTTTGGTTCCATATTATATATGAGTTACAGAGTCTCTAGATCTTTGGTAGAAACACTTCACCTCGATCCCTTTGTTTGGCTCCATATTATATATGAGTTATAGAGTCCCTAGATCTTTGGTAGCAACACTTCACCTCTGATCCCTTTGTTTGGTTCCATATTATATATGAGTTACATAGTTCGTAGATCTTTGGTAGCAACACTTCACCTGGGATCCCTTCATTTGGTTCCATATTATATATGACTTAGTGCTTTATTCTATTTATTTACCAAATCTAGTTACAAGAAGTTGAATATTTTAAGGAGTCAAAGAAAACTGTTTTTTTTACCTAAATCAACTTACAAGTGGAGAAGAAGAGGGTGATGTGTTCCAAGTCATGTTCAAGCTCAACCATTGCTCCAAGTTCAAGCTCACAGTCAAACATCATCTCAAGTGAAAGCTTCTCTTTTTCATTCTTCTTCAAATAAACTTTTATGAATTCCAAATGAGCACTATTTTCTCATGCTTCATTTATTTCTAGCATCCAAGCATTTATAAGATTCAAAGAAGTATAAAATGAGCAAGTAATTATGGAAGACTGAAACTTATGGAAAACTCCACTATTTATTACAATGACTAACGGTGAAAAGTGTTAAGCAACCAACACAATGTAGTATTGAATAATTCTTAACATTATGTAATGAAATTATTATAATCAAATAATTTCTAAAAGATTAAATATTTTGAATATAAAATAATTTTTTCCTTTGGAAAGAAATATACTATACAAAATTAATAATAATTTTGAAAAAACTTTTTGAAAATCTTTAATACTTAAATCTTGGCTCAACTTTATTAACTATTACAATCTTCAATATTCAATGTCAATTAGTACTTCTTTAAGCTTGTTGTAATCAATTGCTAAGAGTAACACTTGTTTTTTTACATAAGTAACCATAAATTGAAATAAACAAATATTATTAATATTAAATAGAAATGAAGACATTTTTAATTAACTCAAAGCTTAGATTAGATTCATGGATCATGTGATGAAGATATCGGTTTGATATTATTTGTTATAAATTTTTTCCTATATCAATATTTTCAAAAATTCTATGGAAATTAGTTAGGAATGATGTTATTGGCAATAAATACACTTAAACTCTAATTTCCATTGTCATATGGTAATACAAGTTCCCATATTTTCAAATAAAAAATGTCATAGAGGGTGGGAGGGGGTCGGCATTATTAGAGAAATTATATTAAGGGTGGGAGGAGGGGGCATGATTAGAGAAATTATATTAAGGAGGGGGCATGGTTAGAGAAATTATAATATAATTTCTTTAATCATGCCCCCCCCTCCCTCTATATCGAAGGTGGGAAGGGGGGGGGGGAATTATTAGAGAAATTATAATATAATTTCTCTAATAATGCCCCCTTGAGGGTGGAAGGGAGAGGCATTATTAGAGAAATTGCCTCCCTCTATACCGAGGGTGGGACGTGGGAGCATTATTAGGGTGGGGGGCATTATTAGAGAAATTATTATTATAATTCCTCTAATCATGCCCCCCTAGGGTGGGAAGGAGGGGCATTATTAGAGAAATTATAATATAATTTCTCTAATAATACCCCCCCTCTTTCTCTAATAATACCCTCTCTGTCACTTTTTCTCAAGTCTCAAAGTTTTCTTATGGTACTAATGTAACAATATTACACTGTGTTTCAAATTAAGTTCTACTTAATCTAGTCATTGGTTGAAAATGAAATGGTACTTGTATTAATCCCTGCCTTTCATTCATTTGCATTTACTTGTTCCTACTATAGGTAGTATGATGGTAATTGATTATCAATAAGATTTAATCTTTTGTTGGGTGAATTTGAGTGGTCTATCTTATTTTTTCTTTATTTTTGTGATGGTGTTATTTAGGAAAACTTTAACAAAACTAAATTATTTTATTTGAAGAAAATGTTAGTTTGTCTCCAACATGGTTGAATGACACAAGGGAAAAGAAAGAATAGGCCCTGGTTACCAAAAGAGATAAAAAAGCCAGAAGAGGCCCCTAGTTACCAATAATTTCTATAGTTAATTATCTTGATGTTAATTGATTATCCATATATGTATTTGCAAACACACATAAATTAATTATTGTTAAATACTCTAACTATTGTTTTTATGGCTACCTAAAGTAATATGGTCATAATTAAGTTCCTAAACCAAATTATAAAAAAGTTATGTAATAACCCATATAAATTCAAAAGTAAGATTATGTGTAATTTTTTAGTAGATTTGAAACTATTAAAGCTTTAATCTAAAACTTTGTTCCCAAAATAAACTAAATGGAAACTAGTGTTCAACAAGTGTTCAAGGCAATTATGGAGCTTTTTAAATTTCAAATTTTAAACTTTAATTGTATATGAAGCCTAAAATACACTAAGCTTAAATTCAAATATTCCATAAAAATAATTTTAGTATTAAAAATATAAAAGTAAAAAATGAGAATTATGGAGTTTTTAAATGTTTTTGAAATTTCTTAAATTTTAAAAAAATTAATGAATTATTTAATCACAAATATAAATACATATATTAAAAACATTTAAGTATCATTACACTATCTCAACAAATAAATAATTAAAAAAATTTACCATTAATTAAATATATAATGTAGAATTCTAGAGTTTTTTAAATTTTATATTTTTTAATGAATTCTTTGGTGTTATATATATTAAAATTATTTGAGTGTGATCACACAATTTGAACGAATAAATAATTATGAGATAAAATGAAAAGAATTTTCAATTTTACAAATATAAATAGGTATATTAAAAGTATTTAAGTATAATTAAATTATTTGAATGAATAAATAATTATAAGAATACAAATTATCATTAATTAAATAAACCGATGTGTAGAATTCTGAGTTTTTTAAATTTTAAATTTTTAATAAATTCTTTAATTATAATTATAAATACATATATTAAAAGTCTTTAAGTGTTATTACAATATTTAAATGAATAAATAATCAAAAAGATAAAATTAAAATAATTTAAAAAATATTTATCCAGAAAACTTATTTTTCAAACCTGAACATAAAATCAAAAGGTTCTTGACTTCATATAGTTTTTAACGAGGTGGGGACTGAACATTGGCAACCTTTTCATTTTGTTGGAGACTCGTTTTTATTTTGGTGAATCGAATATCATTGCGGTGATGGGATTTCACGTACGCAGAAATATAGATCTTATATTTGTTTTCAGTTTGAGGCCATTTATATTGGAATTTGACTATAATTATGTTTGACAAACTGTTGAATGATTTACCTGACATAATAACAACCATAAGGAATCCATGTATCATGTAAGATACATTAGAAATAATAAAACTAATAGAGAATAGAAACAGACACATGTCCAGCAGAAGACAAATGTCAATATTCACAGCTGCAAGTGTAGCCGTGCGCTCAGACATCTAGAATAAATAACAAAATCCTCGGCTTTGTGGGCTTATTCTGTTCTAACCAGGGTTTTTGTCTAGGCTCGTTCTGCTCTTCCTCCTGCAAAGGAGAGTTTCGGAAATGGTTACTGAAGATATTTCTAAAAATTTCAAGTTTGTCGTTTCATATCCATATTCTTTGTTGCCAGAGAAGATGACGCTCAGAAGAAGGGATAAGGCTTCTCTTCAATTGGGACAGGCACAACCCTATCCTCACTCGTTGTGTGTTTCTTTCTGGAGAATTATGAATCTAAATTTGTCTCTCCATTCTAATATTTTATTAGAGAATCATGAATTTCAATTTGTTCCTCTCCATCCAGTTTTTCAACAATTTCTGCTACAATTCAGCAACTGTACAACTTACTTATTCGTTATTGACCAGCTTTGGTATTTTGACACTGGCCTTGAGAATAGTATTTTGACAAGGTTAGTACGTCATGTCTTATTTCCAGACTGAGATGCAAATGCTTCATTTCTATTTTATGAATTTATGCAAACCCAATGAGATAAAACTCCTAACAAACTGATATTCAAAAACACAATTTATATAACAGATATAATTTGAATTCCATAGCCATACTTTGAATAGCTCATAACAAACCGATATCCAAAAACACAATCTATAACAGAGATAATTTGAAATCCATAGCCATACCTTGAATAGCTCATAGCTAGTTGATATTACCAGATATCGATCCTTTCCATCCTTCCACCAGCAACCTCTTCCTTAAAGATCTGTTTTCTAGCAGAAACAACTCACACAGTATGCGTTGGGAATGGTCTGCAACCCTTTCAGGTTTCAATATCTAGCCAATTATGATTACACATGTTTCAATATCTAGCCAATTATGACTACACTAGTTAGCATTACTAGCAGAAATGGCTTTCAGTAATTTAATGGCCATCAAATCATGTGTAATTAGACGTCGGGACCATAAATTATAACTTGTTTATATAGTATTTTAGCAGAAATGGCTTTCAGTAATTTAATGGCCATCAAATCATGTGTAATTAGACGTCGGGACCATAAATTATAACTTGTTTATATAGTATTTTAATGGCTGCCATTAATTTAATGGCCATCAAATCATGTGTAATCTGAAGTTGGGACCATAAATTATAACTTGCTTATATTGTATTTTGACTTGATATTAAATATCTACTTTGGCAGTTGCTTATGCTTATATAGTGTTTTGATTTGACATTAAATATCTGCTTGGGCATTATAGTGTTTTGATTTGACATTAAATATATGCTGGGGCATTAGGTATTAGAATATCGTATTTTATTTGGTATGAGGCACTGGAACATTGTATTTTATTTGACCTATGAGATTCAATTTAAAAAGATTTCATTTGGCATATTCTTTTTCCATTTAAAATGATAATTAATCATGTAATTGTCATTTGTTATTATAAATTTTATTAATATAAACCTTACATACATTTTGATCTTCATTTTAATTGCAACCTTTATAGTCATTTTAATCATATCAACATATGAGATTCAATTTAAAAAGATTTCATTTGGCATATCCTTTTTCCATTTAAAAGGATGATAATTAATCATGTAATTGTCATTTGTTATTATAAATTTTATTACTGGTTCTGTCCATTTTCTCGTTCTGTCATTGTGAGATGATCTTCATTTTAATTGCAACCTGTATAGTCATTTTAATTGTATCAACATTTTTGACAATTTCTGTTATTAGTCCCTGCCAAAGCAGGACTATAGTTATTAGTACCTGCCAAAGCAGGACTATAGCAATGCTATAGCAATGCAATGAGAATGAGTTTTTTTAGTTCTTCATTTTAATTTTAATTGTATCAACATTTTAACATTTTAATTGACAATTTTTGTTATTAGTCCCTTCTAAAGTAGGATTATAGCAATGAGTTTCTTTAGTTAGTCATTGTGAGATGATCTTCATTTAATTGCAACTTGTATCAACATTTTATAGTAATGAGTTTTTTTAGTTCGTCATTTGAGATGATCTTCATTTAATTGCAACATGTATAAACATTTTAATTGACAATTTTTGTTATTAGTCCTTGTATCAACATTTTAATTGACAATTTCCTTCTTATTAGTTCTTAATAGTTCTTAGCTATTGATTTAACATTAATTTCTATTAACTTAAATTTTTTTCATAATTTCCATTTCCATAGAAAACATAATTTCTATTAACTTAAAATTTTTTCATAATTTCCATTTCCATAGAAAACATAATTTCTATTAACTTAAATTTTTTTCATAATTTCCATTTCCATAGAAAACATAATGTTCTATATAAAAAATATTTTTATTTTTTATCATAATTTCCATTTCCATAGAAAACATAATTTCCATAGAAAACATAATGTTCTATATAAAAAATATTTTTATTTTTTAATCTATAAAATCATTTATTTGCCGGTAGATTATTTTGGTTAATTCATTATTTGCCGGTAGATTATTTTGGTTAATTCATTATTTGTAATTGACACAATTTAGGGTCAAATCCTAAACCGATAATAGAAGTCAGAAAATGCTCATACCGGCAGATAGTGTTACAGAGTTGGAGCTTGCGCAGGAATGCTTATGATCACGAGATTTAAGCCGGAGATTTCTAACAATGGGCAATGTTGGCAAGTTTTTAAGTGTTTGGAGGCTTGTATAATGAACATGGAAGCGTCCTTCATCAAATTCATCTTTGAAAGTTTCATGACGTGAGGATCTAATTCCAGTGCCTAAATTTGAAAGTTAAGAACCTGTTGGCCGAAACAACCCTTACCGATATAATAGTTTATGCATAAAATGCAAGATATGATAAATAATAGTTTATGCATAAAATGCATTTTTGATAAATAGTGTTGATTAATGTAAATCATGATTTGAAAAAACAAAATAATAAGTAGGAAGTATAGTATAAAGGTGTATTTTTTAAATGAATTATAATATATTTTTTTATCATTCACAATCAATATTTATTGAGATAAATCAAAGTTATTATTTTCAAAATTTTATTGAGATAAATCAAAGTTATTATTTTCAAAAATTTTAAGATAGAAGATAATTATTAGTCCCTGCCAAAGTAGGATTATAGTAATGAGTTTGTTATTGATTTGATATTAATTTTCATTGACTTAAAAAATTTCTATGAATAAACTACAAACTCATAAACGAGCCTAATTTAGCAGAAATCGAACCATAATTAACAGCCCGGGCAGAGATTTCCTTGAATTATGCTATCATGAGAGAATTGAATACTGGGATTTTCAGGCTTCTTTGGTTTAGAGTTGTGTGACAACTAGAATCTGTATGCCCTTTTCATGCACGAGAGGACAAGAAAATAATTGGTAAGCCCAGACTTTAATTGCCAGCGTAGGAGGACAGCAACATCGGTTTACAAAGAGATATATACGGGAAATAAAAGTTAAAAATATAAAGCCAGGTATTTGAACTTCTACCATATATATAGAGTTAATCCCAAAGTCGACACAGGTAGTTAATCCCAAAGTAGACACAGGAAGTGGACTCGAAAGCAAATTAAATAAAAAAGCATCCTTGGTTTACCTATCATGAATATAAATGTAATACTTTTTAAATAAAATAATAGATTACAATCATAATAAATATAAATTAATAATCAATTATAATTTTAATTTTAATGAAAAAATTAATAATAACAATTAATTTTATTAATGAATATTAATATTAATATTATATTATAATGATATTAAATATAATTAATAATAATTATAATACAAATATTAATAGTAACAATTAATTTCACTAATTTAATAATCAATTATAATTATAATAAAAATATTTATATTGATAATTATTTTTATTAATTTTGAGTAATAAAATTTAAATAATAAACGTAAGTATATCAATTATAATTATAATAAAAATATCTATTAAAATTTAAATAATAAACTTAATTATGTCAATTATAATTATAATAAAAATATTTTTATTGATAATTATTTTTATTAAATTTTAGTAATAAAATTTAAATAATAAATTTAATTATGTATATAAGGTTTTAAATCATTATTATTATCAATTTTCAAACCTGCCAAAGGCATGGACTATGTTGTCTTGCAACTTTTGTTGTGAGATGATCTCGATTTTATTTACTCATTTTAATTACAACATGTATCAACATTTTAATTGACAATTTATGTTATTGTCAGATGATCTCTATTTTTTTCATCATTGTGAGATGATCTTCATTTTAATTGCAGCGTGTATCACTGAACTGACAATATTTCTTTTAGTACCATTTACTCATTTTAATTGCAACCTGTATCAACATTTTAATTGACAATTTATGTTATTGTGAGATGATCTCGATTTTTTTTCATCATTGTGAGATGATCTTCATTTTAATTGCAGTATGTATCACTGACAATATTTCTTTTGGTACCAAAAAGCAAATAAATTCAGCACATCAAACAAAGGAGATAGTGATAAATAAGTATAAGGACAAAGAATTAAATAAAAAACATAACAATAAATATAATTAAATAAACAAAAAGCAAATAAATTCAGCACATCAAACAAAGAAATAGTGATAAATAAGTGTAAGGACAAAGAATTAAATAAAAGACATAACAATAAATAGAATTAAATAAAACACATAACAATCAATAAGTGTAAGAGAGAGAATACACATGGCAATTTTTTAGATTTTTTTTTTTAAATTTAAATTTTAAGAAAATTTTCCTTGACAATTTCACATCTAATTATGAGTAAATTCTCATTTCATCCTTTACAAGTGTATGAAAGAGAATACACATGGCAATTTTTTAGATTTTTCATTTTAAATTTAAATTTTAAGAAAATTTTCACTCACAATTTCACATCCAATAAATAGAATTAAATAGAACACATAACAATCAATAAGTGTAAGAGAAAGAATACACATGGCAATTTTTTAGATTTTTTTTTTTTAAATTTAAATTTTAAGAAAAATTTCCTTGACAATTTCACATCTAATCATGAGTAAATTCTCATTTCATCCTTTACAAGTGTATGGCAATTTTTTAGATTTTTCATTTTAAATTTAAATTTTAAGAAAATTTTCACTCACAATTTCACATCCAATAAATAGAATTAAATAGAACACATAACAATCAATAAGTGTAAGAGAGAATACACATGGCAATTTTTTAGATTTTTTTTTTTAAATTTAAATTTTAAGAAAATTTTCCTTGACAATATCACATCTAATCATGAGTCAATTCTCATTTCATCCTTTACAAGTGTATGAAAGAGATTACACATGACATTTTTTTAGATTTTTCATTTTAAATTTAAATTTAAAAAAAAAATTCACTCACAATTTCACATCCAATAAATAGAATTAAATAGAACACATAACAATCAATAAGTGTAAGAGAGAGAATACACATGGCAATTTTTTAGATTTTTTTTTTTAAATTTAAATTTTAAGAAAATTTTCCTTTCACATAACAATTTCACATCTAATCATGAGTAAATTCTCATTTCATCCTTTACAAGTGTATGAAAGAGAATACACATGACAATTTTTTAGATTTTTCATTTTAAATTTAAATTTTAAGAAATTTTTCACTCACAATTTCACATCCAAAATTCAACCATGGGTAAATTGTCATTTCATCCTTTACAACCAATCATAAAATATAATTTTTGAATATCAAATATTAAAAAATTAATTTATATTTTACAAATATTAAATTTAATACATAAATATTATAAAACATTCAAAAACATTATATAAATTTTTGATTAAGTTTAAAAAGTCAAAACAATTTGACCTAAACATTCAAAAAAATTATATAAATCTTTGATTGAGTTAAAAAAGTCAAAACAATTTGACCTAAAATCGATCCCTATATTCCCTATTTTAGCAGCCACTAATAAGAAAGAAAATAAGTTGAATTTGTAAGGTTCCACAATCATCAATCACTTGAAAAATTTTGGAATTATATTTCTACTCGAGTTTGTTTTTTAAATGTTTTAATTTTGTTTTTTTACCATTATTTTGCATTAGTTTAAACTTTTTAGCTTTTGGCATTCATTTATCCATTTAGAAATGCAATTTAAACAATACAAAATAATGATTTTGTCCAAATTTAATTTTCCGACCAAAAAAACTTAAAAAGTAAAACCTTTAACCAACACCAATTATTTTTAATAAATAAAATTATTTCATTGAAATAAAATTCTAACCATTATAATTTTTTTATTATTAAATATTAAATATTTTTATATAACTATTAAGAAACCTTTATTATTGCCCCGGATGGGGTGACACGCGGAGGAGCCGATGAGCCACCTGGACTCGCACTCAGCGATGGTTAATTGCTGATGAACGCCACCCTCACGTGACATTTAACGCTGATGGACGACCATAGCAGAGGACTGTTGAAGGAGGTACTCCTCCCTCACGCGACATTTAACATCCCATGCGCATATGAATTCATGGCCATTATGGACGGAAGGAGGAGTAGACAATTTGATTATGTTTTTTCTTTGGAGCCCGAGCAAAGGAGGAAGGCTCCTGGTGCGTCAACAACGGGGTCATTTACCGCCTTCTATCTGTATTCTGGGGAGTTCTTCCAGGGCTGGTGGCTCCTCTGTATTCGACAGAGCTGGCCTGCCTGCGCTCGGCACTCGCAGCCGCTCTCGAATTGGTCCTTTTCTAACTCTGTTCTGCACTTAACTGGCATTTGCGTTTGGAAAATGGTCAGGCAATGAGGAACACCTCGTCGGGGTTCTGCCTGAGAAGCACACAAGGCGCAGAGGCGCAGGGAGGAGGAACTCGAATGGGCCTTGGCTCTGGCCTCTTCCATCCTCAGGAAAAAGGCACGGGTTGAGGGATGAGCGGCGCTCAATTCTATTGTCGAGCAAGACGCTGGCTGCAGCAGGGCGAAGAAGGAGACCGAACCCGTGGATTGGTTTTCTGGTTGTGTTGTGGAGGAGGACCTGTCATTCGGCGACCTGATGTGTAACGTGAAGCCCAACACCAGGGAGACGCCCACCAGGCAGGATATCAATAGCGACCCGACTAAGGTCGACGACCTTCTTGGTTGCATGGTGGAAGAAATTCCATGGTTAAGCGACCTACAGGCCACAAATGCTGAGCAATTGGAGAAGTTGGTGACAGTTGAGAAGGCAACGACTGACATTGGTAAAGACGAGGATAGGAGGACTGCTCCTCCTAGTGTCCAGGGTGGCGGAACGCTTGGTCCCCTCCTCAGCGATGAACACCTGGCCTTGGTGTTCGAGCTCCGCAGCCACATTGCGGACTTGGAACACAGGGCTCTCATCATGGGACAACGAATAGATTTGCTCCTCGACGCGCTCTCCGGGCCCCCAGTTCAGCATAAGTGCCCCATGTGCATGCAGACTTTTTCCATTTCGACGGGTGCTGGTGGGAGAGACACGTCACCGGGTGCCTAGGATGCCCTGCTCTCTAGGTTCTTGTTTTTATGTGTTAATTGCTATGTGTTTCTCTGGACCACTGGCATCTGTCCTGGTTTCCTACGGGCAGGACATATGTCTTTTTCTTAACTATACTACTGTATAAACTGCTAGGTGCTTCCCAATAATGCTGGTTTCCGGTTACCGACAGCATTTTTTGGTGACTGTAGCTTTGAAGCTGTTTACTTTGTCAAAGTTTTGAGATAATATATTATAGCAGGTACTACTTTTTTATTTAAAAAAAAAAAAGAAACCTTTATTATTTTTATTTTAAAAATTAATAAAATTTTATATGATCTTTACACTTCACAAAAATTATTAAATATTTTTATATAACTAATGAGAAACCTTTATTATTTTTATTTTAAAATTTAATAAGATTCTATATGATTTTTACACTTCAAAATGGTAAGTATCTTAGTTTATTTTCTTGGCATCCATTAAGTACAAAAGTATAAATGGTGAGGAAGAGGAGGGGCAAAGCTTTGTACTTCCTCCTTATCATAATTTTTTTTTTTTTTGTTACAAATACAAAATTTAATATCTTTTTAATTTGGT
>JZKD02S2318475.1:96494-120902 GCA_000966675.3 Picea glauca | reverse complement strand
CAAGACAAGATGTAACCCTGAAAGGTCATCCTAATGGCCAGACTAGGGGAATGGGATGGATGAGCGGGGTATAAGATGTAAAAGTGATAAGATGGTGGGAGCAGACGATGGCTCTTCAAATCCCCTTTGGTGGCTAATCAAGACCCATGAATATTAGCTTGCTAAGCTACCCAATCAATTACCCGAACAATGGTCAAGTGGATTAGTTTAAGATCCAAGCAGTCATCAGAAATGAAAGGAACCTAATGCATATATAAGAAGGTCATAAAAATCAAATATGACACATACCATGATACCTCAGACCAATTACCTCATGGAGCAAGAGTTCTCTCCAATGCAAGCCCAGGTTGGTGGTGATGGAAACTGCTACTGCTGACAGGACAAGTCTGACGAAAAAGAAGAAAGATGGGCCCTCCAGGGCCATGCTCAAGTCAACCCTGCTCTCGGTACTCCATGTATAGGACCATGTGGGCCTCAAGACATGATCTCCTAGTTATCCCTAGATATCGGGGATAACAAGTCCCATTGCAGGTCTTTCGATGTTTGTTTAACGAGTCCAAGGATAGAAAACTCGGGGGTTTTTCATGTTTTGAGAGTCTGAAAAACACTTAAAGAGAACTCTCCCAGTTCCTTTTTCATAAAAGAGTTCGATGAGACTGAAAAAGTGATAAACTATCACCCGTCAAACGTTTTCTTCAAATATTTTAACGAGCATGAAAAGAACAAGATCGCTCGACAATCTTTTCATTTTTATGGAGCGTGAAAAGGGCTTAAAGGATACTCCTTTACGTTCGTCATTTTCGTGTTACCATGACGAGTATGAAAAGACGAGAAAAAGTATACTTGATTACGTTCTCATATATTTTCGAGTGTGAGAACGAACGAAGACTGAGCTCGAGGTTTTTTCTAAAAAACCCTAAAAAAGTAGTCAAACATGCGAAAAAAGAAAAAAAAAACCCATACCCCCTCGTTCGGACTTCGAAGTTGCAATATCTGCGAAAAACCACACTCACAAGACTATTAGGGTATTAGGTTTTATAGACAAAGTAATAAAAATAATATAAAAAATAAAAAAAAATAGTAAAAAGTGAATAAATATGGGTAAAAAGGGCTTTTTACCATTTCATTGTGATTTTGCCAAAAACTTGTCCAACATCCCTCATTTTCCTCCAAATTTCTTTGCTCGATTGCGAGAGGCACAAGCAATCATTCGGTGAATCATTTCATCCAACGAGGTAATCTCTCAATTCTCTAACTTTTCCATGGGTTATTTTTGGTTTTTATTGGCAATTTTTTGGGTTTTGAGTCCATTTTAGGGTCGAAACATGCGCCCAAGCATTCTCGTAGGTGGTCCATGCGGGATCTGGGAGAATCTAAGATTCTCGTAGGTGTCCTTCAGGGCACCTGCGAGAATCTCGCACTGTGCAAAAGGCTCACCTGCGGGGCCCGAAAAATGGATTTTGAAGTATGTTTTTTCTCAATAAAAATTATGCAAGAGTTTAAAACAAGTTGTTGACTTCCCTCTCATGGCTCTTTTGCAGGTGTTTGACCATCACAATGTTGGAATGGAGAGAAATAGAACATGATGAGGATGATTCCATTGCCAGGAATGACCAGGGTATAGTCGCTACTGTCCGGGACTGTGGGCTCTTGAAATTTTTCAGGATTCCAGGCATGAGATTCGAGCTCAGGTTGTTGGAATACCTGGTCCACATGTGGGATGTGGACCAACAATTATTTCATGTGGAATTCCATACGCTGACATTAGATATCGAGGATATCTATTTTCTAATGGGGTTGTCACGACGTGGATACCATGCTACTTTGACTGGAGGTAGAGGCGGCAGACTCCCTATGAGCGAGTATTGTTGCCAGTATTGTGTTCCCAAGGTAGAGAGAAGCAAGGTTAAGGTTTCCATTTGGGGGGTCCAAGATCTGACCCTACAGACCATCTTGTTTACTATTGCATGTATGGCTGGGAGTGCGGCTCCGTACATGGTTCTCCATAGCTATTTCCAATATGCCATAGAGTGCACATAGCCTTGGGTCTTCAACTGGTCGGATGCAGTTCTCTGCAGTATGAAGAGACAATTGACAAAGTGCAGAAAGGGTGACTTGAAGCAGTTTGGGTACGGATCACTTTTGGTGTCATTCTTCCTTGAGAGGGTCCCACTGCTGTGATTACAGGTTGATTGAGGTTTACCGGCCCCACAAGATCCGAGGATGCTGAGGTGGTGCAACCTCATGGCTCGACACGTAGCAGGGCCTATAATCAAGTATAATGATTCTTTTTTTGACTGGTTGAGGCCCCAGATGTTGATGATTGACGACTACTCATATGCTGGTTTGGATTTTCGAGGGGATCCAGATTTGGCCCTGCCTGAGGATGCTCAGTGGGGTGATTAGGTAAGAAGTACACATTTTGTTCTTTTTAAATGTTTTTGCAAATTTATCATATGAAATGTTTTTATGTTTATCCAAGAACTAATCAAAATTTTTATTTTTGATGACGCAGATGTGGGGCCATATCGACCTCCAAGAACATCTCCTATTCAACGGCGAGGAGAAGCGGCTCTAGTGGTGAGATTGGACACCAAAGACTACAAGGCAGTGGAACATAACTTGGAGGGGTTGATCGCGGACGCCCGAGATATTGCTATTGGGGAGATCCCGAGACGTTACCAATGCCATACTGTGGGCGTGTCTGAGTCACTTAGTCGACTGCTCCATAGGGTAGCTTGAGAAATTGTGTGTTATCATGAGCGTCATCCATGACTCTACTTTGTAGAAGCTATGGGCTTCATATTTTGAGATTTTGATCCTTGGACAAAAAAAATTTGTAAATTTTTTTGATTGTTATATACATATATACGACTTCTACCAGTTTATTTTGTGTTGTGTTATACATGTGATGTGTGATTGGTTTATAAATGCCCCAAATGTCTGTCTAACACATAGTTAGCTAATGCATTAGTCAATGTATTTAGACATCTAGGAATGTGCTCATATTCGATATAATCAAAATAACGTTCCAAGAGACGAATTCGTAAATATACCTATAATAAAGTAGGACTTCAGATAACATAGACGTTACTTAACTGTAGTACTACTAGCTGCGAATCGAGTCATATAACCAGGTGGCGGATATCAAGAGAAATAGCATCAATCAACAATTCGATGATGACACTATATTCTGCAATATTATTGGTCGCACGACCGAGGCACACACCTCGTAGATTGATAAGTTTGTTTGTATGGGCGTAAATTGCCCATGCAATAGAAGCAAGGTTCTGAGTACTACGGATAGCGCCATCGGCGAAGCCAATGTGGGGTGGCGAAGACTCCGACATCTGGAAACCAAGCACAACACAAGATAAGTGTTCGAGGGCAGAGACCAAATAACGAAAAAAAACATACTAAAGTAACAAAAAGTATGATACAATAAAATACAAGCACTCATGCACAAGTGATATTAAGCATAGTACTTCTTTAAGTACAACCCATTTCTAGGTTCACTCAAAGGGATACCATCGTAGTCCACTAACCCGTAAGCTCCTTTCTCCAAAACGGGTTTGACAATATAAGGACCTCGCCACATGGCTTCAAATTTTCCGGCTCCTAGCATATCCCGATCTTGTTCGTGAAGGATAACCAGATCACCTTCGAAGAAAATGTGTGGCTTGACATGTTTGTCGTATTGGTATTTGACACGTTTCTTCTGGGATTTTATGACTAGGGTGGCATCGCGATGGGTTTCGTCTAATTGCATGAGATACAACAAACGTTCTTCTTTGACAGAAGTGTTTGGGATAAGTTTGACGGCTAGTTTTAGGGAAGGTATCTCACATTCAATTGGAAAGATGGCTTCTAGACCATAGACTAACTGGAATGGTGTAAACCCGGTAGCAGACTTAACGAATGTCCGGTAAGCCCACAATGTAGAAAACAACATCGTGTGCCAACTTGTTTTGTGAATCCCTATCATTCGTCGAAGAATGGTAATGAGGATTTTGTTTATTGCTTCAACTTGGCCGTTGGCTTGTGGGTAATAGGGTGTTGAGTTGTCATGGTGAAGACCCAAATTTTCAGTGAGTTCGTACATCATGAAGTTTCTAAAGTGGCTACCGTGGTCAGTAATGATATCTTGAGGAACACTAAACCGAGCAATGATGTGATTGAATATAAATAATGTTGCAGTCCTTCCGGTATTGTCGAATGTTGGCATTGCCTTGGCCCATTTCGTAAAATAATCTATGGCTACAATAATGTATCCATGCCCCTCGGTCGAGTGAGGGTGACATGTCATGAAATCGATACCCCATTTCACAAAAGGACCAACGGAGACCATAGGGTGTGATCATATTTTATTTTTGTAGGTTTGGCAAGCATGGCATTTTTGGACGACAATTATACAATCGTTGAATAAAGAAGGCCAAAAATACCCTACTCGTAAGATCTTCTGGGTAGTAGCATACCTAGACATGTGACCACCACAAGCTACAGAATGGAAGCCATTTAGGGATTTCTCGGCTTCGTCAAATGTGAGGCAGCGTCAAAAAACGAAGTCAATCCCACGACGATAAAGAGTATCACCGAGGATAATATACTGACAGACTTGGTAGCGTATTCGACGACGGTCAGTGATATACAAATTGGGCTGGAAAGTTTGGGTCTAGAGATATATGATGATATCTCTGTACCAAAGGTCATTAGAACTAATCAGGAAAAGGGATTCATCGGGTAATGAATCTGCTGCTACATTTTCCGTCTCAGAGCAGGGAAGGTTGCATATCAACTCGGAAAACACCAAGGATTTATTGGACTTAGCGCGTTCAAATTCTAAGTCAAACTCCTGGAGTATTATGATCCATTTGGAGTATTTTCCCCCTAGCAATTGGCGTGTAAGAATGTGTTGCATAGGGTTGTATTTAGAAATTACCGTAGTCTTGCGAGAAAGGATATAGTGTTGGAAACGTTGAACAACTTGGACGACTACCAAGGCTAGTTTTTCAACATGTAAATACTTGGTTTCGGTATTCGTAAGACTTAGACTCAAGTAATAGATGACATGTTCATCATGAGAATCATCCTCTTGGACAAGAACCATAGCAATGGTATAGTCCGAGGCTGCGAGGTAAAGGAAATAATCCCGACTGTAATCCGATGGGAAGAGTAGTAGGGTATGTGTCAATGACAGTTTCAAAGCTTCGAAATCTTTGTTGGCAGTGGTATCCCATACAAACTCAGAACCTTTCTTGAGCAGTCGCATAAATCCAAGACTTAGCTCAGCATAGTTCAGGATGAAATGACAGAGAAAGTTTGCCTTCCCTTGCAAACTTTGTAACTGGCGAAGTGAGGAAGGAGGACGGAGATTGAGAATCACCTCGACCTTCAAAGTATCTACCCTGATCCCTTGACGTGAAACAATACATCCTAGAAGTTGGCCGGATTCTACGCAAAAAACACATTTGTGGGGATTCAAGCGTATGTGGTAAAACCAACATCGAAGGAAAATGGCGGGGAGGTGTATTGGATGATCTACACGGTGCATGTAATGAGTGGGTAAGTCATTGAGATATGGATACACGATGTGCTTTATATCATGAAAGGCGTGAGACATAGCACATTGAAAAGTGGCGTCGACATTCTTTAAACCGAATGGAAGATTCCGGTAGGTGAAAGTGCCCCAAGGACAAATAAAAGCAGTCTTGTGTTGGTCCGCGGGTACGATATTGATTTGATTATATCCGGAGAAACCATCCATCAAAGAGAAGATTTCGCTTTCAGCACAATCATCGACGATCTGGTCAACGAAGGGGGTAGGAAAGTTGTCTTTAGGACAATATTTGTTAATGTCCCTATAATCAACATACACACGGATTGTGCCTTGTTTCTTGTCAATCAGAGCAAGATTGGAAACCCAGTTAGTTAGAGCCAAAGGGTAAATAAAGCCATCTTTGACAAGTTTCTCAACTTCAAGCTTGATATCGGCTTCTTTACGTGGGTGGACCGGACGAAGTCATTGTCAAATGGGTTTAATGCCTGAGTATGTCTTAATATCATGTACCATAATGTCAGGGTCAATCCACGACATTTCTTCATAGCTCCATGCGAAGACGTCACAAAATTCTTGGAAAAGAGACTTGTAGGTGACAACTTTGTCATGGGAACACGAAGCTTCGATATGAACATTTTCGACAACTCCAGGTTTTATGGATATGTCGAGGGGGATGGTGGGTGAGATATTACTTAAGTTCCCTTCGTAGAACATATCGTGTGTAGACTCGTAAATGGTAGAAATGATGACAATGGTCGACATGGTCGAGAGTCGTTGGTAACCCTCGATGGTGCGTTGTTCCAGAAAGAGGATGGAATGATGATGTCCATCATCCCAAGGGGTATCTTCCACAAACATAACATACATAATCATCTCATCTGTAGGAAAAATGATGCGGAATGGATCCAGAGATAAAGCACCAAGAGAGGGGGTAGAAGGGGTTTCCGATTGAATGGCTTAATAAGCGGATTCGACCGGATTCAAAGGAATTTCGTTTCCATAACAAAGATGATCGTCAGGGTTGGGTACCATCCACAGGTCATAAGACGCAAGGGTTCCATGAACAGAGGTGGAGATCATGTTGATCGAGGTGAAAAATGAATGTGGGACATCAGGTGGTGGAATGGGGAAAGTACCCATCAAAGAAGAATATTTAAGAAGACCCACACCGACGTTCTCATATCCAGGGGGGTTTTTGCAATGAAAGGTACGTTGTTGGTACGTGCGTCAGAGTGAAAGAAGGCCAATTGGTCTATGGTAACAACTTTTCCTTGATGTGGGAAACACACAACATGGAAAAGAGTGGACACAACTTCATGCATGGAATCGATCTAGCTACGGCCAAGTAGAAGGTTGTAATCGAGAGGAGCGTCAAAGACCTCCACTTCAACGTTGACCATTTTGCCTTCTAATGTAATAGGCAACGAAGGGAGGACACCGTAAGGCTGAAAACTAGAGCCATTGAAGGCTTTGAGCGTGTTGTGGGATTCAGTCAAAGGAGGAGAGCCGATGGATTTCCAACAGGTAATAGACATGACACACGTTGAGGCACCCTCATCAATAACTGTTCTACAAATGTTTTTGTCGGAGACAATAACTTGTATTTGGAATGCGAGTTGAGGGGGTAACCTTGGAATGTGATATTCCAAGTCAAAAATTATTAAATTTATATCCGTGGGGTCGATTCCACCAATAGATTTCAACAGTGCCTTCCGTTGTATAGGAAAACTATGAAGGACTTTGAGGGCTAACATCGCGGATGGTGCTTGGGCCAAATCTTCAACAATACTGTAGTTCTGGGTAACATGTGCATGAGGATTGAAAGCCGATTTTCGAACAAAACCCTTTGGGGGAGGGTGAAGAACTGTATCTAGGCTCGATCGTTCGAGATGAAGAGGACTGTTGGTAGGTGGGGTCGTGGGATATGGTTGGACCAATGAAGGAGGTATTGCATCAACCTTCTCTTTAAAGGAAGAGTAATATTTGTCTCTAGTGGTAAGTGTGATGTTATTCTTCTTTGAATCACCTGTACACATCAAGATGTAGGATGTATTAGAGGGGGAAGGTTGGTCATGAATGACCAATTGGGGATGTTGTTGAGACGGGAAGGGTTGTGACAATACGGCTGGAGTGGGGGGTTTTGTGGTCCCTTGAAGGAACTTAGTAACCTCGGCTCGTCATGGACAATCCTTAGTGTAGTGATCATCACCACAAATAAGACAAGGGTATCGGGGTTTGCGCTTATCCCTATCATCAACAGATGGTGTTTTGGTTTTCTCAGATTGCGGATTATTTTTATCCTCGTTCTTACCCTTTCCTTTTTTGGATTTATTTTTTCCGGCGGGGGTAGATTGAACAAAGTTTACCTCAGAAGTCTTGTCGGTGGGAGGGGTAGTAGACAGAGCATTTTGAACATTAGAAGAAATGGTTTTGGGGTTGTTGCTAGAGGTTTGGACGAAATGAGGTTGGGCATGGAAAGTTCCAATCACACCGTCGGCTGCATGAGAAGCAGCAAGAGTAGTTGAAGTAGCGGAAGTAGAAGGACAAGGTGCGTCAGGGAGTAAGTCATAAAGAGTACCTGTTTGTGAGTAAATGAGATCAAGGTATTGAGCACAACTTATTGCATGTTATTCTATGACAACTCCACCCATGGCGATGTCATGAGCGATGTCGTTCATGAATGATTTCGTGAACCACTCTGCCAGCAACTGATCGAGAAGTTCGAGTTTGATGAGACATCGTCTCTGTCGCCATTCATGAATGTGATTAGAGATATGAGTGGCTTTGGTTTGTTTAAAAGAACTCAAAATCTCGGTTCCCGTTTCGTAGTAGATCAGTAATTGGGAGTGGGTGAGGAAAGCCATAGCAAGGGTGTTGAAGTCGGTGAAGAAGCCTCGTGGTAATTATATATACCACTTCACGGAGGAACCTGTGAGGGTTCGCTGAAAAAATCATAAACGAATAGAGTCATCCATCAAGGAGTTGAATGAGCACCAAAGGTGAAAAGTCATTACATGATTGTTTGGGTCCTCTCCCAGTTTACCATCGAATTTAGGGATGTCGGATGGTAGTTTGGATGGTATGGTGGACCATTGAGGAGAGTGACGGATCAGATCATTTAAAATCCTTGACAAATCAAGGATGTCCAGGGTGGATAAGAAGGGTAACTATCTATTCACATGTGGGTACTGGTGACTTTGGGGAGGGAGTCCCGTCAGTAGACCAGTGGGACCATAAGCAATTTGCATATAATGAGAAGATCCGAGAAGATTCGGTTGTGGGTGTGGAGGCAAGTAATTCATAGGGTTGTACCCTTGAACAGGGGCGTGGGGTTGAGCATTCGAGCCCCAAATAGTATTAGACGTGCCTGGATATGGTTGGCCTGTACTAGGGGGTATGACGGGGCTAGTTTGAGGCTGTTGCCCCCCAGTCGAGTGAGGATTATGTTGAATAAGATAATTCCAATACTGGGCCAAGGATGGAGGTATGTTTTTTCCATAGGCTTGGGTCAGTGGGGGTTTCCCTCCAATCGGGGGTTGTGTCCCTATTGGGATTTGTCCTACAAAAGGGGATTGGGTTTGGCCTCCTTGGTGAAATTGTCCACCAACAGGAATCTGGTAATTAGGTGTGAAAGATGGGATGGTGCCACTAGGGTCCGTGCCTCCGATAGAGGATTGAATATTTCCTCTGAAAGGGGGTCGAGGAAGTGTCGGAATAAAAATGGGAATGAGATGGTGCCCAGAAGAAGTGGAAACACCAGTAGTCCCGGATGAGATTTGTGTAGGAGTGGGAATAGAAGCATTCAACACATGATATCTAGGCGGAAGCGTTGGGGTGAATTTGGATGAAAGTGGTGTGCCAATGGGGGCTTGGCTAGCCGCTATAATCCCGGTGTGAGGACTCATAGTATCTGGGACCATTGTGTAATGGATTGTTTGTAGAGGGATAGTCAAGATGTAGTTAGTTGGAGGAGCAACTGTACCAGGAAAATAATAGGTAGTAGTAAAAGGTACTGCATCTGGATCAGATGTTTCGGGCAGTTCAGGTGCGACAGTGATATCAACGCCTGCTCCTGAGCCAAAGAGATTTCGTCTAAAAATGCTAGTATTCCAAAAAGGATCTTGACCCTCAGGTCTTATTAAAGGTCCGGTTGGTGATCCAGAAGACTGAACAACTATATCTCCGGAAGATTTCACTCGCACAATACGTCTCCCGAAGTCAAGATGAAGTCGAAAGTACTCTTGAGAATTGGTAATTTGGAACCATTCTAAAGAGTTAGTTCTTTCCACTGGTGAAGTGGCAACGTCTTGGACTTCACTCTATTGAGGAGAGCCCTCCGGTGAGTTGGTAGGCGAGGGTTGAGAACCTTCTAGATCTTCTGGGGGTAGGCCTTTCATTCTACGTGAATGACGTGGAGGGTCAATTGTGATCGAGTTAGAATTTTATGAAAGAAATTTTATGGCCAACTTGAGTAAACAAACAACATGCGCTAATAAAATCTAGGAAGCAAAACCAAGCAAACAAGACCTTCTAATTCTGAAGTGACTAGTTGGTGATGAATTCCAACATCGTAATGACGAGACAAGAAGGTGGTGGGCCAGGGTGGAAAAGTTACGTTGACGGCCTGCTTAACGGACTTACACTCTGGTGCAATATCCCACACAAAATCATGGGTATACCCTCCAAGGATCCCGAATGATTCTGGACAACGTCGATTCCAGGTACCGTGAAGACTTACCCCTTCACAGTCACCTCGTGCAAGACCCTAAAAAGATAGGCTACTAAGGTTACCACCAACAACAATAACACCTGGGGGAACAATCAACAGTCCGATCCACACACAAGGGCATGGTATCTAGCCCGAAATCATCTTGAGAGGCTTCCACTCATCATTGTGGGTATACCTTCAAGTGACCCCCATAATACGTGCAATCTCTACACTGATATCAACAAAGAAGGGTGAGTAACTCTGTCAATCTCAATGCGACCTCAAGTTTGACCCTTGTGTGAGAAGGGCTTCCCAGGACAAAATGCTGCAAATGGAATTTGATACTCCTTATCACAAGATACTATTGTGTGTTTTGTGCTTTGGAGAGTGTGTCTCACTGCCTATTCCAAAACTCTAGCCTAGCTAATGTTGGTGTAAAAGAGCCCTAGAAAAAGTTACTAGTTGAATCTTAAAATTGCACAATATTATTAAAGGTTGTTGTTACTCAAAAGGAGACGAAAATGAAACTGATGTTGTGTGAGACTCTGACCCAACAATGCGTAAATAGGGATGAATGATACAATTTTTGTTTGATGAATCCTATTTACGGGAGGGAAAGAGGAGTTTTCTGGAACAATGTGAACTACGATGTATGATCTTCTCTGAAATGTAATATCAAACAATCATGAACAATGCAAATTCTCTATTCGTTCTCTTTCAATACTTGAATGCCAATATTTTCGAATAAAAAGTTGCTTAAAAAAAGAAAATGTCTTTAATTTTTATTAGAAACCAAGCAACGGGGATGGAACTAAGAAAAAGTAAGCAACCAACGAAAAAGAAATACACAAAAAACACCCAAATCGATCTTTCAATGAAGACAAAAACAACAAACTGACAAGACCAATCTCTTCAAATGCACTTGGGTAACAATTTTCCAAGTAATAAGAAATTGAAAAGGATAATTAATCTCAACTTTTAATCCAATCAAAGGCTCCCGACCAAACAAGCACTCGGATTTTAGAATCAGAGATTATACCCCTGTTAAGAAAAGGTTAAGAGGTAAAAATTGAGAAAAAATGATCAAGAAGAGCTTTCGATTTCCAAAAACTAATCATTCACGAGATTTGAAGTCAAGAAACATTCAATCACTGGCCAGAGAAGTTCTTTCCACAGACCAACCAATTTGGGCATCTGAAGACACAAAAGACTTAAACCAAAAATTTTACCAGTGAGTTCACAATCTGAGAGTGGGGTACAGTGCAAGAATTAAGGATTCTCGTAGGCTAGACACAGGCAGGGTGCGAGAAGTTTGCACTAAACTGAACACTAGGGTTCTCGCAGGCTATAGGAAGGTGCATTGCGAGAAGGTTTGTAATCAAACAAATTTTGGAAAAATCACAGGACTTTTGAGGGAACTTCTGGATCCAGGGAGTCTATGAGGGTCTCCTCAAAACTCAAAGATTGATTGGGAATGAAAAAGGGTAGGTCAAGAGCAAATGGCCAAGAAAAAACCACCAAAATGGGTTGTATCCCCAGTGGAGTTTCCAATTTTGTTATCAGATAAATTGGTAGGTGCGGACACTAACAAATCTCCCTAGATCCACCTGGATCTAGAACAAAACAGGACAGGACATGACTCTTTCCTTAAGTTGAGGTCATTGAATCTACTAGTAAGAATGAATGAGTGACACACCTTTATATCACTTCCTTAGGTCTCTATTGTTCTCGTGTCGCTCCAGTGCTCTTGTGAAATTAGGTCCAAGACAACACAAACCAACCAAAGTGAAGATAGCAAAGTATATTCAATGTCAACCTATGCATATGATCAAGGAGTTATGCAGTAAAATAAGAGTGATTTTATGGGAAAGGGAAATGCCGTTGTATTATGTTAAATGAAAGTAGAAGATACAATCAGATTGCCTTGATGTCGCAAGCGTTCTTTCAGTGACCCTTGGTTCCAACACACACACTTGATCTACACTTGCATGAAGAAGATCCAATACAACTTAAAAGACCAAATAGAGTCTTCAAGCTTCTATCCAAGCAGAGTTGTTCACATAATTCTTTCACCAATTCTTCATTCAATCTTGCTTAACCTTTTCCATGAGAAACCTTTCAATATATAGGAGAAAGAGAGATGATTAAATGGATGAGGATGATCCGACTAAATCTGAGAAGTCAGTAGGATGCCAACCATGCAAATGCCAACTCATTTTCTAGAAAATCCCCTTCTAGAACCTTCGTGACCTCTTCTCTTTTCCAATCTTTGAAACAGGTTCACACCTTACCTATAGAGCAGATTGCGAACAGTTCGCATCCTACGTTTGGGTTTCTTGGGAGAATGAAGGATTTTTTCACCCTGTAATATAGGCAGCTTGCGAACTCATCTTAAAAATGTGTTTTTTGGAAGAAGACAACAATCACTTTTCTCAGGCAAAAATTCCTTGTGGGAGCCTGAATACATCACTTGTAGAGACATCACCAGAGTGACCAAAATCATGTGTAACATCAGGGTTTACAACTGGATGATGGTTAAGGTTCTTAGGCCTTCCCCCTTGGAACAGGCCATACTTGATCCAACGATTGATATCGTGCATGACACATCCTGATGGATCAATGGTCCTCGAACTCCCAAGTCATCAGACTCCTATATCAGGACCTCCTTCCAAACCTTTGACAACCCTCCTTCCGACAGATTTGTAACTCGCATCAATGGTCCATAATTCATCGATTCTCCTCTCCAATAAATCAATGGTCCTCGTTGACTTGGAGTCTTCATCATCGAAGTCCCCTGGAAACCTCACACACAGTCACTCCAACTGCCTTGCCATCTTACCAATGGTCGGGATCATCTCATCACATTGAATCGATGAATATCATTCATCCTGACTCAAAACACTGGGTTTTCTCAAAATAACAGTCTGAATTAGGACTTAACTATTTTGGGTCCTTCCAGGCTCATTCCTTAAGGTTTCTACCAAGTCTTGTTAGACTCTCACTTTTACTCCTGAATCTGGCTAAGAAAATTTCACCTCATAACTTGGGTGAATATTTTCATATCCTGCAAACTTTACATTTCAAGACAAGGAGTTTTACTAGGATTAAGACTCCTTAACCACATATAGACCCTCCTTAGGCATTTGGGCATTTCACTGCCAATTCCTCGGTGAATATTTTCCATATCTTGCAATCTTTCCATTTCAAAATCTTGCAACTTTCACATGGATACACCATATAACACATTACTTACTTAGTTACATAGATTTATTGGGTTAACAATGAAAAAAAACATGCATAATCCATTTTGGTCAAGAATTTAGTCATTCCTTCCATATATTCACATTATCATTTAAACCATAAACATCATGTTTTCCTCACTAAATATAAACCAAACAAGTTGAGTTAAAAAATTATATGTTTAGTGACATATCAAACCAACCAACTGATTGAGAGAGGAAGTCTTTCCTCCCAACCTTAGGCTATGTTGCAGTATGCCTTCCTACAACATTCCACCCCCATGCCAAGCCATGCTACCACAAGGGGATTGATTCAACTACTGTACAATTAGGAAAATGGTCTAGGAAGGTTACTCTCCTTCACTCCATTGGCAACAATAGAAGTCGCCCTCTTCCCACTGAGCTCAAGACATCCATGAGTTTATCAGGCACCTTCCCAACTAGATTTCCTTTGCACAAGGGAGTCTCTTCTTTGTTATACAGTCCCTTAATGACCTCTCCTTACCAGTTTTAGTTTCTTTCCAGTAAGCACCAAGCCACAGTCCTCTATTGGTCCAATCTGGATCTGGGTCTTCTCTGCTCTAGGGTAGCCATCAATTCCTTGGGTAAGATTTCTATTTTCTTCAAAAATAGCTTCCCAGTTTCCTCAGTTATTCAGATCTATGCACATGAATACCTCTATTCACAGCACCATTTGTTTGTGAGTCTTCATTCACTTAAATCACTGTGATTCCCTATGAGAAACCGCCTTCAACTTCTCATATTACTGAAAAATATCTTCTTGGGTGCACTCTCTTCGCTTCTATGGTGTTCTCTATGCGTATGATCAACGTGTTACCCCCCTTGTCTCATGTTTGGGCATCTGGGTGATGTTTTTCCACCTTTGGCCTCTTCTTCCATACCTTCCTCGAGATTCCCGTGACTATTATCAGACACAACCTCCAGTCAGGGATTCAATTTTGAAGGGGAAATCCAGTGGCATCCTTCTATCAGTTATTGATTGACTCTTTGGATTCCCCAAACATTAAATATGTCAATAGTTATAACTGCTTCAACCACCAATCCTGCTACCCATAACTAGTTATGTGGCTCCATGCAGGTCTAAATATGTTGGTAGGTGATGAATTTAAGTTTGAAAGTGTAGGTTGGAATGTTGAGTAAGCTTCGTATTTTCTTCATTAAAGCTTCTCTAGGCCACCTCACCAATTCCACTTCACTGATTCCCACTTGTGATATCATGGCCAATACTCGAGGCAGTTCCCTCTCAGTCAACTATATGATGTTTTCTATTAATCAACAACATAATTACATGCTTCATAATCACATTATATGAAGTCTTATCCTAATTAAAGTTATGGGGGAAAACAGGGTGTTACATTCCCCTCCCCCTTAAAGAAACATTGTCCTCATTGTTTAAAAAACCATATACATATACAATTATGCAGGAAACAAAAATGGGTATGCCATTCTCATGGCATCTTCCAATTCTCATGTAGCCTCATATACTCCAAAGTTCTTTCATTGCACCTTGAATTGCACAAGGACTCAGTTTCAGAGCAATATTTCTCTCTTGTCCAAGATGCATTGAGGTTTGGGCTAGAATTCTCCCTCTAGTTCCACATGTATCACAATCCAATCAATAACATTATTAGAATCATGAACATCTTTCTTTAATAAATATACATGGAACACATAGTGAGCTTTAGCAGTAGGTGGTAAAGCAAATCTATATGCCACTGGTCCCATTCTTTCCAAGACTTCAAATGATACACAATATTGAGGTGATAACTTAGCACAAGTTCCCATCCTTAAGGAAATCCTATTGGGTTTCACCTTGATATACACATGATCTCCCACCTTGAACTCCTTATGATCTCTCTTGTTGTTTGCATAGCTCTTTTGTCTATCCTGAGCTATTTTCAATTTTTTCCTTATATTTATCATTGCTTGTTCCATTTCCTTCAGCAGTTTTGGTCCAAGTATGATCTTATCCAATGGAATGACCCAACTAATTGGAACTTTGCATTTCCTACCATACAAAAAATTTAATGGGCTCATCTTCAATTATTCTTGATAACCATTTTTATAGGCAAGCTCTACTAGAGGTAGATATTCT
Organism: Picea glauca; assembly: GCA_000966675.3. NCBI lineage: Eukaryota > Viridiplantae > Streptophyta > Pinopsida > Pinales > Pinaceae > Picea > Picea glauca. The sequence goes on along the minus strand of JZKD02S2318475.1, from coordinate 105,282 downwards.
TCTTACTGCTTGGGTTGATGCATAACATGCATCCTCAACATTTCCTCTAACATTATGTTCACTCTTTTGGTCTGACCATCTATTTGAGGATGGTAGGCCATTCTAAATGCTAAATGTGTTCCCAAGCCCACAAAAAACATTTTCTAAAAACTTTAAGTAAACTTAGCATCTCTGTTGGAGATTATGGTCTTAGGTAAACCATGCAATCTAAAAATTTCCCTCATAAAAACATCAACAACTTCTATAGAATTGAAATTAGATTTAATGGGAATGAAGTGAGTTGCCTTGCTCAACTTTCCACTACCACCATAATTGCATAATGTTGTCTAACTATTCTTGGCAAACAAGTAATAAAATCCATGGAGATTGTCTCTCATTTCCATTATGGAATTGGCAAAGGCTGCAGTAGTCCTGTTGGGTGTTTGTGTTCAACTTTAACCTGTTGACACTCCAAACATTTGGTGATGTATTCAACAATGTCTTGCTTCATTCTTGGTTGGTAATACAATTGCCTTATCATTGTTACCATTTTATGATAACCATGGTGACCCACATAATGTCTTCGATGTAATTCATCCATGATCAAATATTTCAGTTATGTTGAATTTAACACATACAACCTATTTTCATACAACAGTATTCCATCAACTGCAAGATGATACCCTTCATACTGTTTCTCTCTGGGTTCTTGCTGCAATTCCTCTCTTGCTTGATTGATAAACTCATCTTCTTGCAAGAGGGCACAATTTTTTTGCTTGATGTTGAACTCTCCTACACTTGTTGTTGTTAAGTGTATGGTCTGCACACTCTGATTGAGTGATCTGCCACTCTATTTTCTTTTCCTTTTATGTGTTTGATCTCAAAATCAAATTCACTAATCAGTACCATCCACCTGGAATGTCTAGCATTCAAGATTCATTGGTTAAACAAATAATTTAACCCACAATGGTTTTTCATTAGGAAAAACTTTCTTCTGAGCAAGTAATGGCTCCACATCTTCAATGCATACACAATTGTTGCAAGTTATATATTATGGGTGACATACCTTTTCTCATGCTTGTTAGCTTTCATGATTCATAATTGTTCACTTGTCCTTCTTGCATGAGAACTCCTCCAAGTCCCTCTTTGCAAGCATTAGTGAAAACAAATAAATCCTTTTCAGGGTATGCAATTTTCAAAACAGGGGCATTGGTCAAAATATGCTTCAGTTGCTGAAATATAGCTTCACATTCTATTGACCATACAATTTCCACCCCCTACCTCTGTAATGAAGTAATGAGATCGCCAAATATTGGAAAATCCCTCAATTAAACTTCTTTAACATCAATCTAATCCTATGAAAGACCTTATCTCTGTCACATTCCGAGGGGCAGGGCAATCCATGATTACCTTGATCTTTTCAGGACCTACTGCCACTCCTTCTGTTGAGATTGTGTGGCCTAGATATTGAATTTATTTATGAAATAAGTCACACTTGTTGAACTTAGAATGTAGCTAGTGACCCCTTACCACTTGTAATACCATTATGATATTCTCTTCATGCTCTTCCTTAGTCTTGGAATATACCAGAATATCATCCACAAATACAAACAAATTTATCCAAATATTTGCTGAGAATATTATTCATCAAGCACATGAATGTAGTTGGTGTGTTAGTAAGCCAAAATGGCACGACCACAAACTCATAGTGTCCATACCTTGTTCTAAAGGTTGTCTTGTGGATGTTTTCATCCTTGATCCTGACTTGATGATATCGCGATCTCAAGTCAATATTAGATAAAATTGCAACTCCTCTTAGTTGATCAAAGAGATCATCGATCCTAGGCAATGGATACTTATTCTTGATGGTCATATTGTTCAATTTTTTGTAGTCAACGCACAAGCACAATGTACCGTCCTTTTGCTTTACAAACAATGTTGGTGCTCTCCATGGGAACACACTCAGCCTAATGTACCCTTTATCCAACATGTCTGTCAACTGTACCTTTAGCTCAACCAATTTTGGTGTGCTCATCCTATAGGACATTTTTTATATCATTATTGCTCTAGGTACAATATCTATTGAAAAATCAAGATCCCACACATCTTTATACTCTTCTAGAAACACATCTTTATATTCCCAGAACATTGGGTCATATTCAATGTTTTCTGCTGAATTAAGCATCTGTATTGCATACAAGGGACATCCTTTCCTGCTAAATTTCTTAAGTTGTAGTGTTGATATTTTCCTAACTGAAACTGGCTTCTGAATGCCTTGCAACGCTCTTGCATTGCCTTCTTCATATTCACATTATAAGGTATTCTCATAACAAATCAATTTTTCTTTGTGAATTTCCAACTAGTCCATGCCTAACAACACATCATATGATCCTAGAGGCACGATATTCAAGGCTACTTGAGTATGTAGTCCACTTGTTTCAAATGGAAAATCTTCTATCATTTCTGCCACCTTTATTTTAGTCCTTGTGACCAATTGAACTAACCATGCCTTTACATGTTTCTTTCTTTGTAAGGAACATGCTTCAACAACTTGAGATGAGACATAACTAAGGTTAGATTTAGGGTCAATTAAAATAGAAATGGATTGCTTGGAAATTATATTTTCCAACTCTACTACAAAATCTTGGTAGTCTGCTTACCAATTTTCCATAGCTACATATATTCTGGGCACATTTATGGCCACATCATTGATCGTAGTAGCATCTTGGACATGATAGACTTTTTTTTTGTCATGTTTCTTGTGGGGATAATCTCTCAATAGATGTGGTTCTCCACAACCCCAACATTGTATAGGTCCTTTCTTTGGTTCCTCTACTCTCTCTCTCACCTTCTTTGCTGACCTGTTTCCACTCTAAGATGGAAAATTATGTTGATGCATACTTTTACTCGATTGACTAAACTGAACACCTTTTTTCATATTCTTATATGGAAATGACTTGAATCCCTTTTTCTGGAATCCAATATTATCCTTTATATTCCAATCCTTAGAAGGATATTGCTTATGCTTAGACTGGTCATAACAAAAAATTTCCTTCCTAATGGTATCCTCCAATGTTTTAGGTTCATCAAACTCAATTTTGTTCTGATAGGACTGTGGTAATCCACTCAAAAAAAGTCGTATCCTTGCTTTCTGATCCTTGAGGTGAGAAACATACCTCAACAACTCTAAAAATATCTTGGCATATGGATCCATGGTAAGTTTTACGAACTTGTGTTCATGGAATTATTTGATATTCCCATCAAAACACTTCTCCAATAGGTAAGCCTTCCTAATTTTTTTCTCAAACTACTTCCATGCCAGCTTGCTCTCTTTCAACACTTTGACTTCCTTGAGGTCTTCCCACCATATGGAAGCTCCTCCATTCAAATTGAAATTGGTAATATTTTCCTTGGTATTCTCCATGTACTTATGTACCCGAAAATACTTTCTTAGCCCCAAAAACCAAGCCTCAAATTCTTCTCCCTTACTTATTTTTCCATCAAAGGTAGGCGACTTAGCATTTTTAAACTCTTCAGTTAGAGATATTTGTGAGTATCTATTTTTCTTATTCCCATGTACACTCGATCTAGTGTCACTGTTGGACATCTCTTCAGAAGTAAACTTCCCCTTGGATGACTATGTGGAAATACTTCCACTAGATATACCTTTCTTTGCATCCTGATGCCTCTTCTAGGAAGAAATCCTTCCTATATCGCTATGGCTTAGTCTATGATTTTGGGCATCTGAAGTGGTTTTCAACCTCTCCAATTGATACAATTTTTCATTACTTGTGGTTGGGCCTTGCTGCAAATGATTTTAAATTTCCGACAAGCTTTGCAGTAGCACTGCATTCAACTTTGCTTGAGCTCTCACAAGCCTCTCATTGCCTACCTTCAAACTTTTGACAATGGATACCAAGTCTGGAGAGGTTTCTTTGGCCTTATAAACATCATATTCCTCATCTTTGAGGTGTGAGGTGTTTTCCCTACTATGCTACACCATTTACCTCTACTTGTCTTTCGGTATGTCCTACGTGTTGAAACAACAAACCATTGTTAGCCATTACATCAACAATCATGTTGAATATGTAGTATTGGAAAAATAAAAGGTGTTTTAAAACAATTAAGCGGTCTCAGTGACCTATTTAATCTTAGAGTTTGAACCTTAAGATATGATACCACTCTCTAGCACACCCAACCTCATATTCTTGCTTAGGATGGTGGGATGCTTGAATTTCTTCTCTCTTGTCAGAGCAAGTGTTCAAGATTTCTTTTCCTAGTTTTGGTTCATCATTATTTAAGTGAGGACTTCTCTTATCACGATATGTACCATGTTAAATATTACTTGTACAACTTCCCACTTACCAAAGAATTCTCTCTACAGATTTCGATGCAATGAATAGGGACTTATATGCCATCAATAGGATGGTTAGAGTTACTTCTCGCCACCAAATCAACCACATATCAATGAACTGTAGCAATTTTGACTCCTTCCCATCAAAATGCCAGATCACCATGATTGACATCCTCTCTGACAACTCCATTCCGATGGATCATTCCCAAGGATCCAACGACCCTCAGACATAGAGAAAAATGACCTCAATCCCCTCGACTCCTCTACTTAAGGGATGATTATCACCCATCTCTTCAACTACCCGCTAGGTGAATAGGTGGGACCCATGACGAATCTACGACCAAGATCATGTTGCAATTTTTCTCCGATTAATGGCTCTCGTTTTCTCTCGGCGTCCCTCTCCTTCATAACACTCCCATTCCGGTGCCACAAACCACTCTGACCAACTTCACTCCAACGATGCATACTACAATGGATCTAACGATCCTTGTTCACTTCATATGATGGTTAGGGTGCACTTGTGGTTTACAACTGCACAACGACTAAGGTTCCTAGGCCTCCCTCCTCGGAATAGACCATACAAGATCCAATGGATGAGATCGTATGGGAAACCTCCTGATAGACTAATGGTACTTAGAATCCTATCTCAAGTCCTCATTCTAGACCTCCGACAACCCTCCTTCATACATATCTATAACTGGCATCAATGATCCATAATTGATCGATGCCACTCTCTAATAAATCAACAGTCCTCATTGACTCACATTCTTCCTCATCAGGTTCCCCTTGCGACCTCACACATAATCACTCCAACTTCCTTTCCATCGGACCGACGATTAGGATCATCTCACCACACCGAATCAACGACTTCCCTTTGTATTGATTCAAAACATTGGGTTTTCTCATAATAATTGTCTCAATTAGGACTTAACTATCATTGGTATTTCCAAGCCCATTCCTTAAGGTTTCTACTAGGCCTTCTTGGAATCTCACTTTTACTCCCGAATCCAGCTAAGACAATTTCAACTCATAAATTGGGTGAATATTTGCATATCCTGCAAACTTTCCATTTCAAGACTGGGAGTTTTACTAGGCTTAAGACTCCTTAACCACACAGAGACCCTCCTTGGGCATCAAGGCATTTCACTTCCAATTTCTTGGTAAAGATTTTTTATATCTTGCAATCTTTCCATTTCAAAAACTTGCAACTCTAGGGGGTTACACTCATTATGTTCATCACTCATACAGTGAAGGTTTATATCCTCCAAGATTTCCATTTTAAAGACTTGCATCTTTCACAAGGATACGCCCTATAGCACACTACTTACTTAGTTACATAGATTTATCGGGTTAACAGTGAAAAAAAAATCATAATCTATTTTAATCGATAATTTATTCATTCCTTCCATACATTCACATTATCATTTAGACCATAAACATCATGTTTTCCTCACTAAACATAAACCAAACAAGTTGAGTTAAACACTTATATATTCAGTGAAATATCAGACCACCCAACTTTTTTAGAGAGGAAGCCTTTCCTCCCAACCTTAGGTTATGTTGCAATATGTCTTCCTACAACATGCCATCCCCATGCCAATCCATGATACCACAAGTGGATTGATTCAGTTGATTTCCCAATTAGGCAAATGGTCCCGGAAGGTTACTCTCCTTCACTCTATTGTAAACAATAGAAGTTTCCCTCTTCCCATTGAGCTTAGGACCTCCACAGTTTTATCATGCACCTTCCCAACTGGATTTCCTCTACACAATGGAGTCCCTTCTCTGTTATACATTCCCTCAATGACCTCCCCTTACTAGTGTCAATTTATTTCCAGTAAGAACCAAGCTGCAGTCCTCTATTGCTCTAGTCTGGATCTAGGTCTTCTTTGTGCCAAGGTGGCCATTAATTCCTTGAAGAAGCTTTCTATTTTCTTCAAAAATAACTTCCATGTTTCCTCGATTATTCATGTCTGTGCACATGAATACCTCTATTAACTGCACCATCTATTTGTGATTTTGCACTCTCTCAAATCACTGTGATTCCATATGAGAACCCTCCTTCAGCTTCTCAGATTACTGGAAAATCTCTTCTTGGGTGCACTCTCTTTGCTTATGTGGTGTTCTCTTTGTATATGCTCGATCTGTTACCCCCTTGTCTCATGTCTGTTGATATGGGTGATGTTTTTCCCCCTTTAGCCTCTTCTTCCCCACCCTCTGTTAGCACCAGAAGTCATCCCTAGATTGCGACATGTTGGAAAACGGAGAGGGGGGGGGGGGTGAATCAGTTGTTACTATTCTTAAACAATTATATCCATTTTTTAAATTTATTACAGAACTTCTCAATGATGATCACAATAAATAAGAAGTAGAGTATTCAACATAAATCACACAAATGTATAGTGCAGAGACAGATATTCTCGAGGAAACCCATAAAGGGTGAAAACATATTCTTCTTTATATGATAATTATTTTCGGTACATTATCATTCTTATGAGCACCAACTCATAATGAGGCTACCACCTCTGTTTTGCAATATGATACTTGCTGAGAGCACCAAATCTATGGTTTCTCTATCACCCACTAGAAGGAAGTACCAACTCCCTCACTACTCCAGCACCAACTGGATGGAAGCACCAATTTCCAGTCACACAGGCACCAACCTGTATAACAGAGAACTAATGTTCTCCCTAGCACCACCATGCCACCCTGGTTTCTCTGGCTGCTACCAGATGGTAGATACAACTTCCTATGTTCAAGAACCCACTTGAAAATCAGAGGACAACAATCCTCCCTAGCACCTCCCAACCACCCTGAAATCTAAAAATTTTCTTTCTGTGAATTTATTACAATGATTCAATAGTTTTCATTGGCTTACCAGGCTTATCAATGTTCTGCTATGCTACTCTGCTCTCCTGTATCAATGTCTCTCTGCTTGCATCTCCTTGAGATTTCTAATCTTCTGTTGTCTCTCTACATGTCCATCTCAACCTTCTTTTACTGTATCAGTTATGCATATGTGTTCTTTCCTTCTGCTGCATTGTTTCTCCTCTAGACTCCCTTCTTCTACCTGCATAACACATGCTTAAAAATCGCAGCCACAATCTCTTCTCTGTTCTGTATTTTTATAGTCTCTTTTCACCTTGTGCATCTTGCATGCACTATCCCACTACATACACTTTATTGCGTTCATCATCACTGTCCCTTCTCCTGAGATCTTTTGGATTTACTGACTGTAACAGTATTAGACCCTTTTCCATCTGTCAATCGACTCTATGATGAGTTTACACTCCACTGGCAGTTTCCTCGAGACTCTTTGTCTTCTCTGTCGATCACCCTGAAGACTCTTTGAATTCTCTGGAAGAAACCATCAGTGGTCTCTAACAATTACACTGAGGCTCTTTAGCCCCTCTGGAAACCACCCTACAACTCCTCAAATTCTCTGGCAGATGCAATCACTTCGTTCTGGTAGTTACTGAGAGAAACTTCGCACGTTCATGCGTTTTGGTGCCTTCTCTCTTCCTGAAGAAAAATTCACAGTGGGCACTAGCTCTTCTAGCTAAGCCCCTTCCTTTCAGGTGACCTTTGGCGGTGACCAAACGCCTATTCATAAGGCACTTTTGCAACTCGTGTTTCATGGATCTGGGGATGAGGCATCTCGAATCTCCAAGTCATGATATTCGAAATGGAGCTTAGTTGCATGTTAGCTCCTCCGTTAAACCTTCGATGATGTGACCAATGACTGTGACCACAACCCTATTCAAAATGGCATTTCACAATTTCGGGTTTCGGGTTTTCTCCCGTGAGTCTCCTTGACTCCTCATATTGCAAACCCTGAAATGGAGCTTGGTTTCTCTTTCTCCTTCCTCCAACATGACCACCGACAATGACCACAACTTAACTTGAAACTGCATTTTACAATTTTGTGTTTCGAGAATTCTCCTATGAGTCCCTTGACTCCTCCAACTTTCGGTACCCAAAATGGAGCCTAGCTATGCTAGCTCCTTCCACTCACGCGACCATGGGCGGTGACTAGGGGCGAAGTGCGAAAACACATTTTGCATTTCGCGTTTCAGGGATTCTGTGAAGAGTCGTCTCGACTCTCCATGTCACAAACTCTGAAATGGAGCTTGGCAGCTCTAGATCTTCTCTCCAGCTCTCAACAATGTGACTATGAGATATGACCATTGGCTAGTCATTTGAGCACTTCTCTCTTCAGATCAATGGTCCACGATCCGTGGTGATCGAACGACTATCCACTGTCCTAGAACTTTAGCTTTTGGGACTTTGGGGGAGTATTGATGCTAAAACTCCCAAAACTAAACTCCCAAAGTGACATCATTTGCAAGATACCAGATATATAAAATATGCAGAACATAAACGAAATGCTAGAAATGACAGAATAACAGTAAAATATCCAGCATAATCTTCACAATACACAGAAATGATATACGA
>JZKD02S2318475.1:70144-91269 GCA_000966675.3 Picea glauca | reverse complement strand
AGGTCTTCTTACATCCGCCTTATTCTATTTTATTGAAAGGTCTTATTAATATTGACCTTTATTACATCCGAATACATTGATCTACCTATGTGCAGGTTAGGACCTTAACATCATTCTTGTGTCACTCAATGACGTGTCATAAGATGAGTGGTTGCCACGTGCCACTCAGAATTGTGATTTCCAGTGGCCTGAAATGCCGAGTAAACTTGACACTTGTCCTTGTATGATTGTGCCATGTGTCCTTATTGATGTAGACTGCTAACTATCCTTTCTGACATGGTCTATCATGAACTACCTCCTCGATCTGATGGCCCATATTCATCCTTGATCCAACGACTAAGATTATTTCGCGATTTCTCATATCGCAAGTTCGAGAGGTTAGAACACCTCGTTCCTTTGACTTTCCATTCAGTGAAGAGATGATCTTTTGCCATGTGTCCTTCTTGGATCAATGGACCAGATTTATCCTCGATCTAACGGCTCAGATCATTTCTCCATTTCGTGTTTCGTGAGTTGGAAGAATAGAGCACCTCATGTCTTTGACTTTCCAGTCAGGGAAATGATGAGCTTTTGACATGTGTCCTTTGTATCCAACTACCCACGACTGTCCTCGATGGACGGTCAGGATTCCTTCACAGTTTTGGAGATTTGGATGACTCCTGGTCTTATCCACCTTGCAGCTTCACCAGATCTAATGGTTGTTGGTCCTTCATAATTAATCCAGATCTGAAGGCCCAGATCTTATTTCGATTTTGCATATCGCGAGTTGGAAGGTTAGAGAGCTTCCTTCCTTTGACTTTCCATTCAGGGAAATGCTGAACTGTAGGCACGTGTCCTGCCCGATGATGGATGGTCCTCCTATTTTTAGGACTTTGTAAGCCCGCTTCATGTTGAACTTTAAAGATCATGCAGGTTCTCCTAGATCCGACGACGGTCAATCCCCGCGCTCAGATCTAACGCTTGCGATCTGTCCTCCATATGCGTGCTCCTCCTATCTGAATTTAGATCTGACGGCCATCGAGAATTCGGAATGGGTGATCCAACGATCACTGTTGCTTCTCCTCCTGAGCTTCTCCTTCCTGTGTGTTCTTGCCATCAATGACAAGCACATTGTTCCTGTGAACATGACAACAATCTCCCCCTTTGGCATTGATGGCAACCCTGAAAGGCTGCACTATTCTGCTTAGACCTCGATATCTAAGCATAGAATCGATTCATGTTGTTCTTCTCCCTCTTTGACATCAATGTCAAAGAAAAAACATGCTCCCCCTGAGCTGTTGTAGTAATTTTTCGGAGGTATCAGATATTCAACCAACACAAACTCCCCCTAACACGATGGATTCTCTTTATATGTGATACGGGATGACACCCAACTTCTGACAAAAATATTCAAAAGGTGTCTTGGCTAGGGGTTTAGTAAAGATGTTTGCAATTTGTTATGTGGTTGGAATGTAATGAACTTGAACAATCTGATTGGTGACCTTCTCTCTCAGAAAATGGTATTTTATGGGAATATGCTTGGTCTTGGAGTGGAATACATGATTCTTTGACACACTTATGGCACTTGTGTTATCACAATGAATTGGGATTGGTGCAATATATTTTACCTCCAAGTTTGCAAGTGTCTGTATCATCCATAATACCTGAGTGAAACAAGTAGCAACAACAATGTATTTTGCCTCTGTAGTTGATAAAGAAACAAAACTTTGTTTTTTTCTCAACCATGCTACTAAAGAATCTCCTAAGAAGAACACACCTCCACTCGTGCTTTTCCTTTCATCCATGCAGTTATCCCAATCAACATCTGAGTAGACTGATAATTGAAAATTCTGATTCTTAGGATACCATAGGCAATAGTTCATTGTTTCTTTCAAATATCTGAATATCCTTTTGACAGCTAGAAAATGACTATGTTTAGGTGCAGATTGATATCTTCCCACCATTCCAACAACATGCATTATGTCTAGACGAGATGTTGTGATGTACAGAAGGCTTCCTATCATTGACCTATATGAACTTTGATCAACATCAGGTGAGTCATCATCCTTGCTTAATTTGCATCTAGTAACCATAGGTGTGCCCGTAGGTTTAGAATCTTCCATTTGAAACCGATTCAACATTTCTCTTAGATATTTTTTTTGAGAAATGAACATTCCTTCAGACCTTTGAGTAATTTGCAGACCAAGAAAAAATGACAGTTCACCTATCATAGACATTTCAAACTCAGACTCTATGGCAGAAGAAAACCATTGTACCAATGAATCCTTAGTACATCCGAAGATGATGCCATCTACACATACCAACACGATGAGAAAATCATTACCCTCTGTTTTGATATATAGATTGTTGCAAATTGTTCCTCTCTTGAACCCTTTTTCTTGGAGATACGTATCCAGTCTGTGATACTAGGCACGAGGGGATTGTTTTAACCCATATAAATCTTTCTTCAGCTTGCATACAAAGTCAAGGTTATCAGACAGTTTGAAACCCTCTGGTTGTTCCATATAGAATTCTTCGTTTAAATATCCATTTAGAAAATCTGACTTGACATCCATTTGATAGACTTTAAACCTTTTATGAAAAGCATAGGCAAGAAATATTTGAATAGCTTCTAATCTTGCTACGGGCGCAAATGTTTCATCAAAATCCAGTGTTTCTATTTGAGCATAGCCTTTATAGACCAATATTTCTTTGTTCCTGACAACTTGTCCTTGCTCATTCAACTTATTCTTAAAGATCCATTTGGAGCCTATGACATTTTTCTCTGTTGCTCTAGGAATAAGTTCCCAAGTGTCATTCTTTTCAATCTGGTCCAGTTCCTCATTCATTGATTTTAACCAATTTATGTCTTCACTGGCTTCATTAAATTTCTTGGGTTCCACCATGGATATGAAGGCTATATGTGATTTCTCGGTGTCTTTGATTATCCTTCTCCTGGTTTGTACACCTTTATCTTTCTCACCAATTATCTGACTTTCCGGATGATTCTTTTGAGTAATTCTGGAGGAAGGATTTGATGTTGTCCATTGGTTTGAATCTGCTTGAGTATTTGTATCTTCATCTGATTCAAAGTTTTTATTTATTTATTCTTGGACCTGTTCATCTTCAACTTTACCTGTGTCCTCTGAAGCAGACTCAATATTGCTCACCTCTGTTACTGGGACTCATTCATCAACCTTTAAATCAATTCCATCAACTAATTTGTGCAATATTTTATTAAAGCATCTATATCCTTTACTATTGGTAGCATATCCTAAGAAGATGCCTTCATCAACCCTGTCATCATATTTGCCAAGGTTTTCATTATTATTCTCTATGTAGCACTTACTCCCAAAGACTTTGAAGTGTTTTATTGAAGCAAGTCTTCCATACCACAATTCATAGGTTGTTTTGTCACTATGTGGTATGAGGTGGGATTTGTTAAGAACATGGAATGATGTGTGTATTTCTTCTACCCAATAGGTTTGACCAATATTCTTCTCATTCATCATTGACCTGACCATTTGCTGAACTATTATGTTCTTCCTTTCAACTACTCCATTTTGTTGTGGAGTTCCGGGGATAGTGTATTCTCTCTTGATCCCATGTTTATTATAGAATTCCTTGAAATCACTTGACATAAATTCTCCTCCTCTGTCTGATCTTACAACTTTTATTCTGTTGCCTGTTTGATTTTCTGTTAAAGCCTTAAATATTTTAAATTTCTCAAATGCTTTAGATTTTTCTTTGAGAAAATCAACCCAAGTGAGTCTGGAGTAATCATCAATGATTAGCATGAAGTAGTTTTCCTTCCCTATGCCTTCTTGTATTGATGGTCCACATAAATCCATATGAACTAATTGGAGTGGTTTCTCTGTTGAAGTAGAGCTCTTGGATTTAAACTATGTCCTGGTTAGCTTTCCTACTTGGCAGGGTTTACACATAGAATATTGTGGCTTTGATATTCTTGGAAGATCTTTTACCGCCTCAAGATTTTTGAGCTTGATTAAATGATCAAAGTTTAGATGTCCAAGTCTCCTATGCCATAACTAGCTCTCATCATGTTTTCTTAGATGACACTCTTCTCTATCTTCTTTCAGCACATATACATTATTTTTTGTCCTTATGCCTTTAGCCACCACTTGTCCTGTGTTTACAGACTTTATCTTTCAATCCTTGGAAGTGAACACCACTTCAAATCCTCTATCACACATTTGACTTACACTGAGCAGATTATGTTTCAGCCCATCTACAAGCAGAACATATTGGGCTTTTCCTTTTCCATTACTTAAACTCACCATCCCTTTACCCTTGATTTTACCTGGAGCATCATTTCCAAAGGTTACGTTTCCTGATTTACTATCACTTAGAGATAGAAACTTACCTTTGTCTCCCGTCATATGTTTGGAGCATCCACTATCTATATACCAAGGGTTCTTTTATCTTTGAGATGACAACACTAATCCACACTTGTCACTTTCTTTCTTCTTCCAAACATTAACATTTTTAGCAGAGGGATTCAAATATGGTTCATAGTTCTTTAAGCGACAGTCAACAACTTTATGTGCATAATTATGGCATATGTAACATTCTGGTTCGTTGAATAAGGGATCATAACGATTGTTACGCTTAACCTATGTCCTTTTCCCATCCATCAAGTGATTTGCAGTCTGTGATGGTTTGTTACTTGGTTGTCTCATTCTTTGTTGTGGAAGATATCTATACATTGAATGTCTTGATTTCTCATATCTCAATTTTAAAGAACAGTTTACAGCTTTATGACCAAAGTTAGAACAGAAAAAAACAATATCCATAGAAAAAACCTTGGTACCTAGAAAATGGTTGTCTTCTTTGAGAAGGTCAATTTCTTCCATGTTGATGATTTCTTTGAACAGAGAGTACATTATTTCTTTGATCTATAGTTTCAGTTCTGATACCTCTTTCGTTACTCCTCCAAGTTTGCTGATTATCTTCTTTTGTTTATGTAGGTTTTTTGTTGTCATAGATGGTATATTTGACAAACTTGATGGGATCTTTGTTTCTTGGCTGATCACTAATTGATCCATCTTCATAACCCAGACCTGTTTTTATCTTTGGGTTTCTTTGCTGATTTAGAATGGTGGCCAATTCTTCTGAGGCTTTGATACTTGACAGATTTTGATGATACAAGGCTTGAAACTTCTCCATCTCTTTCCTAGTTTTCACTACTTCTTCCTCCAGAGCTTCACATCTTGCCTTCTTTTCTAATAACTGTTGTTTCAGAATGTCTTCGATTTTATTTACCTCTTCTAATTCCACTTTTAGAAGGGAAAAGTCTTCGTCGAGTTCTTTATTTCCTTTCTTGAACTATATCAACATTTGCTTTTTCTTTCTCGTCTTAATTATGAGTCTGTCAAGCTCTTCTAGTGCACTGATCAGTTCTCCTTCCAGGTCAACCACAACTTCTTCTTCATTAGCATCACTTCCTATGCTTTTATTATCATAATCCTCTTTGGCCATAAGTATGAAGTAATTTATTTTATCTTCAATAGAGGAGTCATTGTCTTCATCATCTAAAGGATCATAATCATTGTTTACACAAAGACTTTTCTTCTTAAAATTATTCTCTTTAAAGAAATTTTCGTGTTTGTGCTTCTCCTCATCATCATATGTTCAATCCTTTATTTTGTGAGGACATTTATTTGCAAAATGAACTATCTTACCACAGTTGAAACATTTGAAAGGCATTTTACCTTTGTATTTGCCCGATCCCTTCTTCAGTCTTCTCACAAATTTTGCTTCAATTTCATCAGGCTCAGGATCCTCATTCTTATATGCCTTAAATGATTCTTTTCTAGAGGTGGGTTTATATTTAACTATTCTCATTTCACATGCATTCAACATTCCTAGAAGTTGATCAAACTCCAAGGATTTTAGATCATTAAGTTCTTCTATAGCAAAGACCTTCGAGTTGAACCTATCTGGTAGAGATCTCAAAATTTTCTGAACTAAAGAAGATTCCTCAATTTTTTCACCAAGTGCTTTCATTGCATTTACCAGTTCTTCAACTCTCAGAAAGTACTTTCCAACAGTTTCATCCTCTTTCATCTTCAGTTGTTCAAACTGTAATCTGTAGGTTTGAAGCTTGGCGTCCTTTACCTTCTCATTACCTTCATAACTGCTAATGAGTTTGTCCCACATTTCTTTGGCAATTTCTAGGTGCATAACTTTTACAAATTCTTCTTTTGCAAGACCACTCAAGATAGCATTCATAGGCTTGGTGTTGAAGTTGAATTCTAGCTTGTCATATTTATTACCTAGTAAAACTAGCTTTACATAACTAGTATCTACCACATCCCTGACATCTGCACCTAAATCCATTATGTAGGTTCTCATTCTAACTTTCCAGAAGGCAAAGTTTGTTCCATTGAACAGAGGGGCCTTATTGGTTGAAGTCCCTTCATGGATTGAAATGTTTAAGCTCTAGGATCTACCCTTAGATAAAAGAGGCTGGATCTGATACCAATTGTTGGACAACTGAGAGAGGGGTGAATCAGTTGTTACTGTGCTTAAACAATTATATCCATTTTTTTAATTTATTATAGAAATTCTCAATGATGACACAATAAATAAGCAATAGAGTATTCAACATAAATCACACACATGTATAGTATAGAGACAAATATTCCTGAGGAAACCCATAAAGGGTGAAAACCTATTCTTATTTATATGATAATTATTTTCTGTACATTATCATTCTTATGAGCACCAACTCATAATGAGGCTACCACCTCTGTTTTGCAAGCTTCTACTTGCTGAGAGCACCAACTCTCCGGTTTATCTAGCACCCACTGGAAGGAAGTACCAACTCCTTCACTGCTCCAGCACCAACTAGATGGAAGCACAAAATTTGATTCACACAGGTACCAACCTATATAACAGAGAACCAATGTTCTCCCTAGCACCACCCTGCCACCCTGGTTTCTCTGGCTGCTACCAGATGGTAGCTACAACTCCCTGTGTTCAAGCACCCACTTGACACTCAGAGGAAAACAGTCCTCCCTAGCACCTCCCAACCACCCTGAAATATAAAACTTTGCTTTCTGTGAATTTATTACAGTGATTCAATAATTGTCATTGGCTTATCAGGCTTATCAATGTTTTGCTATGTTGCTCTGCTCTCCTATATCAGTGTCTCTCTGCTTGCATCTCCTTGAGCTTTCTGATCTTCTGCTATCTCTCTGCATGTCCATATCAACCTTCTTTTACTATATCAATTATGCATCTCTGTTCTTTCCTTCTGATGCATTGTTTCTCCTCTAGACTCCCTTCTTCTACCTGCATAACACACTCTTAAAAATTGCATCCACAATCTCTTCTCTGTTCTTCATTTTTATAGTCTCTTTGCACCTTGTGCATCCTGCATGTGCTATCCCACTACATACACTTCACTGTGTTCATCATCACTGGCCCTTCTCCTGATATCTTTTAGCTTTACTGTCTGTAACAGTCTTCGACCCTTTTCCATCTGTCAGTCGACTCCATAATGAGTTTACACTCCACTGGAAGTTTCCTCGAGACTCTTCGTCTTGTCTATCGATCACCTTGAAGACTCTTTGAATTCTCTAGCAGAAACCATCAGTGGTATCTAACAGTTACACCGAGGTTGTTTGGCCCCTATGGAATCCACCCTACAACTCCTCAAATTCTTTGGCAAATACAATCACTTTGTTCTGGCAGTTACTGAGAGAAACTCTGTACGTTCATGCATTTTGGCACCTTCTCTCTTCCTGAAGAAAACTTCACAGTGGGTGCTAGCTCTTCTGGCTAAGCCCCTTTTTTTCAGGTGACCTCTGGCGGTGACCAGATGCCTATTCATAAGGCACTTTCACAACTCACGTTTCAGGGATCTGGGGATGAGGAATCTCGACACTCTAAGTCGCGATCTCTGAAATGGATCTTAGTTGCATGCTATCTCCTCCCTTAAACCTTCGATGATGTGACCAATGGATGTGACCACAACCCTATTCAAAAAGGAATTTCATGATTTTTCATTTCGAGTTTTCTCTTGTGAGTCTCCTTGACTCCTCATATTGCGAACCCCAAAATGGAGCTTGGCTGATATAGCTCCTTCCTCCAACGTGATCACCGGTGGTGACCACAACTTAACATGAAACTACATTTCACAATTTTGCGTTTCAAGGATTGTCCTGTGAGTCCCTTGACTCCTCCAACTTTCGGTACCCAAAATGGAGCCTAACTATGCTAGCGCCTTCCACTCACGCGACCATAGGCGGTGGCTAGGGTCAAATCCGAAAACACATTTTGCATTTTGCATTTCGGGGATTCTGTGAAGAGTCATCTCAACTCTCCATGTCGCAAACTCCGAAATGGAGCTTGGCAGCTCTAGCTCTTCTCTCTAGCTCTCGACAATGTGACTATGAGATATGACCACTGGCTAGTCATTTGAGCACTTCGCTCTTCAGATCAACGGTCCACGATCCGTGGTGATTGGACGAATATCCTCCATCCTAGAACTTCAGCTTTCGGGACTTTGGGTGAGTATTGATGCTAAAACTCCTAAAACTAAACTCCCGGAGTGACTTCATTCTTGCGTCATTGAATGATGTGTCATAAGTCGAGTGACTGCCACATGTCACTCAGAATTATGATTTCGAGTGGCATGAAATGCCGAGTAAACTTGACACTTGTCCCTGAATGATTGCACCACGTGTCACTCAGAATTATGATTTTGAGTGGCCTGAAATGTTGAGTAAACTTGACACTTGTCCTTGTATGATTGTGCCACGTGTCCTTGATAACGTAGACTGCCACCTATCCTTTCTGACATGGTCTGTCATGAACTACCTCCTGGATATGATGGCTTAGATTCATCCTTGATCCAACGACTAAGATTATTTCACGATTTCTCATATCGCGAGTTCGAGAGGTTAGAACACCTCGTTCCTTTGAATTTCCAGTCAGTGAAGAGATGATATTTCACCATGTGTCCTTCTTGGATTGATGGACCAGATTTCTCCTTGATCCGACGGCTCAGATCATTTCTCCATTTCGTGTTTCACGATTTGGAAGAATATATCACCTCGTGCCTTTAACTTTCCAATCAGCGAAATGACGATCTTTCGACATGTGTCCTTCGGATCCAATGAACCTTGACTGTCCTCGATGGACAACCAAGATTCCTTCACAGTTTTGGAGATTTGGATGACTCCTGGTCTTATCTGCCTTGCAACTTCACTAGATATAATGGCTGTTGGTCTTTCGTAATTAATCCAGATCTGACGACCCAGATCTTATCGCGATTTCAGATATCGCGAGTTGGAAGGTTAGAGAGCTTCCTTCCTTTGACTTTCCAGTCAGAGAAATGTTGAACTGTATCCATGTGTCCTGCCCGATGATGGATGGTCCTCCTGTTTTCAGGACTTTGTAAGCCCGCATCATGTTGAACTTTAAAGATCGTGCAGGTTCTCCTAGATCCGACGACGGTCGGTCCCCATGCTCAGATCTAACGCTTGAGATCTGTCATCCATCTGTGTTCTCCTCCTGTCTGAATTCATATCTAATGACCATCGAGTATTTGGAATGGGTGATCCAATGATCACTTCGCTTCTCCTCCTGAGCTTCTCCTTCCTGTGTGTTCTTGCCATCAATGACAAGTGCATTGTTCCTGTGAACATGCCAACACGATAGAGGGAAGCTTGATACCCATCAGTTTTTATGTCATTAAAAATAAATTTAAAGGCAGTCTAATGGACACAAACTCAGGATGGTATCGTTCTAACTCAGAAAACTAGATCAGAAAGCATGAGCAGGTGAGGTCTTGGTCTAACTCCAGTTAATAAGTTGGGTATAGTGGTGAGTAGGGGGAAAAACTTGAGAAGAAAATGTATAGGTCTACCATGAACGTTAGGTCTTCTAGCAGCCTAAGGAGTAAAAACTCAGAAAACAAGATCTTCTTGGATTCAGAGCTTCATGAAACTGAAAACATTATGACAACACTGCAATCAAACATCCATTACAACACAGTCACAATAATCCATGTGAATCCTTCAATCATGAACATTCAGTATCAGACGCATAATAAGATGGAGTGAGAAGAGATGACTTGGATTAAACAAGAAGTGTCAAATACAGATACATAACCAGAAACCAGAGGCTTTACTAAAACTTTACAATACGGGAGCCTAGTTCTACCATCAACCCTAACAAAATATCAAAACTGAGTATTTATACTCAAAACAACTTGCTCCCTTCAAAAGCACACACTAGTCATTGCATTCAAGGCTTGTCGTCTGCATCTTATTCTATCAGACTGCACTTGCATTCTTCTGTAAGATGCAAGATCAGATCGGTATGGGCTTTACAAGAAAATCCATAACAAGGAACTTTCGACTGACAGTCTGTCCTCGATGGCTAGATTTTCCATGCTTTTCATTTATGTGGTGAAACCAGGTTTCAACCACCTTCCCCAACTTCATTAAATACCTTCATTAGGATCAGGATGAAGCTTGACACCCATGAATGCTCCAGGCGAGCTCACAACTCCTTCAAGTCAATTTTGGCACCTCGAGGTCGCGCGGGTCTTTCTCTATGACCAACTCAGGCACTTTGGTTCTTTGTGCAGCTCCTTTTCCTTTGCCCCATGCAACTGTGGGCCATGACCTCATTCTTATCCATATGAAATCTTGGGATTTCTCATTTTGAGAGCTTTCACTCCCTTTGATTTCAAAAATCTCGATGCTCACTCCCGCGAAATGGCCCATTTGGATCAATGATTGGATTTTCCTCGAATCTGACGGCTAGGATCAGCTCCTCGAACAATCTCAATTGCTCGTTGCTTTGACAGGTGCCTACTTTTAATTTGGCCTCACTTTCCATACGACCCTGGGCTATGATTGTGGGCCCAACTCTTAGGCACGTCGCAATTTCACGTTTCGTGAACTCATGATGTGCTCCGTGCGAAATCGCGATCCCTTGGATCAGATGACACACATCCCTTTGAAATTGATGGCCCAGATTATTTCGTGACTTCACGAGTCCTCATGACTCAGTCCTTTGATTTATCCATCCTACGAGTCAACGAAACGTCGATCCTGCACCATGCGTCCCTTCGGTACCAATGGCTAAGATCAACCTCGCGATTTTGGACCTCTGTTCGACGCTAAACCTGGTGCAACTGCATGATTCCGATCACCTGATGGTCGTCAATATGATCTATGTGATGGATATCTGCCATTGAAAACTGATCCTTCTTTCTCACTTTGAGTTGACATCAGACTGCTTCAAGTGTTATGCCTGGTTCTCACGAATGCAACCTATTTGGATTACTTGAATGATCGGCTGAGGGCTCGAGAAAACAAAAGATCAGAGGAAGAGATGGAAAGAGGAATGATCGGCCAAAGAGAGAATAGGAATGTTGAGGACCGATACTTATTAGACAGACTAACAAGGAAAACAGGTCGATTGAATGGATGAAGGCAAACAGAAGACAAGCTACAAGTCCAGAGGGAAAACTTACGATTAGGTCTGCAAGAAGGGGGAGGGACAGGGAAGGATATAGACTTAGGTAGAAACCACAAATCTTTAAGGTTTTGACAAATTTATTTTCTAACACCTTCATCGGTATTCCCGTGAGTATTTTCAGACACAACCTCTAGTCAGGGATCCAAATTCAAAGGGGATATCCAAGGGTGTCCTTCTGTCAGT
Source organism: Picea glauca (assembly GCA_000966675.3). Classification (NCBI taxonomy): domain Eukaryota; kingdom Viridiplantae; phylum Streptophyta; class Pinopsida; order Pinales; family Pinaceae; genus Picea; species Picea glauca. The sequence continues at coordinate 79,584 of JZKD02S2318475.1, read as the reverse complement.
TCTTGGTTATCTCTTTAGCTTCCCCAAACATCAAATTTGGTTGCATTTATAACTGCTTCAACCACAAACTATGCTACCCATAACTTGTCATGTGGCTTTATGCATGTCTAAGTACATTGATAGGCAATGCATTCAAGTTTGCAAGTGTAGGTTGGAATGCCGATCAAGCTTCCTATTTTCTTCATTGAAGCTTCTCCACTCCACCTCACCAATTCCACTTCACCAATTCCCACTTGTGATATAATGGCCAATTCTCAAGGCACTTCCCTCTCTCTCAGTTGTCTTATGTTTTCTATTAATCAACAACATAATTACATGCTTCATAATCACATTATCTAAAGTATTAGCATAATTATAGTTATGGGTGAAAATAAGGTGTTACAGGACCCCTAAGACAACATCACCACCACCACCCATTTGGATGGAAATCATGGGACTATCCAATAAATACTCCCCCATATTGAGTTTAATACTATGGCACTTCCCTAAATAATTTATGGTCACTCCATATTCAAGCATTACTTGAAACTTTGGTGCAAGAAATACAAAAACAATTGAGAAGTTTTTCTAATTTGTAATTGATGAAGTTATGGGTACTACCATAATCAATCAACATTGTTACCTTTTTTTTGGATATATCCTTCTATCTTGAGGGCTTGTGGAGTACTGAAGTTGGCCAATGAATAGACCTTATGGTTGAGAAAGTCATTTCTATAGGAATTTAGCCATCGTCGACTGGAGGATTGCGAGAATCCCCCTCGACTGCACGTCAGTCTAGCCGAACCACAACTGAGAAAATAAGCAAGCACCGCAACAATCTGGTGAATGCGAAGCATATCCCATTGGTATTTCCTAACTACATCCCGCCTTTGGCTGACGTGGTTATTCGTGATAATGTCCCGCATGATTTCGAGTACACGTTCATCACTGCATACCTCCCAAAGGGGATACGCACAGTCAAACCTCAGTTGGGACTGATCCCATCTCTCAAGATCAACAATTTTAACCTTGGAGACTGAAAGAACTATGCAATGCTTGCACTGCATATGTACCTAATGAATATGACTAGGAAGAAGCCCAAGATAGTCCGCCAATCATGGATCAAGGATATTGTGATATCGACGATCTTAAACGTGATGAAGATCCCCCACTTGGGCCAACGTCAGGAGGTTAACGTGTGCGTTAAAATCCTCTTTACGTGATACCATGGAGGGTATATTTGGTTTGATAGGTGCATCACTGTGGATCTGGCATTGATCCACCTAACCACTAGAGTGAGAATGCAGGGACCAGACCCTCACTAGTTATACCCAGGGAAGACGTTAGATTGCTCCTTGGAAAAGCGCATCAAGGAGGCCTATGGCAATGTGGAGAAGGGGAAGTGAGGCTACAAGGTAGCCTCCATCCAGGATGGTGTAATGCACCTATCTTGTCAGCTGATAGAGGGAAATATCGTCAGAAAGAACTATCCTACGCAAGTCACCCAGTTCGTAGTCGACCTCGCAGGGAAGGGTGTCAAAGGAATGCAGATGAATTGGGCAAGCTACCTCGTCAATGAGTTAGAGAAGGAATTCCACGAAGTGCAATACCAAGGCTATGAATTTCACTTCATTTGGTTCTTGATTCTCATTGCATTTGTCACTTGGGAGATGCCGGAGGGAGTGGCATTCTTGGAAGTTGAGCCATCAGAGCCATTGGCCACGAGGTCTACCACCTTGTGGTATACGAGCGAAATGGTGAAGAAGTGGCAATAAAATGTGGTGTTCCATGCTTAATACCTACAACTCAAGTGTGACATTGAATCATTCCCCTAAATGACCCCGAACACCTTGCACACATACAGGCCGCTAGCGAAGTTTCGTGCATACCGACACTTCATCTACATCACTGCGCACGGGGATGAAAGCAAGGAGGAGCGAAATCTCCGACCTCGAAATCATCGAGAATCCTTTGGTCACCCAGACTAAGTATGATGGACAAAGAAACACAAAGAAAAAGAAGAAAAAGGACGAAGTGCAGGACATAGACAGTGGGGAGATGGACAACACATTGAAGGAAACTATGCTCGACTCACCTGCAGGAGGAGGAGGCAAAAAAATAAACCAAGAGGAGGAAGGGGAAGAAGACAAAAAATAAAAGGGTGAAGTGACACCGCCAAAGGATCCCCTTACAGAGGTCGATACGTCCAAGGAAAGGAAGGTTTCTACACAGAAACCCTAAGCGCAAAAGAAGACCCGAGCCAATAATCCTCAGTCACAGATTTTGCTCACAGTGGACGATATCCAACTCATCATCACAGCTGTAGAAGATGCCTCAGAGGATATCCTGCAAAGACATCAAGAGGAGCAAGAAATAATGTATGATAGAATTGAAAAAGAACTTAAAGACATCCATCAAGCTATCCAGTCGAGCCACACAGTGTCTACTGCACCATCTTCGGTAGAGAGTGTAGAATTGGGATATGAGCCCACCCAATTACACATATTAGAAGATGCAATAGAGACTCAACTTTGTCGATTCCAAGAAGAAAAGGAGGAGGCCACAAAGGCCTTGAAGAAATAAAAGGAGGAGGCTTTAGAGAAACTTCGGGTTGCGCAACAAGAGAAAGATGACCTTAGGGTGAAGTTTGAAGAGGACAAAGAGAAAATCTAGAAAGAGAAAGACCAACTGCTTGCAGAGAAAACTGTGGTCAGAGAGGCAGTGACTAGAGAACTTCACTCTATGTCGGGCTTGGCACAGATGGAATAAGAGACAACTGAGATCCAAGTGGGGAATCTCACTGAGGCCATTCAACAACTTCAAGAAAGAGTAGTAGAGCTAGAAATCCAAGCAGTGTCAAGCACTCCACAAGAAGTGAGAGATCAGAGGGAAGAAACTGTCAGGAGTGCAGTGGAAAGAATTAGGGCGTTCACCTCAGAATGTAAACAACTAAGTGACCGAAGTGCACAGACCTATGAGTGCCTAGTAGAATATCTGGAGCTGAGGAGATTGGAAGAAAATATCCAAGAGGTGAAGCATCAGACGTCTATAGTGCAAGCACATATGAAACTGTTGACTGCACTTGAGAAGATGAAGAGGTCACAGGAGCAGTGTGCAGTTAAGAAACAGGTCACTGCCATCCAGAGCATAGTTATGGAGGTGACACAGAGGCTCTAGCTAGTGTAGGACGAAGCTTGCACACTTTTTGAAGAGATTGAAGGACAAGGCTCAAAGCTAGAACAAGTAGTAATGACAATGGAACAATGCCTGGAAGGGCCTGCCATCGAGCAAGTAATTTAGGATTTCATGGAGAAGGAGGCTTTGGCGAAGAATAAAGTCAAGGAAACTTGAGCTAAGATTGAGGCCTTCGAAGCGGTATTACCCATATCAAAGTGACTTGAGACGGGTCACAAGTGAGTGTTGGGGGCCTATTGGCCCTCAACCAAGTTTCAAGGAAACGTTGGTTGTTTTTGACCACTTTTTGGATTTTGATAGGCTGGTCGAAGACGGAGTGCCCAGGCGAAGAGGAGATCATGGGATCTTGCCCATTTTGTTTGATTTTTGGGCTTTTAGGTTTTATGTAACGGGTATGGGATGTCGGCCCATGGGTTTACCCATGCTTAGGCCTTTTTGTAATGTATAAATAAGTAGCTAGGTGATGTAAGTAAGGTAGTAATTGGCTTAGTGCAAGAGGTCATTGGATTAGTGCATGACTAGAGTATGTTAAGACTTGCAGAGCTAAGTGCAAGTGATTGTAAGAGGATTTGAGCACAGACTGTGTAAGGATTTATGTCGTGACCTGATTTTGAGGAAGGTGGATCTAGTGTGTTGTGCATAGATCACCTGTCCAGTGCGAAGTGAGCTCTGTGGCTCTATGCCTGTAAGAAGATTGAAGGAGACTAATAAAGAAGAAGAAGAGTCGGTGGAAGTAGCCCCACACTGGGGTGAACCATGTATATCCTGTGTCGATCTGATTTGTGCAATGGTGTTCATGATGTTTATGTATCTATTTGCTTAGTGCATTGTTCTTGATATGTGATAGGTAGATCCATTGATGCTTAGTGATTTGTATATGAATAAATGTTAGATATAATCTGATGTTATGTGCTAAATGACTAGATGTGCTTAATCTTGATTACTACTGTGTTGATCTATAATAAGGGTTAATCTGCGATGTGAATACGAACCATAACTTAATGCATATTGTTGGATAAGTGCTCTGTTAAGTGTTTTAATCATAGATCTATGTCCCATCTAGGTTGTAGACACTTGAGTCCTGCAACCCCCATAGCCTCTACCTCGGGTGAGACTTCATCTACTTCATAGGTGTTTCCGAAAGGGTCAGTAGTTAGGGTTTTGTTGGTGCGTTGTTGAAGAGTTGAACCCTGGGTCTGCCACTATGCCAACACTTCATTACATGCAATTCATGGACACAATACCACGGGATACCGAAAAAAATGGACCCAAAAAACCACCTGTTTTGACTTAAAAATAGATTTAACTCATTAATTCTTTCACTGAGTTAAGATTAACCCAACATACATGCACCCCACATATTCAATCTAATCTATGTCTAGATTTTTCATAGGTGACCATATAAATTAGGGGTACGCATGCTTATCCAGGTCTTACATACATATGCCCATTTACATGAAATCAACAATTTCTACAACTCCAAAGTAATTACAATTTTTTATTATTATTTCACGGTGACTCAACCATCACCGCCTTGCACCTTCTATGCGAAAACAGGTGGAGAGACACAACAGACAGACAAAACTTAATCAACCATACATGTAGCTGAATTTGATTCTATTGTGGACTCCTCTTTGGATGTTTGTTGTCTTTTCCAACAATCCTTCTTGAGATGCCCAGATTTTCCATAAAACCAACATTTTCCCTTACCCTTACTGTCTTTTAACTTAGACCTGGATGTGCCTTTGATCTTTCACTCCTTCTGTAGATCGATCTCTGACCACCATTGCTTCTGTTGTTGAGGTTTCCTTACTAGATCTTCTCCTCATTTCCTCACATAACAGAGCTCCCACAACAATGTCATAATCAATGGCATCTGTTGTGTTAAACCACACAATTGTGACCAGATGATCCCAAGACTCAGGCAACGAACATAGTAGTGTAACTAGCTTGTCTTGATCTTTAAAATTTACTTCCATAGTAGTTAATTGACAAATAAGAGTACCGAAAACATTCAAGTGATAAAAACATTTTGTACCTTCTTTCATCCGCAATATGTACAACTGCCTCTTCAAGAATATTTTGTTTGACAAGTTCTTTGTCATATACAGACTCTCTAGTTTGGTCCACAAAACTGTTGTTGTCGTCTCTTCAATGATGTTAAACAACACCTCATCTGCCAGACATAAATGAATAGTATTGAGGGATCTTGCATCCAGATCCTCCCAGTCCTCGTCTGTCATGCTTGCCAGTTTCTTTGACTTTCCAGCCAATGCCTTTTGCAATCCTTGTTGCACAAGCAAATCCCACATCTTGAGTTTCCATAGCACAAATCTATTCTTACCATTGAATTTTTCCACCTCAAACTTGGAACTCTGCACTCTCTCCATTAGTAGAAAACTCCAGAGACCACTTCTTATAAACCTAGGATTTTTATATGGAAAAAATAACCATATAGATCAAGGTTAAACTTAAAACTAATGGTTAAAAGGTTTTAAAAAATATTTTATACCTTAATATAACCTTTTACCCAAAACCACAAAATTTCAACTCTTCAACAATATAATATTCATATCTTCCTCATAAAAAATTGTATATGGAATCCACCTTTTAAATATCCACTCACTCCTTTAAGAATGGTTCAAATATATCCTCCCCCTCACGACCATTTTACATGTCATATGAATAAGACAAAAAAAACCTTTAATTTATACCACTCATACCATATCCCATGCAAATTTTGTATTGGAAGATCGACGCTCCCCTATGGGTGGAAAGGGAGTGTTAATTTTTAAATAAACGCTCCTGTAGTGTGTATGTCCTAGCATCGATTCTAAGATCAATGTTCCCTTAGTGTGGATGGGGGAGTGTCGATTTTCTATCACTCTATGGTGCGCAAACCGTGTGCATCGATTTTTAGAAAATCAATGTTTCTTAAGTGTGAGAGTGTCGACGCACCTCTAACACTACCTAGGGAGTGACGATGACCTGATACTCTTCAATCTCATTCCTTCTTGCACTCACAAGAAACCTGGACAAAATTATCCTTGGCTCACTCGCGACACCTACTCAATTCTCCTTGGCTCTGATACCACTTGTTAGGCAGCATAAGTAAAACATAGCATATAACAGAGCATAAACGAGCTATATTAAACACACATTAAAACCAAGAACATCAAACACACACTTGACACAATGATTTATGTGGAAACCCAAATCGAGAAAAAACCATGGGAAATTATTATTGGTCTTCTTCTTTTCAAGGGAGAATTACAATAGCCAAAGCATGCATACAACCATCCTCTCCTTATGCAATGTACTCTCTTGCACTCAAGTTTTCCTCACATCGTGCTCTACCTCTATGGGTATGATTGTATATATAACATATATCACTCAGTTACGTAGATTGATCATGAATAGATCACATAGTTACACGAATAGTTCTGAAGTATATTGAATGCATGTGCATGTGCATGTGCATCTACATGTGCATTTGCATGTGACCGCATGAGGAAATTTGTTGGCATGTTTCAAATAGAGATTTATAAATATGGAGGAGGGATAATACCTGCGCCTTCCATAGATCACATAATACTGAGAACCAATTGTCTGTCAAATTCGTTATTGCTATTGTTACTGGTTGCTTGGATGATTTAAATTACCTCTTCCATTTCCAAATGGCCCAACTCAAATCAAATCAAATAGTATAGAAAATTGTAACTGTGACCAACTCAACTCAAATCAAATAATACAAAAAATTATAATTGATATCAATCTGCTGTACACTTAGTGCATTTGGTTCAGGGAAACGACGCAAGCAAGAAGAAGAAATAATACATTTGGTTCCAGGAAACGACGCAAGCAAGAAGACGAAAGACACAGAGACATAGACGACAAATCATTAGCACATATAGATTTATCAAATGCTCCTTATTTTCTTTTATAATAATACCAGGTGACAGGAGAGAGCCCTCTCCAAGAAAACAAATTCTAGCCATTGTTTGTCAAATAAATACCAAGTGACAAGAGATATCCCTCTTTGAGCTGATTAGGCTTGTACCCAACTCTAAAGTTGGTTTGTAGGTTACCTCTGTCATTTGTTTTATCAGTTGAACAAATTTAGAGAGTGCTAACATTCTGACACCGTTGTCGGGGATGAAAGTTGCATTTTCCCTTGGAGAAACGAAAAGGTTTAGACCCGATTTCTGATGGTGGACAAAGGTCACACATAGAAAGGTTGTACATCATTCACCCAACAATTCCATTTTCAAGAATCTAGAATTCAAAATTTTCATGGCGAATCCACTGTCCAAAGAATCAATAGCCTGAAGATTTTATTGGGGACTCCAATCGAACTTCAAATGTGATTTAGAGATTCCACTGGAGGACAAGATCCATTGACAGAGCTATGAAAGGACATAATGGGAAAAAACAAGTACCTAAAGTTGAGTTTTTTCCAAGACATAATATTTTTTGTTATTAATTACCTTTTGTCCTTTCTTGAACATGCAAAACAAAGTTTTCTTTTCCTATTGCATTCAAATGATGATCATGAAAATCTTGAACTAGTATATCCTCCTCTTAAATTTGTACATATATTTCCTCATTGTATCACTGATTTTGATCAAAATATTCCATATGATCCATGTGTTGACCATAGCCAAGTTGATGAGCCTCATGAAATCAAGGTTGATGTCTCACCTCTTGTACTTGATCCAACACCCTCCAAGATTTAGCATAGATACAGTCCTTTAAAATTACCTCACATCCTTGATGATTTTCCCCCAAAACACTATAAGTACCTACCTATGTTTGATGGAGAACCTAATGACATCATAGTTGAAAAACACATTCAAGATTTTGAACATTTTATAGATTTTTTTGAGATTGATCATGATGATGTTTGTATGAGGGCCTTCTCTCAATCCTTGAAAGGGGATACCAAAGATTGGTTTAAACATTTTCATCCAGAGACAATTAACTCATGGGAGGAATTGAAGAATGTTTTTTTGAAGTTTTGGGGCAAGGAGAAATATTTGGATCTACAACTTATGTTGGAAGATTGGTTGTTGTCATTGATGTCAACCCTAGTCATGGGTTTTGGACCGCAAGATTGATAAAGGTATTTGGACATGAAGGAAAATGAACATGCATATAAAAAACCCATTAATGGATAATATACATCATGTTGTTTCCGGTGGTATGTGGCACGTCATGTGGATCCTCACGGTTGAGGAGAAATGAATTTTTGAAGATGGCAAAGTGAATTGAAGAAGGAAGTACATGTAGGCCCTGAAGATAATTAAAGAAAATAATTACAAAATAAGAAAGTGTCGGGTCGGCCCTAATGTTAAAATGAAGTGACATAAATGGTATAAATAAACATCATTAGACATTCATTTTGATATAAGTTGAATTTTGTAGGAAATAAGAAGAAAAGAAGGTCAGATTTCAAGGGAGGATGAAGTCTTTTGGTGATGTGTTCTAAGGTATGTTATTTTCAGGTCATCTTACCATTTTTGCTATAACCTTTTTTCTAGAATGATTCAAATGGTGAAATCTCTATGGTATTGATAAGACATATCAAAGTACCTCTGGTAAAAATTTCAACTCTTGATTCACTATAATTATGGAGATACACTCTGTGGAAGATAGGGTTTGTGACCAGTCCTAAAGCTAGTCAATAAACAGATGTTTCGGGTAAAACAGTCATAACTTCTTCATCAAGAATCAAAATGAAGTGGGACAAATTTAATTGGAAATAGTACTGACTTTAGTTTCTTTTGTGTGAGTTTCAAAATCATATCTTAATTATTGAGCGTGGGGAATTCTGTGAAAGTTCACTCTCCTGAATAGACCAGAATTGAATAAAGTCTACCATTATTTCTATAACCTCTTTTTGGGGAGCATTCAAGGAGATAAAATTGGTGGAGTTTCATAGAATACATTGAGTAATATTATATATAGGATCAGAGTACTCCAAGAATTGAAGAATTGTAGAAATTAAAGAAGTCTTAGGAAGCATTATCAAGTTCCATGTAATGATTGGTTGATGGTGATAATTTAATGTAAAGTTTTATTATCTCTCATATATTCTTGGGTGGAAGGAAGGGGAAAGGATGGAGAGTTAAACTCTCTCTTGGAGGTTTAGCCCTCCCTTTACATTTGGAAGCTGTAGCTACCTTTGGAATTCATTACTTCCCTTGAACAATAACTATTGATTATTTATCATATATTGTGCATGGTGTATTATGGTGTATTGGTGT